>CM045448.1:6029456-6354456 GCA_024666655.1 Dascyllus trimaculatus | reverse complement strand
TGGTAAATCAGAAATGTGTTTTATCTTAAGATAAGATGAGATAAAATAAGCCCTTTGCAAACCTTTAGGAAATCCAGTACAAAAATAGAATAAACCCAAACTTTTGCATCTTAGTGAGATTTTTAGACAGTTAAACTTGTTTTCATGGTTTTCCAGCAGGAATATTATAGTCAGGGCTGCAATTCACAATTATCTTTATTAATATGTGGATTATTTTCTGGTTTAATTGATTAGTTAACTGTAAAATTCTGCTAAGCTAAGCTAAGCTAAACCTTTTTCTTATTATATAGATCACACTGTCCAACTATAGCAGTGGTTCTCAACTGGTCCAGCCTCAGGACCCGTTATGTCTCTATTAGTAAGGGTTACGACCCAAATTGTTGAAGTTTGCTGTTCCTGTTAACAAATTACAGTTTAGTTGGGTGTAGTCTCAATGGATTTTGATACAATTTAGGAAAATTTTGGCTTATTTTTTTTGCTCATTTTAGTATATTTGGACGCTTTTGCTAAGTTTTTGAGCATATTTTGGCCCATTTTGACAGATTCTGAGCACATTTTCATATATTTTTGGCACAATTTAGCATAAATTTCTCCACTAAATATCCTGCTACTGAAAACAAACTGTGCCATAAGAAACACTTCCTTTAAAATAAAAGACTTTATATCACTACTTTTTGCTTCTGCAACCCTCTAAAAATGGCTTTGCGACCCACTTTTGGGTCCCAACTCACCAGTTGAGAACCACTGAGGTATAGAGTGTATAAAAGCAACGACTTGTTAATTCATTGAATAGTTGATGAACAAAAAGTAATCTGAAACTGTTTCGACAACTTATCGATCGTATTTGTGGTAAATTAATAACCATGTTAGTCAGTTAATCTGCTGATTATTTCCTCAAACAATCAATTAGCTGTTTGATTTATAAAATATTAGAAACTAGTGAGAAATGTCCATCAGGGTTCCCAAAGCTCAAGATGATAAATGTTTTGTCCACAGTCCAAAGAGGCTCGGTCATGGAGGAGGAAAGAAACCAGGAAACAGATAATTTAGACTTCATTTGATTGTTTATTTCACAAAAAGAAAAAGAAAAATCCACAAGTGTTACCAATATTGGAGAAAATATGGTGACTCGACATGCCGTAAATGTTAACTATCTCCATGTTTACAACCTCTGCAAACAGTTATCCTTTCTCCTCTGCTCATCATCTCTATAAAGATGTTCCACCATGCTGGATGTATCTCCAACTACTGTCTCCTCTGTTCACTGTTTCTGAGCCATGCTGCATTTATTTATTGATCCAGTAGGTTTGATTTTCCTCTCAGTCTCTCTGTGGAAACACTGCCTGCAGTTCATTCCTAAAAACTCTCTGAATTTTTGTCACATGACTGTTGGTCACAGCCGAGTCAGTCATGGAGAATCAGTCGAGTCGAGGAGCTCAGAATTTTTCGTTTTTTATAGAATCTGGTCACTGCACATGGTTTGTTTTTGGTGATTTTTTAAATGAGGCGTGCAGAATAATGTGATTTTGATGGGACTAGTGCTTCTGTTTTTATAGTTTCTGGTTGATACGGTGTCGACTTTGGTGCCTTTCAAGCCCATCAGTGGGTTCAGGTGGTTAAAACCAGGTCTGATGCGGATCTTTAACCTGCAGACACTCTGTGGCTCCACATCCGTTCGATGGGTCAGTGGACCAACCGGCTGTACGAGTATTTCAGGCAGCCGGAGGCCGAGACGGTGAATCCGAAGCGACTGGCGACGAGCCTGAAGAACCGCCGGCAGCTGCTGAAGGCTCAGGTTTGAAATCAGACGTCTGTAGATCATCAGTCGTCTCTGGGTGCTGGTTCTTCTTCATGTCTTTGTTTCCTGGCAGGAGGGTCTGTTCAGCTCTGCGGACTGTAACGCTGACGTGGCGTCTAACGAGGACGACGCCATCGAGCTGACGATGTACCGGCAGAACGGTTCCAGCGTTCCATCGACGTCCAAACCTCAGGGGCCTGCAGAGCCTCTTCCTGATGAACCAGGACCAGCAGAGAGAGGAGAAGCTCCTCCACTCAGAGAGGTCAGCACCACGGATACTTCATATATCAACTGTAGATATAAAGAATTAGTAGAATGCAAATTTATAAACATAGAGGATCAATAGAATAAATGCAGCAGAAACAGTGAACAGAGGAGTTTGTAAAGACTAAAAATGTAAATATGTAAATATCTATAACATGTGGAGCCATCGCTTTTCTAGTGTTGGCAACACCTGAATCAGATCTACATGAAGACATTCAGTTTGGTTTGACTCTGAACCTCAGATTTGTTTACATGATAAATAGTCAATAACAACATTAGACACATTTTTAGTGCACATGTATGATCGTGTCTTATTAACTCTTTGTGACTGCAGATGTCTGCTAAGCTTGGAGAGAACCACAGATTCTGCAACATCAAGGTGAGGAATTTTTAAAATTATTATGTATCTATGATCAATATTATTTTGCTACCTAGAAGCATCCCCACATCATGATGCTGCCACCACCATGCTTCATATCATGATGCTGCCACCACCATGCTTTACATCATGATGCTGCCACTACCATGCTTCAGATCATGATGCTGCCGCCGCCATGCTTTCAATCATGATGCTGCCACCACCATGCTTTACATCATGATGCTGCCGCCGTCATGCTTTAAATCATGATGCTGCCACCACCATTCTTTAAATCATGATGCTGCCACCACCATGCTTTACATCATGATGCTGCCACCACCATGCTTCAGATCATGATGCTGCCACCGCCATTCTTTAAATCATGATGCTGCCACCACCATGCTTTACATCATGATGCTGCCACCACCATGCTTCAGATCATGATGCTGCCACCGCCATGCTTTACATCATGATGCTGCCACCACCATGCTTTACGTCATGATGCTGCCACCACCATGCTTTACATCATGATGCTGCCACCACCATGCTTTACATCATGATGCTGCCACCGCCATGCTTCACGTCATGATGTTGCAATTTTTGCCTCATCAGTTTAAAGAACCTTCTTCCAGGTGACTTCAGAGTCTCCTACATGTCTTCTGGTGAACTCTAGTCCAGATTTAGTATAAGATTTTTTCGACTGTAGTTTTTTCTTTGTCACCGTCCCGTAAAGCTTTGACTCGTGAAGAACACGCAACAGTTAATGTGTGTCCAATCTCTAAAGTCTGAGCTGCTGAAGCTTTTCACTCCCTCAGAGGAATCACTTCCCTCACTAGTCTTTTCCTCGCACAGTCACTCAGTTTTGGAGGACACATCTTCCATCCATTTCTTAATGATGGATTTAACTGTACTCCATCGAAAAAACTGCATTCAGACACATATTTACTGTGTACTTGTGTGTTATGTGTCAGTGTTACGTAGACGGACCTTATGGGACTCCGACACGACAGATCTTCGACTCTGAACATGCCGTCCTGATCGGAGCTGGCATCGGGATCACGCCATTCGCCTCCATCCTGCAAAGCATCATGTACAGGTGAGACTCCAGACGTCTGCTCCACCTTTTAATCCATCAATCAGTCACACCGCTTATCTTCTGGTTCAGTAAAACAGTGAAAAGGTAACAGGTGTTGTGTTTGATTGACTCAGGTACCGCAGGAGGAAGCAGAACTGTCCCAACTGCAACTACTCCTGGTGTGAAAACTTCAAAGACAGCGAGATGAAGCTGCGCAAAGTAAGAACACGTCTAGCCTTGTAGTTTCATGAAACGTGTTTATCATGATACATGCAGATGTTACGGTTCTGTTCTGAACCCTGCAGGTCGACTTCATCTGGATCAACAGAGACCAGAAGTCGTTCGAGTGGTTCGTTAGTTTACTGACCAAACTGGAGATGGATCAGGCCGACGAGGAGCCCGAAGGTGAGAGAGAAAAGCAGTGTTACATTCAATTACTGTGAAATATCTGTAAAATAATGATTTTAGTAGTGAAATAGTAGAATTAAACCGCTGAATACAAAGTGTAAATATTTGATTTTACTAGATTTTACCTGTAATTTAACAAAACCACGAAATTCTGTAGTGTAAAATAAACATTCACCATTTTTCAGTCCATAATAAACATTTTTCTTCTCTCAAATGACAGTGTGAAATATTGCAGTTTTGTCCAGTATTTTTACAGTCGACCTGTCAATTAAAGCATTTTAGTGATTTTACTACACTGGAAAAAAAATGCTCCTCCCAAAACAAGAAAAATAAACTTATTTCAAGGCACTTTTACCTTGAAATACGTGAAAAAATCTGCCAATAGAACAAGTGAACATTTGCTTGGTCAGATTTCTTGAAATAAGACATGATATTTAGAATATTGAGGTCTTAAAATCAGCAGGGAAAACTTATTTTAAGCTATATTTTAGCAGCATTGTCAAGCTGAGGTGTCTTAGAATAAACCAGACATGCTAAAGAATTAAAAAGATGCCGTCCTCTGGTGGAGGATTAAATACCAGGGATGATATTTAACGTACAGCTGATATGTGCAGATAGAAATGTGAGATAGTTCCAGCTTCATTGTTGTTCTACTGACTGACCTGCTGTCCCGTGTTCGTTTATTACTGTGCTGTTCATCAGGTCGCTTCCTGGAGATGCACATGTACATGACGTCAGCGCTCAGCAAGAACGACATGAAGGCCATCGGCCTGCAGATGGCGCTCGACCTTCTGGCCAAGAAGGAGAAGAGAGACTCCATCACCGGACTCAGAACCAGAACCCAGCCAGGACGACCCGAGTGGGGGAAGGTGAGCATTGGAGCTGCTGCTGATCATTGTTAGGATCAGTGGATTAATCTTTTAGTTTATCATCTCAAGTCCACAAAGTCCAAAGTGACGTCTTCAAAGTTCTGGTTCTGTCTGAAGGTTTTTCTGCTGCTTCAACTGTCGGTTGTTAAAGTGCCAAATACTGTAATGGATTTCTAACAAGTAGGAACCAACAGTTAGTGGTCCATGTCCGACAGTGAAGAACATCTGGAGGTAAACTACAGAATAAGAGCCTTCTTCTGCAACTAAGAACCTTTAAAGGAACCAGCTACGGAAGCCCTAAACGGCCACGGTCCAACTTAATTTTTTCGCTCTGTTTTCTTGTTATAACGACTTAATTTTCCGGTGAGGTACAAAGCCAAACCAACCCTCCAGACCAGAAGGAGCTCTGCCACCGCTGCACACTACCGACTGAGAGTTTGTTAAAGTTGGAAAGATGTTCACAGATTCAGACTTCCAGCGTCAATAACTCATTAGTGACACGTTGTCAAATCATAAACGATGCCTCTTTCCATCATTGTCAGGTAGACAATGTGCTACAAGCCCAGCTTTATCAACAGCAGCTGTCTTTCAAGAACAAATAACACTGGTGTCTATGAGCAGCCGGCTGGACGACGAGTGTCCAGGGACCGTCTGCAAGTTTCAAAACGGCTGCAACGGTGAAGAGAAACACGACACAAATATTCAGTAACTTCACTCTACTGTACTGTAGTGTGCAGCGGTGGCAGAGCTCCTTCTGGTCTGGAGGGTTGGTTTCGCTTTGTACCTCACCGGAAAATTAAATCGTTATAACGAGAAAACGAAGGAGAATGATCTCGTTTTCTCGAGAAAACGTAGCGAAAAAAATTAAGTTGGACCATGGCCGCTTAGGGCTTCCATAACCAGCAGATAGAAGGCGACTTTCCACTGCAGGGCATGAAGATTTACAGGACTGAACCTTTAATTAGCGCTCTGAGTCTTTCTCTTTCACTGTGGTGTCGAATCCAACAGCTTCAACTGTGAGCGCAGCAAAACAAGAACTAATAGTAGTTCTTATACTAATTTATCATGGGTCCATCTGAGATATTTACTGCAAAATGTTATTTCTTCCGTACAAGGCTGGACCTGGGCAACGAATCCTTATGTTCCTTCATGGTTTTAACATGTTTGAATGACAAAGTCTAACTGAACTGAGTTTACTGGACAAACCTCCAGTTCTATGTAGGAAACAGAACAATGGAGGTTTGTAATGTTAGTTTATGTGGTGAATTTTATGTTTTGGATGATGTTTGAGAGAAGACGACTTGTTTGGACAGGACTGGACTTGTACTGGCAGCAGGTTGTCAGGGTCGCTCAGCAGTTTTACCCTATAATATGGTCTACGGGGACGTTTCGAACCAAGCACAAAGGTTCAGGCCGCCCTAAAACAACTGGAAAGTTCCTGCAGTGAAAGAGCTCTAGATCTTTCGGTGGAAACGCATCTTATTTCACTGGTTCATGTTCTTCCTTCTCCACTAAAACAAAGCTGCAGCCTGATTTTTCTGTTTCTCCTCAGCTTTAAGAGTGGATTTACCGTCTGCAGGGTTTATTTCCTGCTCAGAAAAAGTCGAGAAAATCAAACCACAATTAACTAAACTGGTTAAAAACGTTGAATCGCTACTTTTTATTCTTAATTTTTATCTTTTTAATGCTGGATAAAACACCAAAATCTATCAGTGCAGGTAAAACTCTGCTCTGACTGCTGTACGTCTCATTTAATGATGATATTTTATCCATTAACAGCTGTTTTGCGTCCGCTTCCTGTTCAATGCTGTGTTTTTGTGTTCCAGGTGTTCCAGAAGGTGTTCGAGGAGAACAAAGGGAAGGTCCACGTCTTCTACTGCGGCTCTCCAGCTCTGGCCAAAGTCATCAAGGCTCAGTGTGAACACTTCGGCTTCAACTTCTACAAGGAGAACTTCTGACCGAGTCCATGCTGCGTTTTATACCTAAACAATCTGAGGTTAACGGTAACCAGCTCAGTCGTCCTCTGTGACAGCGTTTGTATTCTGAGTTTTGGTGGCATCCTCTCTGTTTTTGTTGCTGCAGCTTAATTTGTTGTTGTTTTTGTTGTCCAGGACCTGCAGCTTCTGTGCTGCCTTCACTGCCCGCAGGACCAGAATGAACCAAAGCATCGACTCTCTTTAGGTTAAAGGTTTCAGCCTCCTGATGAATCAGAGTCATTTTAATGTCCTCTGAAGTGATGGAGACGATTGTGAGCCCCTAACAACCATCTGTTGTGTTGCTGCTTCTGTTGTTGCCTCATGTTTGCTGGTGAATCCAAAACAGAGCCTATAAAACGTTTTTACCTGCCCTGGAAGCTTTGACAGCCTCTCAACTGAATCCTGCTCAATTTAATTTGACTTTTCTACCAAATATTTTAATTAACCGACATTACTTTGTAGAATGGTTTTCACTTTGACATGTCTTATGCCAAATTAAGTCGACCATGACTGAAAGTTACAAAGAGACTGTTGACAAACTCTTTACTTCCTGTCCCCTTGTAGCTCCTCTGTCTTGTTGTTTTCTCCTCTCATTAAAGGGTAATTACCTCCCATCTCTGCATTGGTCTGATCAGTTGCTGATGTTTGCACATTTAGCTTGAACACACAACAGGATAAAGAGGAAACACAATCTGTTCGACCTCAGTAACATCACTTTAATACAGGAGCAACGCCATTATTATCTATGTCATCGTATATGTTGTAAAAAAATTAATAGTATAATATTTTGTGGAAAAAAAATGTCAGTATAGTATGTCGTTAAAAAAAGTCATAGTATAGCATGCCGTGAAAAAGTCGTATTACAGAATGTTGGAAAAAAAGACAGTACACTATGTCGTAAAAAAATCAGTATAGTATGTCAAAACTATTTAAAAACAGTCATAGTATAGTATGTTGAAAAAAAGTCATAGTATAGTAATGTCGTGAAAAAAGTCATAGTATAGCATGTTGTAAAAAGTCATAGTATAGCATGTTGTAAAAAAGTCATAGTATAGTATGTTGAAAAAAAGTCATAGTATAGCATGTTGTGAAAAAAATCATAGTATAGCATGTTCTAAAAAAGTCATAGTATAGCATGTCGTAAAAATGTCATAGTGTAGCATGTCGTAAAAAAGTCATAGTGTAGCATGTCGTAAAAAAGTCATAGTATAGCATGTTGTAAAAAAAAGTCAGTATAGCATGCCGTGAAAAAGTCATAGTATAGCATGTTGTAAAAATGTCATAGTATAGTATGTTGTAAAAAAAAAAGTCATAGTATAGCATGTTGTGAAAAAAATCATAGTATAGCATGTTTTAAAAAAGTCATAGTATAGTATGTCGTAAAAATGTCATAGTGTAGCATGTCGTAAAAAAGTCATAGTGTAGCATGTCGTAAAAAAGTCATAGTATAGCATGTTGTAAAAAAAGTCAGTATAGCATGCCGTGAAAAAGTCATAGTATAGCATGTTGTAAAAATGTCATAGTATAGTATGTTGTAAAAAAAAAAGTTACAGTATAGCATGTCGTAAAAAAGTCATAGTATAGCATGTCGTGAAAAAGTCATAGTATAGTATGTTGTAAAAAAAAAAGTCATAGTATAGCATGTCGTAAAAAAGTCATAGTATAGTATGTCGTAAAAAAGTCATAGTATAGTATGTTGGAAAAAAAAAAGTCATAGTATAGCATGTCGTAAAAAAGTCATAGTATAGCATGTCGTAAAAAAGTCATAGTATAGTATGTCGTAAAAAAGTCATAGTATAGTATGTCGTAAAAAAGTCATAGTATAGTATGTTGTAAAAAAAAAAAGTCATAGTATAGCATGTTGTGAAAAAGTCATAGTATAGTATGTTGTAAAAAAAAAGTCATAGTGTAGCATGTCGTAAAAAAGTCATAGTGTAGCATGTCGTAAAAAAGTCATAGTATAGCATGTTGTAAAAAAAAGTCAGTATAGTATGCCGTGAAAAAGTCATAGTATAGCATGTTGTAAAAATGTCATAGTATAGTATGTTGTAAAAAAAAAAGTTATAGTATAGCATGTTGGGAAAAAAAAGTCATAGTATCGCATGTCGTGAAAAAGTCATAGTATAGTATGTCGTAAAAAAGTCATAGTATAGTATGTCGTAAAAAAGTCATAGTATAGTATGTTGTAAAAAAAAGTCATAGTATAGCATGTCGTGAAAAAGTCATAGTATAGCATGTTGTAAAAAAAGGCATAGTATAGTATGTCGTGAAAAAAGTCATAGTATAGCATGTTGTAAAAATGTCATAGTATAGTATGTCGTAAAAAAGTCATAGTATAGTATGTTGTAAAAAAAAGTCATAGTATAGCATGTCGTGAAAAAGTCATAGTATAGCATGTCGTGAAAAAGTCATAGTATAGCATGTTGAAAAAATGTCATAGTATAGTATGTCATAAAAACTATTTTAAAAAGAGTCATAGTATAGTATGTCCTGAAAAAGTCATAGTATAGCATGTCGTAAAAAATGTCATAGTATAGCATGTTGTAAAAAAAGGCATAGTATAGTATGTCGTGAAAAAAGTCATAGTATAGCATGTTGTAAAAATGTCATAGCATAGTATGTCGTAAAAAAGTCATAGTATAGCATGTCGTGAAAAAAATCATAGTATAGTATGTCGTAGAAAAAGTCATAGTATAGCATGTTGTAAAAATTTCAGTGTAGTATGTCGTAAAAAAGTCATAGTGTAGCATGTCGTAGAAAAAGTCATAGTATAGCATGTTGAAAAAATGTCATAGTATAGTATGTCATAAAAACTATTTTAAAAAGAGTCATAGTATAGTATGTCCTGAAAAAAGTCATAGTATAGCATGTCGTAAAAAATGTCATAGTATAGCATGTCGTGAAAAAAATCGTAGTATAGCATGTTGAAAAAATGTCATAGTATAGTATGTCGTAAAAATGTCAGTATAGTATGTCATAAAAACTATTTAAAAAAGAGTCATAGTATAGTATGTTGTGAAAAAAGTCATAGTATAGTATGTAGTAAAAAAAAGTCACAGTATAGCATGTTGTAAAAATGTCATAGTATAGTATGTTGTGAAAAAAGTCACAGTATAGCATGTTGTAAAAATGTCATAGTATAGTATGTCCTGAAAAAAGTCACAGTATAGCATGTTGTAAAAATGTCATAGTATAGTATGTTGTAAAAAAAAAGTCATAGTTTAGCATGTTGTAAAAATCTCATAGTATAGTATGTTGTAAAATAGTCATAGTATAGTATGTTGTAAAATAGTGATAGTATAGCATGTTGTGAAAAAAAGTCATAGTATAGTATGTTGTAAAATAGTCATTGTATAGTATGTTGTAAAAAAAAAAGTCATAGTATAGCATGTTGTGAAAAAAGTCATAGTATAGTATGTCGTAAAAAAAGTCATAGTATAGTATGTCGTAAAAAAGTCATAGTATAGTATGTTGTAAAAAGTCATAGTACAGTATGTTGTAAAAAGTCATAGTATAGCATGTTGTAAAAAGTCATAGTACAGTATGTCGTAAAAAGTCATAGTACAGTATGTCGTAAAAAGTCATAGTATAGTATGTTGTAAAAAGTCATAGTGTAGTATGTCGTAAAAAGTCATAGTATAGTATGTTGTAAAAAGTCATAGTACAGTATGTTGTAAAAAGTCATAGTATAGTATGTTGAAAAAAGTCATAGTACAGTATGTCGTAAAAACACACAAAAAGGTTCTGGTTATTTTACTCACTGAGAACCTGTAGTTTTGTTAATGCAGACAGTTTGTTGTAATATTGTTCTTAACACTCACCAGTCTGCTGACAGTGAACCAACAACACTGGACGTTCAAAGATGGAGTCAACTAGATCGTCTTCTGGTGCTTGTTGCTCACATGGTTCATCTGTGACCCTCAGCGCTTCAGTAGGAGGCAGCTGGATGTGTTCTGGTTGTTGAAGGAGTTTCACCTTCATCCCAGAGACTTCCTGCGTTCTAACTTGAGGTGTGGATGTTGGAGAAGCTGTCAGAGGAGGGAACTCAAGACTGATTAGGGCTGTAGAGAACCAAGGCAACCCTGGTGGACTGATATCGTACCTGCTGTTCTACTAATCGACTGGTTGCTGGGAAAAGACATCAGCAGGTTATCTGGAGATTAACTAGCCACAGCGCCATAGGTGACTCCACCTGCAGCCTCATTAGCCTACATGAAATCTAAATGAACATATAAAGCTAATATTTGCACTATATTACAGTTAGTTAGACCATCGTGCACCTCAACACATTAATCCCTCAAACTAGCACTACGTAAACTGGTGAATCCAGCACAAGAACTACTGAGGAATATGACTCAGACAGGTTAGCTTCTGTTTTTAGATGATCTGATGTTGATTGTTGAGCTGTTACATACAAAAAATGCCATTTACAAAGTCCGTACTCAACATTTTTGTCCATCTGTTTGAACAAAATGCAAAAACACCGACGACTTCTTTGACATCAGTTAGTCTGGAGTCGACTCGGAGTAAACGTTTGGTAAACAACTTGGACCCAGCAGTCCGTTCACATGTGTTCTGCTCCTGCCACGATATAATAGATTATAATCCTGGAAGGCTGCTGATGTGAAGCTTTTTCCTCATTAAAGCAACACCAGAGTTTGACCAGAGCATATCGACCAGCATGACAGACCATAAAACCACATGACCAATAAATAAACAATCCATTTACATCATTAAATGTATTAAAATGTAAACCTATTAGGAGTCTAACTCACCCACAAGCCTTTACTAATCATACTACTGTATATTTTGCACATGGTGACCTGTGCACAGTAAAACACTGCATATATTCTTTCACACCGTTTCCTTTGTACAACCACTGATCTTTGTATATTCGACATTTACCTCAGTTTGCATGTGCAGACAGCAACATAAATACTGCACATGCTTTTCTATACTGTTTCTTCTGCCTTGTTCTTGTACATTTATATTTGTTACCTCAGCATGTGAGAGTAGAAGCAAGAGTGTCCGAATCAAAACGGGTTGAACAAAGCAAAGAACTAAGAATTCCACTGTACTGATAACCTGTTATTGCTGCATATGACAATAAAAGCCTTTAAATCCAGTTTTACTAACATTACTGCAGGATAAATCATCTGTGCAGGCTCTAGTGACTGAAACATGAATTGACTTTTAATCTGGGACAATTTAAAATGACTTTGCACCAAACTCAGTCGTACAAACAACATCTTATTTATTTTTTACTCTCACAGAAAGTCGAGATAATTTTCCAGATTATGGCTTTTTTCAATGTGAATTCTGATGATCAGCTTCTTGACTAAAGTCGTCTACTGAATAAATACCAATCCACACAAAGCATCTTGTTTGTTTCTACTCTCTGACTAAACACTCAATTAAATCACAACTTGTCTATAAAAACACAGTTAAATAACAATAACATGTAAAAAAGTGCCTAAAAATCTCCAACTGACTCTAACAAAGCGGAGAGCAAAGGCTCAATGTGAACAGGACATCTGGAAATACAAGCTAACATCACGGCTATACAGTAAGCATGGTAACACCAACCTAGTAACAGCATCTTTAACACAGGAACCGTCTCCGTGGTAACAGCAGGCTAAAACAGCATGGAGTGCAGCGACTTGCGGACGGTGGCCATCTCCTGCTGTTGCTGTGGAAACGCAAACCAACAACACATTCGGTTTTACTTTGTGCAAGGAGGCGTCTGATTGGTTCAAAATTCATCCTGCAGCCAGCACCAAACGTTTCATTTTACAAAGTAATCAGGATGTCAGGTAAAGTTCTATAATTTGCTGCTGACTGAATCCTTTCTGTCACTCATAAACAACAAACTGAGCTCACCGTGTCCATGAGGATCTTCTTCTGCAGGGTGGCCATCTCCTTCTTCAGCTCCTGTTGCGCCCCCTGCAGGAAAGCCTCCTGACTCTTCTCCATCTCCTCCATGTTCTGGAGGAAACACATTTAAACACTCAGGTGTCAGTTTCAACCTGTCTCCATCCGCATTGCTGAATATTTAGCGTTTGGTTTTTTACAGGCCTCACCTTCACAAGCTGCTCGTACAGCTCTTTGACAGTTTTCAGCTTCTGCTTCTGAGTGACTCTGGCCTGCTGCAGGATCTTCTGATGCTGCCGGAACAGATTCTGTGGACACAAAGATCAGATTGTGACGCCACCAGGCTCCATACTCCACAGTGTAGCAGCAGTTCTTCTGAGGGGAAAAAGGATTGTGGGGATTAGATTCATCATTACACAGAAAATGTCAGTGATCCCCTTGAAGTATTTTACTTTATATTTCAGTTTGCTGTACTGCTACTTAATTTAATGCACCAAAACATCAAACCATTAACATAGAAACACATGCCATCCCTCATGTCTCGTCTCCTGCCGTTTGTTTACAGATGTGGGCAAAATTAAAAGATGCATAGTGACACAACGTCAGATTCCCCTTCTTGATTCATATTTTATAGTTTGAACTGTTCAGGGCTGCTACAATTTACTACAGAATGGGAAAATATTCATTGTTCATGACCAGCCTGATACTCAAAAAAATTATAAGCAGCAGAACACAGGGTGCATTTAAAAACCACCAAAAAGGTGGATGTATAAGAACTTGATTAACCCTGTGAATCTCTGCCAGCACAGACAGAAACTGTAAAAACAAGCAATGTTAGATTTTCTGCTTTCCAACGGTCACTGAACAAATTGTGTGTGCAAAACTATATAATGTAACATAGAAAATAATTAACTAGATAGTAAACTACAGAATGTAGATGGTATATATCTGGAATGAGAAACACATGAATGGTAACAGTGATGTCATCTGTCCTTAAAGAATGATGACGTGGAGATCTGAAATGTTGTTTTTGACAGGGAGGATTTGAATTACATATATCTGCAACACATATCCAGTCTAGGTATTAAATGTTTAAAATTGTCCATCAATCCATCCATCATCTATACAGTGTTTAATCCTCTGTAGGGTCGCGGGGGGCTGGAGTCTATTCCAGTCGACTCAGGGCGAAGGCAGGAGACACCCTGGACAGGTCACCAGTCTATCACAGGGCTACACATAGAGACAACCAACCAAGCACACTCTCATTCACACCTACAGACAATTTAGAATCATCAATTAACCTCAGCATGTTTTTGGACTGTGGGAGGAAGCTGGTGAAAACCCACGCTGCACAGGGAGAACATGCAAACTCCACACAGAAAAATCCCACCGTGCAGCCCTGTTAAAATTGTAATATTTAATAAAATAACAGAGAAAGTGAACTGACGTTGAGCTTCTCCTCCTGGTCTTCAGCTCTTAGGGCTTCAGTCTCCCACTGCTGCAGCGCTGCCGACACCTGCTCAGAGTACTGCTGAGTTATCTTCTGTCTGCAAACACACACAGCTTTAGTTAGCACAAAACGCAAATACATTTTTACTGCAGTATGCAAAGTATTTTCTTCTAAATTTGATAATTCAGGTATTGTGTCACTTAGCTTTTGTCCACATTAGATCGTTAACATAACAAAAAGGTGTAAAATCATTATTTAACATGCATCTATGTGAGCTTTACAACAGAATTAATGGAGAGTGTTTAATCTGTTGAGGAATGACTGCACTTAATTTTCTTTAAATCAATAGTCTGATGAGGTTTTCTCTGAGGAAGGAGGAGGAGAAACCTCTGGCCGTGGTGGGTGTTCCACAGCTGCTCCAGTTTCTGTTGGCTTCCCTTCATGTAGTTCTTCGTCAGACACTCCAGACGTTTCCTCTTCACTTGCAACACCTTGCTGATATCAGCTAGAGGCAAATAACACAGAGAATAGTAAGAGCAGAGCCGGATACAATCTATCAATAATGTGCAATTTCTAATTTTTTAAACATGTTAAGCTCAATGTGCTCAAAAGTACAATATTAATGTTAAGTATTGACACAAACAGCTTTACAGGAGCTAGAAACATCTTTATTTCTTCAGAACAAATGAATAAAAACAGCTGCTTACCTCCAAATTTCTCCAACATAGACTGCACCTCACTTCTGGACATGTGGGAAAAGGCAGAAATTACTTATGGTATGAACTGCACAGCCCTAGCACACATTCTGTACGGCTAAATGAAGCAGTAATAAAACTAAAGCTGCAACAATAAACTGATTTGTCCTTTTACAAAAAGAAAAAAAAAACAGCAACTACTTTAACAGCAGAATCTTTTAGTCATGTATTTGCTGCTTTGTGCTTCTAAAAAAGAAGGAATTGATGCTTTTCTTTGTCACACATGACAGTAAGTTTACAGTCAGAGAAAATGTCAAAGGTTTGTCTGTGGGATATTATACCAGGTGTTTTTCACTATTTTCTTCCAAGTTGTAACCAAAACAATCAGCCAATAATGAAATAAACAGTACCCGACAGCACAGGTTGTTCCCTCCCCTTCAAAATCAGCCGCGGGTCGTTTCTTCGCCAGCTTTTCCACTATTGGAGTTTCATCTGGAACAACAGCAGTCATCAAAAGTCCATGTTAATATCTCTAAAAGTAGCTCTGTGTCAGCTTTTTAAAATCTCTATCATACAAATTTTTAACACAAAGGGAGAAATAATAGGCATGAACCTGACCAGGACTACCACAGTGAATGCATAGTCCTGACAGTAACGCACAGAGATGGGAGTGTGATGATATGGGCCTGCATGAGGGCAAAAGGTGTTGGGGAAATTACAGAAACTTGGCGAAAGAGGAATATACATCGCAAACACACTACAAAACCACACAGGAGTTTCTACAGAAGTCAAAAAGTGGAAAATATGACCCGGCCAAGCACGTCACCTAATAGAACACCTAAATTTTACGAAAAAAAAATAGAGAACCACAGTAACACACTTGAAAAAATAGTCTCTAAAAGTGTGGAAATACGAAAGTGCATTGATAATTGCTGCATCGAGTTCCTACTGTGAAATTTAAACTGTTAGTCTGAACAAATATCCTGCTGCTCAGCTTCAAACTTTTAAATCTCAATACTATCAGAAGATGCAATTTTGAATTAAACAAATATTTAAGTGACACTGCACAGTAGTGTATGAATTCTGTTGTATATTTTTTACTTCTGTTGTTAATTTTGGGGAGATTAAAAGCGAATCTGACCCATAAAAGTGCATTCGGACTTGCTAACACTAGCTCTAGCTAGCTAACATTAGCTAACTTACGTTCTCTGGCCTCGTCCTCTGAACTGCTCAGGTCCTTCTTTACATCCTCTTCAGTAAAATCATAAACGTCTTTATCGGATTTTTCCTGCAGGGGTTTCTTCTTCATCTGTTTCCTCCCTGTCGCCATTATTCCTGGATGTTCTGTTGGCAGAAATGAGGTTAGCACAGGACAAACACTGGCTGCGCTAATGGCGGCGGCTACGTCGAGCTAACGCTAATATTAGCAGTAGCGGCTACAGGTTACGCTCACTGTTAATGGCGGCGGCTAACGTTTAGCTAATGCTAATATTAGCTGTGGCTACAGTTAATGGCAGCTGTTTCGCCTAAAACCCGACACAACTCGGTTTAATTCGGTCTAATAATCAAACGGACCTCTCTTTGGTCGACTAGCTTTCTTTCTGAACGAGTAAACAACACTACTAACTAGTTTACCTAGTTAGTAGGTAAACTAACCTGGACTAAGGTAACCTGCTAGTTAGCTTGTTGAATCGCGACTCGATTCCCGCCACAACCAGCCGAGAAGCTCCGGTTTAAAGGGCAAAACCACTCCAACCAGTATAAACGAGAATGAAATAGAAATGAAATGAAATAGAAAACTAGAAATTATTTTACTGATGGTTTCTGTGTGTTTTCCTGATTATAAAGACTAAAGAATTACAGAAAACAAAAAAAAAAGCCCTTAATGTATATATTAAAAACATAAATTTAGATGTTTGTCACAGTTTGTGTAGAAATAGACTAATCAGCATAATTTATGTTTCAGTTTCAGATATAAAATAAAATAAATATCACTTTTGCAATCATCCTTCTAACTTTTAAATTTTTTACCTGCTCCGTGTCCTACATTATAACTAATCCAGTTCTTTTGACGGGTTAAAATGTCTTTAAAGGACATAGCTAAAACAGAGAGACGGTAGGTTGTCATTAAAAAAATAGAATTTCTCATTCAAAATAAAATTACAATTTTCAAAAGGATTCCAAACGATGTGATCCAAACATCTTATTTATTGTGCCACCAACTGACACAACAAACATCCTGCTTCACCTGTATAGATTCATTCTGCCAGATGTTCAACACCTGCTGATTATCCAGGAAACATGGCCATGTCAACTGGAGATAGTAACAAGATAACCTGTTTAATAACGAGACTCTAAGCTAATTATTGTCTGATCAAACAAAACCCTCAACTCAGAAGCTCGTCCTCTGTTGTGTTGTTATTCTGTGGGTTCACTGGAACAGATCAACAGCAGAACTTCAAGCTTGACTCAGGTTTGTTCACCGAGACACAAACAGCATAATTTATAATTGAAAACACAACTAATAAAGAGCAGACAACTTAAATCCAAGAATAAAAAGCATTTATTGCATATAAAGCGAACATCATCAAGATAAAAGGTAGAAAATCCCATTAAAATTGTAATTCCAACATTTAGAACACAATTACTCACAATATGACAAGATATTACTATATTTATTTTTTGACATGTTTTTGAATGTAAAAAAAATACAGAAGTCTGATAAAGTCTGATTATTGTGAAGATTTCTGATAAGAGCCCCATAAATGTGGGGACCAACACATTTACTAAACCAGATGATCAGTGCTGTCTGAGAGACCCCATCAGTTTCTATATCAGTTGGGCTCTCAAGCAAGATTAAAACAGATCACAGACAGCTACTGTATACGTCACATCCATCCATCCATTATCTATACACCGCTTAATCCTCTGTAGGGTCGCGGGGGGCTGAAGTCTATCCCAGCTGACTCAGGTGAAGGCAGGAGACACCCTGGACAGGTCACCAGTCTATCACAGGGCCACACAAAGAGACAACCAAGCACACTCTCATTCACACCTACAGACAATTTAGAATAATCAATTAACCTCAGCATGTTTTTGGACTGTGGGAGGAAGCTGGAGAACCCGGAGAAAACCCACGCTGCACAGGGAGAACATGCAAACTCCACACAGAAAGATCCCAGACATTCTAACCGGGACGTGAACCGGGGATCTTCTAGCTGTGAGGCGACGCTGCTAAACACCGAGCCACCGTGCAGCCCAAAATGTCACATGCTGAGCGAATACTTAGCAAAATACAGTATGCACTGAAATAAGCCTTAAAATGACAAAACCTTTATCCAAAACCTGATTTTACTGGTTAAAACACAAACAATACCAACTACTGTATCTGATCTTTGTCTGTGAAGACTCTCAGTCGTCCTCGTCACAGACGAAAGGTGAAACATCTTCAAGAAACTCAAGCAGAAGTCCAGACGCTACGACTGAAACTACGAGGATATCTGATCTTTATCATGGTCCCTTCATTCCTTGTTTTTTTTCCAATACATATTCAACTTTCAATTCAGCTTTATTTGTATAGCACATATTAACACTCATGTCGTCTCATAGCAGAAAGAACCGAAAACAGAAAACCCAACAATCCCTCTGAGCAGCTGTCAGCAACGGTGGGAAGGAACCAAAAAACCCTATGACAGGGAGGGGGGAAAACCTCGGACAGAACCAGGCTCAGGGAAGGCGGCCGTCTGCCTCGACCGGTTGGGTTGGGGTGGGGATGGGAGGACAGTAGGAGGTGAGGCCAGAGGCTGCAGATGAGAGACGTGGAGCTGCAGATCCAGAGACATCCATGGAGAGAACAAACACAGATAAAAAAGACAAGACCTGTGTCGTTCACTGCTAAAACTGCTTTCACTCTATTCCTTGTCTGCAGTCAGCTTTGAAATGATCACACTCGGTCAATCTCCATCAAGACAGGCTCCTCTACTCGAGAGAAGAACTCAAACAACACCTTCAAACTCTTTTCCTTTATGTTCACTGAATTATTGACTGCGTTTTTAAACGTTGTGAGATTCCTGCTCTCCACCAGCTTCTTCACGTTGGTCAGAACGTCTTTGCGTCGAGCGAAACTGCAAGCGAGGAAATCCCTCAGCACATCAAGCCTCCCTCTCTCCACCATCTGGATGATCATGTGTTCCATGATGTCAGACAGAGGATGGCCAAACTCTATGACACTTTGTGTCTCACTTGGGCCGGGGTAGGCGTATCCCCCAGAATGCACTGCAACAACATTACAGTGCTTATCAAAAACAGGAGAGCCCGATGAGCCGCCATAGAAACAAGACTCGTATGTTAGGACATGTTTGTTTTGGTGAACAGATGCTGCTACGTTCTCAAAGAACTGCTGAGTCACCAGCTGAACGAGTCCTTGATTTTCACTGTAATGCCTCTCCACCACCTGGATGCGGTTCTCTGTCGAAACAATCAGACAAGGATCTATTTTTTTCACGCCCTCGCCTGGATGCCCAATGATGCAAATCGCACCGCTTTTAGGAAGAAAACCAAAGTGTGTTAACAGGCCGCGAGGCAAATTCTCATTAGCACTGAGCCTCAACAAGGCCCAGTCACATGGTGACACATCAGGACAGTACTCAAAACCAACAACCTCCTCCACCTCCACTGACCCTCCCTCTGTCTGCTCCAGACTCTCATAGGAGAAGTGGACCGTGAGCCTCTCGTCCAGCCGCCTCCTATCGTCATCATAAATGTCTTTAATGACGTGAGCATTTGTGAGGACAAACTTGTCAAACAGCAGAAAGCCACTTCCTTCTGGTCTCCCATTTATCCTGACTTGACAAACAGAATCACTGAGCTCCATCAGCTTCTTCATGGTCTTCACCTCTCTGCACGTCTGAGCACTCTTCCCGTACTCCACACGGAGCAGATTTTGGATGCGAGAAAGCTTAGGAACCTGAGTTTTCACGCCTCTCATCGAATCTTTGAACTTTGAGGACAAATGAGAGTGCATGTTTTTTGAACAGGGGATTTCACGCAGTACATTTCCTGGTTCTGTAACACCACGACGCTGCGATTTCTGGTTTGGTAGGTTGTTATTCTCTAAATCAGTCGAGCTAGACTGCTGTGAAGAGCCCTGGCTTTCATCAGGATCACATTCCTGAGAATCACCGTGCGTCATGTAAGCATCATCAAGACTGCCAGGTTGACTCTCTGGTGGACTCGACTTACTGAGCAGAATGATCTGGAAGGTTTTCTCATCAAGATCATCAACCAGGTTGGACATCTCTGTGTTTACTTCAGTGCTTCTTTGAGAAAGCGCGCAGTTCTTTTTGAATATAGTATTGAGAAAGCGACCGTCTCTTCTTAGAGCTTGCTTCACTTTCTCCCCTTTGTATGCATAAACAGTAACTTCCTGAACTTTTGTTTTTAGCGCCGGGTTTTTCAGGATCTTTACTACATTTTTACCTCCCTTTGCCAACACATGAAACATCACAAGCGTGCTAGATGGTTCCTTCCTGCGGGAAAAAACACGGCCACCAACCCCTTTCATCACTTTGTCGACAGCTTTCACACACTTCAGAGTCAGACGTTCATTTTTAATTAAGCTGCACGGGAAATGCATACTGATAGCTCTCCCATCTCTTATAATGACAGCCTCCTTGTCTTTGTGCTTCTCTGCATCTCGTCTGAACTGTGAACTTCTCTTCAGGACGTCCTCAACAGTTCCTGCTTTGTTGCAGGTGATGGTGGTGGGTCTCCTGTTGCTCCAGCACCACTCAAAAGAGTGAGTCGGATGTGGCTCCTCTTCCTGGGGACAACAAACAGTTTAGTCATACTGATTTCAATCACAGTAAAATAGTTTGTCATCGTTTTAAAGCAATGGCCCATTTAAACATTGTCATGTCATCTTAAGCACAAAGTCATCATCACACATTGATCATTTATATTTGCCAACAAAGACATAAAAAAAGCATGACTAACCTGTGCAACCAGTTGTAGATTAGAAGGAGGCTGTAGACTAGGAGGAGGTTGTAGACTAGGAGGTGGACTGCTTTCCCTGTCCTCGCTTTCGGTTTTTATCTTGATGTAACAGACAGAAATGTGACTAATAGCAGTGTGTTACAGAATATATGCTTCAGACCACAGGCATGTTAATATTTTCAGGTAAGGTAATGTGGATTAAACTGCCTTGAGCGTACAGAAGGAAATCGGTACCTTAATTTCAGCTGGTCCATTATTTGTAGTCGTCATGTTGCTGTTGTTTTCAGCTGAGTTTCAACAACGCTGAAAATAGTTGATGTAGTATCTGATCTATGGGGAAAAGGAAAGTAAATGTGATTAATTTGTACCCTAGAAATGTAGTGTATTCATATCCTTGCTCTAATGCCACAAAACCAAACTTTAAATATAACATCTTTATAAATAAACACAACGACGGTGTACACTCAAAGAACACTCCTCTGAAAATGCAACAGATTATAATAAAGGATTATAGGAGAAATCCCCCGACACCCGTCCCCCTCACCATCCTCAACAACACAGTGTCTACTGCAGACACCTTCAGGTTTCTGGGGTCCACAATCTCCCAGGACCTGAAGTGGACTCCCCACACAGACTCGGTCTAGAAAAAGGCCCAGCAGAGGGTTGTACTTCCTGCAACAGCTCAGGAGGTTTAACCCATAGACGCCGCATTGGCTGTGGAGGGACGTGCCTAAAGCTCCGCCATCTTGGTACAGGGCTAGCAGAGGGGGGAGTGAATGTAAGTCTATGGAGGTAAGAGGTACTCCACAATCTTAAAGTAGAATTATTCACTGAATTTACAACCGATTTACAAACGGTTTGATTTGTTAAAACGGCACACATGTAGCTTTGACACAGGATGCTTTTGTTCTATTTATGTCTGCCTGTCCGTCCTCCATGTCTGACGTTTGTAACAAACAATATATGTTGACAACTGATCGATTTATGATCACTTTTATAGTGCAGACATGTCATTCCTCTATAGATGTAATGCACTGTAGGGGCGAGAGGCACTGTACCAAGATGGCCGCCGCATAGGCACGTCGACTCCAATCGGCAGCAGCAGTCACCGTGGCGTCTACATATATATGGCTATGGTTTAACCTGCCACCGGAGCTGCTATTCACCTTCTACACCGCCATCATCCAGCCTTTCCTCTGCACTTCCATCACCGTCTGGTTTGGATCGGCCACCAAACAGGACAGGAACAGACTGCAAAGGACAATCAGGTCTGCAGAGAGGATAACTGGGGCTGACCTACCCTCCATCCAGGACCTGTAGCTGTCCAGGGTGCAGGTGACACCTCTGCAGACCCCTCACACAAACTTTTTAAACTCCTTCCATCTGGTAGGCATTATGGAGCACTGTATGCCAAAACCACCAGACACAGAGACAGTTTCTTCCCCCAGGCCATCACCCTGATTAACTCTGACTAGTCTCAGACTCAGTGCAAGAACACACTGATGCATATTTGCCCTACTTGTACCACTCTACCTCCATAACCCTGCCACTTTGCACACACACTGCAAATACCGCTATTTATGGATGCTTATGTTTACGTTTCTCCTACTTTTATTATTCTTTTACCTTATTTTTAGTACTTAGTTTTTTGTCTGATTACTGTACAAAGAGAGCAAAGATACACCGGAGTCAACTTCTTTGTTTGTGTGTACAAACTTGGCCAATAAAGCTGAGTCTGAAAATGAAACTTGGCACGATGCCCAGCCACGTCTGAGAGACAGAACCCCGAACAAAACACATCCATAGCACACAGCTAACGACATGGCTGATTTAATTCACATTAATACGCCTGTGTGATGCAAGACACGTGGAAATTAAACCCCCTTTAACCATTTTTTCTGCCAAACCGTTCCCAAACATTGCGGCTGACTGTTTACTGACTTGTATGCTAATGACTAGCTAAACAGACTCTAATCACTCATCTGAATTCTCCATAGGCGCTACAAAATGGCAGCTCCATGTTTTGCTGCGTCGCACGAAAGTTCATTCTGTCATCAAAACTAAATAAATAACGGTTTAAAGTATTTTTACTCAAGGTATTTATGCTTACTAAACAGGCGAGAAACAGCCAGCGACAGTCGCAGATGTATTAGAGGAGCTACGGACTGAACACCGACGGCTTCTTCGTCCTGCAGCTTAGCGCCATTTAGTTCTAATTCTTCTTCGTGTTCTTCCGCCTTTTAAGCAGGATGGAAGCCCGCGGCTGCGCAGTGCTGCCCCCTGCTGGTCGAGATGACGCGATGCTTTCAAATTGCATTGGTTTTGTATTGACAAGTAATGACGACGATAGATTCACTTTGTATGGAGCCAAAACACAGACAGCATAAGTTGTCATTAAAATAAAAATAATTTGTCATGGAAATAAAAGAATTTGTTTAAAATTTTTCAGAGTTTGTATTCATGTCTATGCTTTTAAAGACAAATAATTTTATTACACTCCAAAAAAATGTTATGTTTCAAAATTCTTTTTTCGATGACAACTGAATGCTTTTTTTTGGCACTGTATCTGTAGACTATATAAAAAACTTTGAAAAGAGCCTGAATAAAATGGCCACAGAGACAAAAAAAACTACAAAGAGACAAAAAACAACCACAACTACACACAAAACAAACACAAACAGACATTAAAGTGTTTTATTTTGTTTTCCACATCATGTCGTGTGGTGAAGTCTGAGTCTGGAACACTGTGGTGATGATGATGGTTTCCTGACATCATCTATGAGCCCTTCACTTAAAAAACTAAGTAAATTTTTAAAAAGAGCACACTATCATCCGTTTTGTCTTCATATCATGATGCTGCCACCACCATGCTTCACGTCATGATGCTGCTGCTACCATGCTTCATGTCATGATGTTGCCACCAATCTTCACATCATGATGCTGCCACCACCATGCTTCACATCATGATGCTGCCACCACCATGCTTCGCATCATGATGCTGCCACCACCATGCTTTACATCATAATGCTGCCACCACCATGCTTCACATCATGATGCTGCCACCACCATGCTTCACATCATGATGCTGCCACCACCATGCTTTACATTATGATGCTACCACCACCATGCTCCACAGTGGAGATGGTGTGTTGGAGGTAAAAACATGGTTTTCCCCGGTGGTTTGTGGTCAAAGAGCAGCAAAAAGAACTTAAATTTAGAGACAGATGTTGTTGCTTTAAACCAAATTACTTCAGGTTCCTCGTGGATTCCAGAAAGTTTCCTCTACACTCTCTGAAGGCAGGAAAATGACGGCGTGTTACTGAAAATGAAATATATACAAAAGGTAACAAAGAGTCATCATTAGACTGTAGTCTGGTTGGATCTGGTGCCACAGAGCAGTCGGTCCAACACTGTTTAGCTCCATTAACCAGGAGATTCCAATCAGCACTGATGCCGTAAACATAACTGCTGCAGAGAAAAACTTTCCATTCGTCGTTTCTCTTGTTGAATCCGCGGAGCAGCAAAGTCAGATCCGGTTGATGAAGAGTCAGATATCAAACTTGTCCTCACAGATACAGTGTCCGTTCTCCTCGTAGTCCTCTCGAGTCACCACCATCTCGTCGTAGTCGGGGTTGTGGGCCAGAAGCTTCCCTCCTTCCCACGGATAACACACCGGACTGGGGGAGAAGACGGAAAACACACAGACAGTGACAGAGTTATTAAACTTCCACCAGTGTTCTGCTGCTTTAGTTCAGACCAGCTATGGATTATAAAATGCTGGTCCTGATAAGTTGCGAATCTTTGTGATCGTTTTGCGCCACTTTGAGGTGGTTGTGTGTCTCTTTGTGGACGTTCTGCACGTCTTTGTAGTCACTTTGTGTCAATGTCGTCATTTTGCTTCTCTTAACGGTGATATTTTTGTCTCTCTGTGGTCGTTTTTCGTCTTCTGCAGTCGCTTTGTGTCTCTGTGGTTGATTTACGAGTCTTTGTGGAAGTTCTGCATGTCTTTCTGCTCATTTTACGTGTCCTTGTGGTCACTTTGTGCGTCGTTGCAGCCGCTTGTCATCTGTTTGCGGTTGTATTAAATCTCTTGGCTGTCATTTAGTGTCTCTCTGTCGTCATTTTGCATCCCTTTAAAGTCATTTTACGTCTCTTTCTGGTCGTTTTGTGTGCCTTTATGGCCACTTTATGTCTGTTTCAGGTCATTTTGCGAGACTTTTCAATCTTTTTCCAGTGACTGTGGATCTCTTGGCGTTCATATTGAGTCTGTCGTCATTTTGCATCTTTATTTGGTCCTTTTGTGTCTCTTTCTGGTCATTTTGGAGCCATTTTTGTGGCCGTTTTGTGCCTCTTACTGATTGTTCTGTGCCTTTTCGTCGTCGTTTTGCATCTCTTTCATTTAATTTTGCGTCTCTTTCTGGTCGTGTTGGGATTCTTTGTGTTCAGCGTTTTCTGGAAGGACCCTTGGCCTCTGCTTCTGTATGAAGTAAGAGCTAATATTTCTAGATTTTAAGTCTCAGAGCTCCATTAAAAAGCCAAAACGACAAACAAAAATTTCCCAAAGAGACACGAAACAACCACAAAAAGATATTTTCATCTTGCTCTTCACGTCATGTCATGCGGAGAAGTTTTCATGTGTGACAGTGAAGTGATGAGAAGGCTTTTCTGAGTCCTTCATCTGGAAATTTCCATTTAAAATGTGCATATGTGTTCTGTATATCTGTCCGATAACATACATAACATCCAGCTCAGATTACCAGAAGTTATTGTTTCATACAGCTGGAGAGTTTTGGAAGAATATGGTATAAATGTCAACACATTAAAGTGTTAACAAACAGCTGCAGACCTTCAGATGAGCTCAGTGAACTCTGCTTGTGTTCACTTACTTTGCAGGTAGAACCACCGACACAGGGAGGTGGGCGGGGGCCAGTGATCGAAGCTCCGCCTCCAGTCGCTCTCTGAATCCTGAAAACAGCGAGTTCCCTCCGGTCAGGACGATGTTCTGGTAGAAGTGAGGCTGCATTTCTGATGGAAGAGAAACCCGTCAGCAGCTTCTCAGAGGAAAACTGAGGGTGCACTGACCCCAATAGAACAACACAAGGACACATAAACAAGCTCCAGTGTTTGTTTCGGTTGCAGCTGACCTTCAGGCAGGGACTGGATGGAGTCAACGATGGCTTCAGGGATTCCCATCTCCTGGATGCCGATGTCCGACGGGTGGAAGAGCATCTCGGGAACAGCGAAGCGCTCGTTGGCCAGACGCAGGATCTGTTCTCCAGTCTTGTACTTTCCGTTGAAGACCATCTCCTCTCTGGGCTGGAGGACAGAAGGACCAATGAGTGGATTAATGGATGCAGCAACAATCAAACTAATCATTAGCTGTAGCTCTCATATCTAATTTCTAACAGCACACCAATAAATCTGCATATTCCTGCACACTGTAAATAATCTATCACTTCTATTACTTTCATAATATCTTGGATTTAATCTTCCTTTGTATTTTTACCTCCACCAAGGAGGTTATGTGATGGCCGGCGTTGGTGTGTTTGTTTATTTGTTTGTGTACAAAATAACTCGAAAACTCATGGACGGATTTGGATGAAATTTTCAGGAAATGTGTGAAATGGGACAAAGAAGAAATGATGACATTTTGGGACTGATCCGGATCACCGTCTGGATCCAGGATTTTTTTAAATGTAAGTGTAACCGGGTGGACAATTAAATGCGGTTTACTCTAAAAGCCACCAGAGGGAACTCTTGTTTTTGGGGTAACCCCCTCTGACCACATGACATTTTGGGTCTCCACGCGACAGACAGCGACAATGACGGAGTTCTCTTTCCTTCCTGAGCGACATACGCACGGTTGGGCCGGCATTCTTACCTCCGGTTGTCTAAGAAGCTGGGAGGCTGTTAGGAGCTGCCGCGCTAGAGGCCGCGCCTGTTCATTAGGTCGGATGGGGTGAAGGCCGCGTTGTCAGTAGGACATTTGAACTGTATGTAATTACATTTGTATCTGTAACGTTCCATAGAAAATATGTGAACTGGTAGATTGTGTTGGGGGTGGACTGAAGCTCCTTGGTGGAGGTATGAGCTCTCTGAGGGCTTTTCTAGTTATGTTTGATCTTTCTTTAAAGATGTTCTATGTGTTAATCTTTACTGTTATGCATCAACACACCAAGTCCACTTCCTCGCTTGTCAAAACCTTCCTATAAAACTGATTCAGAAACACCTTGACAGATGCCGTCTCACCTTGCAGAAGCCTTTTTTGATGGAGCTGAAGTCTGGCAGAACGTAATCCCTCATCACATTGTTTTCTTCGCACTTCCTCCTGACAGCAGACGCCACAGTCACAAGCAGTCAAAGCAGGAAATGAGACGTGATGTTATTTATAAAGACAGTTAAACCTAACGTATGGGAAAGATGCTGGTGTATCCGTCTTACTGTGCGATCTCCATGTCTTTGTAAAACTGCTGCGACACGTAACAGACGTCTTCCTTCACCTGGTTGATCACGTGGGTTTCATCCATGACGTGTAGCTGACTGGAAGAATCAGACACACACATGGTTTAATATTATTTGATAAAGACATTTTCAGTGTAATGAGCTGCTTCAATAATAAAAAAAGACACCAGACAATTAGAACGAGTTGTAAAACCAACACAAACAGAGTCAAAACAGCCATAGAGACACAAAACCACGATGGAGACACAAAACAAAACTCGCAAAATGACCACAAAATCGACACAAAACAACCACAAATACATGCAAAATGATCACAAAGAACTGCAAGGAGATTTAAATCAACAACGAAGACATGCAAAATGACCACAACAGTGCACAAAATGATAAAGACAAAAACAACGAAGCAGAAAAACACCACAAATGGACAAAAACAACCCTAGAAAGATTTAAGACAACCACAAAAACCAACCAGAGAAACAGAACAACTACAGCCGCATGTAAAATGACCACAATAAGAAACAAAACAACCAAAAATACATGCAAAATGAGCAACAGAGAAACAAGGAACCACAAAGAAATGTCAATAAATACTCAAAACAACCACAAAGAGACACAATAAAATGTACAGAGACCAAAAAACAACCACAAAGACACACAAAATGCCTAGAAATAATCAGAACAACTACAAACACATTTAAAATGACCACAATAAGGAACAAAACAACCAAAAATACATGTTAATCATCTACAAAGACTCAAAACAACTGCAAAGGGGCACAATGAATTTCCACGAAGAGACCAAAAAACAACCACAAAGACAAGCAAAATTCCTAGAAAGACTCAAAATAACCAAAAAAGGGACACAAAACAACCACAAAGGCATGGAAATTGATGATAAAGACCACAAAGAAACACAAAACACGGACAAAAACACACAAAACAACCACAGAGACTCAAAACAGACACAAAGAGAAAACAAACAACCCCAAAGTGAAGAGAAATGATCACAAAGTCATGCAAAATGCCTACAAAGACTCAAAGCCACCACTGAGGTGTGTATTTACCGATAGGAGATGATCTCTTTCAGGTGATTGGTCAGCAGCTTCCCTCCTACATTGATCCTGAAGGTGAAATAAACCAACATTAACATTATGTTGTTGTTGTTGTTGTTGTTGTTATCAGTGCTGCTGGTCGTCGTCTTCTCACCTGCGGATTCCTTCCTTCATTTTCTTGCTCCGGCAGTAGGGGGCGATGTGGGTGAAGGAGAATCCCGAGTCGACCACCAGGCAGCAGAGCTCCGTGGGTTTGGTGTGGAAGTAGTGATGGGAGCTGAGAGAGCCGGCTGGACGGACACAAACCCAACAGTTCAGAGCTGCTCTTAAACACCTCAGGGGTCACTAAAAACCTCTGCTCCAAGTCACAGCACAGATTTTACAGGTAAATGAGAGCAGAGCTGAGAGACGTCACCTCAAATCAACACCTCAATTCATTCAATCTTTAATTCATTTTCATTTAAATGCTCTGAAGCACAAAAACAAACCTTTTTAAATTATTTTCATGGTACAAACAGAAAAATATCACCATTGTTTTGCTTCAGGTGTTTTGTGCCACAGACTAAGTTCCCTCAGCTGAACTGAACCCTTCTTGTAACAGCTGTATCACATAATTTATAACCTCTAGAGCTGCTTTTATCTGGATCTAACAGTTGAAAATACACAGGACTGTGTCAACAGAAGACTTGTGTTGATGTATTTTTCAAGGCAAACTCAAGATCTACCATTATAGTCAGTCTTTTCATTGATTTGATGGATTTTATTTATTTATCTTTTTTTCTAGAACTAATTTTATTAATTGATTTCGTTGTTTAGTCACTTACTTGCGTATTTTAATCTATTAATTTATTGCTTCATTTAAAAAAATTGTTTTCTTACTCTGTTTTTATGAATTTTAACTACTATTTAGCCCATTTCCCTATCTGTCTGTCTATAATTTATAGGTATTAAAGATATAAATACATTTCATTTTACTATGTTTTTATTGCATTTTTATTCCTTTAATCTGCACTTTGTTTTACATTTAATTTTGTATTTAAAGTGTTATATGCTATTACGTTAAAGGTGTAACCTAACTAGATGCCCCTGAATGAGTTTAAATCCCGGGATGAAAACAGAGAATCCCCCGGCTGATGAATCCTTCGACTCACCGTTGGTCCTGAGAGCCGACTGGAACTGATATTCCTCAAACAGGATCTCGTTCATCGACTCCTGAATGGAGCTGAAGTTAAAGTAGGGCTCTGTGATGACGATGCTGGTGTCTGCAAACTCAACCTGCACCGAGGAAACACGATCAGTTAGCGGCAGTGACCCAAACATTCCCCCACTGACAAAAATAAAGCGAGTTAAACACCTTGAACATCTCTTTTCCAAACAGGTGATCCCACACTTTCCTCTGGACGTCCCAGTTGACCAGGTAACCCTGCACACAGAGAGATACTGATGAGAAAGAGGCTGTGGGTTGAGGCTGTTTCACCTGGTGGCGCTCTCTCACCTTCTGGAAGGGCAAAATGTAGAAGAGACCTGAAGGATCTTTGATCTCATCCAGCTGGTTGGCTGTGAAGGTTTTTAATCTGGACGTCTTGGAGCGAAACTGGCAGTTTGGAATAACGCTGAGGAAGAAAGAGAGAAGATCACTGATCTGAGGCTGCAAGTACAGATCAGTTAATATCCTGCACAGCTGTTCCTGCTCAGATTGGACCTTTTGCAGGGTGACTACACAGAACAGTAAAATCAGTTCACAAACAGTAAAATAAATGAGTCTGTGTTGCCTTACAGACAAACATTAGTGCAGCTTTCCTGTAATTTCTGTAAATGTGATGGTCTTTCCAAGAATAATATATTAGGATCTTAACCTTAATATTTGAATAAGTCAGGTTAATTGCAATATATATAACATACATAACAAAGCAGGGTTATGTCCTCACTGTAACTCACTTTGACTCAGTGGTTGTTGTTGCAAACAAGCTACATAAATATAATGTTATAGGTATAAACAGCCTATTGCTGTGCACCGAATCATAGTTCAGTTCAGGTTTATATATTTGGTCTTTAAAGATCTTCTGATACGTGAGTTTGTTTATAAAAATGTAGAAAAAAACTTTTAAACCGACAGATTTTGAATGGAGTCTGGCGTTGTGGGTTTTTCTTTTTGTACAAGAGAAAATAACAGTGTTGTGTTAGAGGGAAATACCCGAAGTTAAGTAGATATTACACAGAATTTCAGTATGACCTCTGAGGGTTTGTAGTTGGTGTTTAAAGGGGCTCTGAATCCTGAGTTTATATTTTAAAAAAGCATCAAAAACCTTAAAACCGTTAGTTTCTCAATGGAGTCTGGCGTTAAGGGTCTCTTTTAGTACAAGAGAAAAGAACAGTGTTGTGTTAAGAGGCAACATGATAAGTTGTCCGTATATTAAGGAGCATGGTAGATGAATTTGTTTTGAGCTCACTAGTTTTAGTCTTATCGGTCTGTTTATTATAATTATTAAGTTAGCAGTGACGTTAGCTTCCCTGCTAACACAGCCGCTCCTACCTGACTTTCTCCAGACTGTATCCGATCTTCGCCGTGTACGCTCCGTTGTCCAAAACCAACGTCGCCATTTCAGAACCGCAAAAGGTCAAAATAAACTGATGAATTCAAATTTAATCCGCATTCAATGAAACACAAAACATCCCTAGACTTTCGGCGACACAAGCTTCCGCCATTACCGCTTCAGTGATTCCACCAGCCAATCAGATTCCTTTTCTCACCGTCATTGGTGGGTTGTGCAGCCAATCAGATGCCGAGGTGTTGGTCCGTTTAGAAAAGCGTCCGGATGGAAACACGATGTCATTTATGTTCTGCATCTACGTAAAAACTGACGATTTGCTGTAAAAATAAATCAATATTGAGCCATAAATTAGCAGCAACAGTTTCATTTAACACGTTCATGGACGGATTATTTAAAAAAATGAGTGATATTTCTTTTTATTCCTAAACAAGACATAAAACGTGTTAGATTGGGGGTCTTTTTTGTTTGTTTGGGGTTTTCTAATATGTATTATTTTGAGTTGCATACACAGATGTCCAATGTAGCGACACATCAACATGCAGATATTTCCCAAGTTGGTAACTTAATCTACATTAAGATCATTATTTTTGTTGTCATGCAAGTTTTCTAAAATTTTATATACAGATGAGGTGCTGTATATCTATAAACACATCGATCTGAAATAATTCCCAGCACAGAAACTCAAATATTAGAATATTAAAATCAGCTTCAAATTCATGTTTCATTTTGTTGACATATTAGAGTCGAAACTTTTAAAGAAGAGATTGGGGATATCTCTTTTTATCGCTCCATAAATCAGAAAATACCATCAACAACCAGAAAACAAAGCAATTTTCTGCATGTTTTTAGGAGTAAAATGTTCCATAGATCAAGCACATGAATGACACATGAACAAACCCGTCCACAGAAACAATCAGAATATAGACAGGAATAAAACTGGAAAGTCTGGTGTATTTAGGAGCAGCTGAAGCGAAGATTTCTGGGTCAGAGTAGAAGAAAAAACTTGCCCTTTAAAAGATACATATATATATATATAATTCTATCAGTTTTTATTAAAATCCTGTATTTCAGCTAACTCATATCTTATTTAAGCATCAGCAGCAGAGTACTTGCATGAAGGCAGTCATTTTATATGACAGACTTTCCTAGATTTTTGGTTTAAACATACAAATGAGCTACTGTCTTATTAAATATGCACTAATATGCTTCAATGTCCAGTAGAGAAAATGTATTCAAGTAAACAAAAGAGGTCTGAAGCTGGTTTTATCAAATGTTCAGATTTCTGTTCTGGATATTGCTGCAAATTTGTGCACATTTAATGAGACAAAACCTTATTTGCACATTAAATTTCAGAAAACTTGTTGTTGTTTTGATGTAATGAATCGGCTTGTTACGTGCAGCAGCTTGCTGACGTTCCCTTTCACCCTCTCTCTTGATCAGGTAGAGAGGAGGCTTGTTCCTTCCTCCTTTTGGTTTCTTTTCCCACAGCATGTTTATCTCCATGCCTGTTTAGGGGCTGGGGTTTTGTTGTTTTAGTTTGTTTTGTTAGTTTGGGCTGGAGATCACTGGTAGTCACATTATTCATCTTTTGTTTACCTTAGTTTTGGTATCAGGTAGTTTAGGGGGACGTTGGGAGCGACGACCCGCTGCGTGGTTGGCCCGGTGTTTTCCTTTCTTTTGCTTTTGGCCGGGGTCTCCAGTCTCTTTTGTTTTTGCTTTTGGTTTGTTTGGGATTTGGTTTAAATAAAGCTTGTGGGTTAATCATCACCATTTGTTCTGGCGTCCTCTTTTCTATGCTGCAGCCTCCTGCCCCTATTGAGCCTTGTTTAATATGTTTGTGGAGAAGGCATAACAGGCTGGAGGACTTTCTTTGTGATGTCTGTTGTTAAATACTTTTATTCTGATCACCTTCAGTGTCTGACTGTTAAAAAAATGATCTGAATATGTCATGTCTTCATACAGCGGACTGACTCTGTGCTGTAAATGGCTGTTATAGATAAAGTGTGAAGTGTTTCTGCTGGTTGCTTTCAACTCTGAGTCATATTTACTTTCACTGAAGAGCGAATGAACAAAGAGCCGCTCGCTGCCGGATGTGATTAAAAACTAATGAGACATTAGATCCTATTTGTTCAGCCAACAGTCTGAAAGGAAACACAGCAGTTATGTGGCTGGAACCAACATTTAGCAAACAGCTTTAAGGATCTGCATCCAGGATACCTGCCGCCTGACCTGATCAGTGACTTATTCATCCACCGGTTTGTTTCTGTGTTTGACTTTCTGCAAAGTCAGCAGCTAAATATGATGATGGATCAACCAGTCACAGGTCATTACACATCGACAACTAACAAAAACCTGTGTAAAATGACTGAACATGAGTCTAAAACACTCAGAAATGATTGAAAATGGCTCAAAAATTGTCCTAAATGACAAAAGATTTATCCAATGTGACAAAAAAAATGTCCAAAATGCCCAGAAGGTTTCAACATTTGTCAGAAGTAACAACAAAATCACTAAACACTTACGCAGAATGACTAAACAGATAAAAAAAAAAAAGACAGAATACATATTCTGTCTGTGGCAAAATGGTAAAGAATGACCAAAAAATGTCTGACTGACTTGAAAGTTGCAAAAAAACAAATCAAAATCTGTCAAAAATGACAAAATCCTGGACTTAAAAACTGACCAACATGGCAGTAATGGCTCAAAATCTGTCCAAAATAGTTTGAAACATTTCTTTAAAAAAAGACTGAAAAATTGCCCAACATGACTTTAATTTCAGGGGCTGCACGGTGGCTCAGTGGTTAGCAGCGTCGCCTCACAGCTAGAAGATCCCCGGTTCACGTCCCGGTTAGGACGCCTGGGATCTTCCTGTGTGGAGTTTGCATGTTCTCACCAGGTATATCAGCTTCCTCCCACAGTCCAAAAACATGCTGAGGTTAACTGATGATTCTAAATTGTCCGTAGGTGTGAATGAGAGTGTGCTTGTTTGTCTCTATGTGTAGCCCTGTGATAGACTGGTGACCTGTCCAGGGTGTCTTCAGCCTTCGCCCTGAGTCAGCTGGGATAGACTCCAGCCCTCCCGTGACCCTACAGAGGATTAAGGGGTGTATAGATGATGGATGGATGGACTTTAATTTCATCGAAAATGTTTGGATTGACTCAAAATGTGACAAATGTAACAAAAACCTGACCAAAATCACTCAACACTTCTCCACAATAACTCAGATATAATTGGAAATTGTCCAAAATGACTCAACAATTGTGCAAAACGACATAAAATGTTTGTAAAATGACAAAAAAAAACTTGTCCAAATGACCTAAAAATGATCTGCGATTAATTTGCTTGTCAAAACCCTTTTCCAAAAGGACTCAGAATTTGCCCAACATGAATATAAATCAAAAACTGACTTCAAAGTTCTGCAAAATTAATCAAAAACAACCCAAAATGACCTGAAACGTGTCTTTAGAGATGCAGCAGGTTGAATCATCATGAGTTCTCCTTTGACAGTGCTTCTTGACGTTTCTTTTTCACATTTTCTTTCACGTTTCAAACTGAAACCAGTGCATCGCTGCTGAACCTCCAGATGTGAATCCGTCTAACAGCTGTACAGGACGAGCAGACGACAGGGCGATTCGTGTCAGTGAGGCTTTATTCTCCAATTTAAATGTTTTACACCTGATGTTATTTTAAAAAAAAATAACCACAAAAGAAACAAAAAGAAAACAAAGCAGGAATAAAATGTGAAGTTTCTGTTTCCTCCTGCAGAATCCACCAAACCCACGAAGGCACCAAAGATGGTTTCAACCCGTAAACATTAAACCCGTTTTTGACAGAAAGGCACTAAAAGTCTGGAAGCACTTTGTTGTCTGGACTCCTGTGGACAAACCAGGAGCAGACGAGTCCTTGAAGACGACAGAGGAGGTGAGAAGCTGCTGATTGGAAAGAAGAGCTGTGGAGGGTGTTGAGGTTGAACATCAAGTCTGGGAAACAGCAGCAGCAGCAGCAGCAGCAGCAGAGACACCGAACAGAAACATAAATTATCCTGTAAAACAAACGAAAGGCTTCTCTGCCCTTTCCGACCAGAACAGATCCACCACACGAAGGAGAAGCAGCGAAAGCATCAGCTGGATTTAAATAAAGAAGCCGCAGCAAACAGACGTCGGTTTACTCAGCGGCTCCAACGCTAACGAACAAAAGGTCCTTTCTGCTTTCTGAATGTACAAACATGAGCTCAGTCCTGCAAGCGTGTCGACTTTCTCCGGATCCTTCCTCCAGCGTTCGGAGGAGCAGCTCATTCCTGGTGTTTGGGGATGCATCCGTCCATGTTGATCAGCTCGGGCCAGCGGTCGTATTTATTGATGGAGTCGTCGTTCTTGATGTACTGAAACCGACAGGCGGGAAGAGATTAAAAAGAGTGAGATAAAGTACAGAACCTCCGTCCAGTTTAACCCTCCGAGTCCAGAAATATGCCGACGGGTTGTAGAACAGAATATTAGTGAAAATTCTCCAAAATGACCCAAAATTTGGCCCCAAGATGATTCAGAAATCGTCCAAACTGACCTGAAATTGTCCAAATTTAAATGAAAATTGTACAAAATTATACAATTTCTGTCCATAACGACTTTAAACTTTCCCAAAGTAATAAAAATGTCAAAAAGTAGTAAACACTCGTTCAAAAAAAACCCAAAATTCCCTGGAATGACAAAAAAAAACATCCACAAAGACATGAAAGCTGCCCAAACTGACTTTAAAGCTGTCAAAATGATTCTAAATCTCTCCAAATTTACTCCAAAAACTGTCCAACATGACAAAAAAAGTGTAAAAAAAATCAAACTTTGAATCAAATCTGTCAAAAAAAAAAAGTGTAATTAGCTCAGACTTTGTCCAGCATGGTGAAAATGACTCGAGAACAATACAAAATGACTTGAAAGCTGTCAAAGATGAATGAAGTCTGGACTTAAAATCACCCAAAATTACTTAAAAACTGTCCAGCATGACAAAAAAAATGTTCAAAATCAGAAAGAAAACATGCAAAATGACAAAAATTCATGCAAGATTAGTCAAAACTGATCAAACATGACTTGAAACTTTTTCAAAATGACTAAAAAACGCCCAAGATGACTTGAAAGTTGCCCAAAGTGACTCAAAATCTGTCCGTAATGACTCAAAACTTGCTCAAAGTAATAAAAAAGTTGTCAAAAATTACTCAAAAATTCCCCAACCTGACAAAAGCCTGGGGGTGGGTGGAGTCACCACCACTGTGGGCCCCTGACCAAGACCCTTAACCCCCGACTGCTCCTGGTATGTATAGTTCAGGTTAACTATGAGTAGAATGGGTCAAATGCAGAGAAGGAATCTCCCCAAGGGGACTAACAAAGTGTAGATTATTATTACTATTATCATAAAAAGTTGCCCAAAATGACAAAAAAGGCGCATAAAGACATAAAAGCCGCCCAAACTGGCTTTAAAGTTGTCAAAATTGCGCTAAACCTTTAAAAAATACCTCCAAAAGTTGTCAAAAAAGCTCAAAAATCGCACAAAACCAGGCAAAACCGGCTCAGACTTGGTCCATCGTGAACAAAATGACTCATGAGCTGAAAGAAAACATTCAAAAAGACAAAAAATCATTTAAAATTGATCAAAATAGACTTGAAACTTTCTCAAAATTACTCAAAAATTGTCCAGCATGACCAAAGAAACCAAGAATTACTCGTTGCCAAGCTGCCAAGGTGACTCAAAATCTTTCCGTGACGACTCAAAACCAGCCCAAAGTAATAAAAAGTCACTTTAAATTCGTCCAACTTGACAGGAAGTTGTCTGAAAGGTCAGCAAAGACTAGACAGACGTAAAAACTGACTTCAAAACCTGCTCAAAATGGTTCCAACTCTCCAATATTTACTCCAAAAACTGTCCAACATGACAAGAGAAACCCAAAACGAATGGTGAAAACTGACTTGAAGGTCAAAACATGGAAATACAGACAAACATTATTTGCTAGTTTGGTTCTTCTGTTTCCATAGAGGTGCAGGACTTTATGCTGCAGTGAAAAGCGAACCCACAGTGAGCTAAAAGGGCTCCAGCTGGTAGACGTTACCTTCTCATACTTGCTCTTCCGGTTGTCTCCTTTGGCACCAACGAACACCCAGTTATCTCTGAACCCCAGCGACTGAATCGAAGAACTCCCCAGCTCAGAAAACAGACTCTTGGCCTCGTCGTTTAACCTGAAACACATCGACACACAGTGAGGAGAAGTCCTTCAAAACGCACAAACGCACCTCTGATCGTCTAAAACAACCAGGATATAAAGTCAAGGACTCAACGCTAAAGATGAGTCCAAAATACACAAACATGACAAAACAAAACCGTCCGAACTGACATGAAAGCCGCCGAACATGAATCAGAACGTGTCCAAAATGACTGGAAAACTTAAAACACGACCAAAAAAAGGTCAAAGTGGAAAAAATATGCCCAAAATTACAGAAAAAATACAAAAAAGGACTAAAAAGACGACTCGAAACCTTTATAAAATTGTCCAATATGACTTAAAAATTGTCCAAACTGGCTTGGAAGTTGCCAAAAGTAATAAAAACAAGTCCAAAGTTCTCAAAAACTGTCAATTATGACAAAGAAATGTCCAAAAAGACTTGAAATGACTCAAGAATTGTCCAGAAAGACTCAACAGATTCACTAAACTGACCTGAAAGTTGTTCATACTGACTTGAAGGTGGTCAAAGATTATTTACAATCCGTCCAAAAGTTGAACGTGGCAGTGCTGGTTAAATTAGCAGTTAGCATTAGCATTTAGCAGCTAGCTAAATGGTAGCATCGGCACTGACCACTACCTGGAGCATCTCCTAAACAGTCCTGGGTCAGTTGAATGTGGCACTGTTGGTTAAATTAGCAGTTAGCATTAGCATTTAGCAGCTAGCTAAATGGTAGCATTGGCACTAGTCACTACCTGGAGCATCTCCTAAACAGGCCTGGGTCAGTTGCATGTTGCAGTGCTGTTTGAATTAGCAGTTAGCATTACCATTTAGCAGTTAGCTAAATGGTAGCATCAACACTGGTCAACCCCTGGAGCATCTCCTAAATCAGATTGGGTCAGTTGAAAGTGGCAGGGCTGGTTGAATTAGCAGTTAGCATTAGCATTTAGCAGCTAGCTAAATGGTAGCATTGCACTGGTCACTACCTGGAGCATCTCCTAAACGAGCCTGGGTCAGTTGAACGTGGCAGGGCTGGTTGAATTAGCAGTTAGCATTAGCATTTCGCAGCTAGCTAAATGGTAGCATTGCACTGGTCACTACCTGGAGCATCTCCTAAACAGACCTGGGTCAGTTGAACGTGGCAGTGCTGGTTGGATTGTGTAGCAGCAGTGTGAACTGGCACTAGGGGGGGCGACTCTGGGACGCCAGAGTTCACCTCCTAGCCTCCTGGAGGTGTCGTGGGACTAAGTAGGAGAAACAGCGTTGAAGGGAGGTTTCCACCTGATGACCCCCAGAGACGTGTTGGGAATCACTGCTACTGGTAGGTATAGAGACAGATTAGGGATCCTAGGTCCTTCACTGAGGATGGATCCTTTCTTTTTGAGCACAAGTGTCTGGTGTTTAAATTAATTCAGAAACTGTCCATTGTGACAAAGAAATGTCGAAAATGACAAAACAATGTCCAAATTTTGTCTAATATATCAAAAAAAATGTCCCAAAAGACCTAAAATAACTCAAGAATTGTCCAAAAAGACTCAACAGATTCACTAAACTGACCTGAAAGTTGTTCATACTGATTTGAAGGTGGTCGAAGCTTATTCACAATCCATCCAAAGCAATAGAAACTTGTCCTAACTGGATCAAGGATTGTCCAAAATAACTTGAAAACTGTCCAAAATGACAAAAACTTGGGCTCAATATTTATCCAATGTGACAAAAATGACCACAGCGGCTCAAAAACTGTCCAAAATGACTCAAAAGTCGTCCAAAATGTGTTGAAAAAATGACCAGACTGACTTAAAATCTGACCAGATTGGCTGAAAATTTCTCCTAAATGTCGATAACAACCACAATGAACCAGAACAGTTCAAAGTTATTAAATAATCGTCCAGAATTCATTCAAAAAAATGTCCAAAGTGGTTAAAAATTGTCCAACATGAAAGAAAAATTCAAAATGGACTCAAGTATCATCAAAAAATGATGAGAAACTGTCCGAAATAACCGATCATCTGCTAGAATCGTAACACCAGACCAGGTTCAACAACCCTTAATGAGCTGAGCTGAACCCATAAACTGCTCTCAAACACTCTGATGACTCTTTGTGGATGATCGTAACTCTGAGGAGACGCTTACTTTGAAGTCGCGTCGTCGAAGGATGAGACCAGAACCACAGAACCTTCATCGATGTCCTTCAGGAAGTCGATGAGCGGCTCGACCTCTGCAACGCAAACACAAACCGCCTGTTACCTGCATGATAAACTGAGATCTCCTGACCAGGTGTGTGCGTTACTCACCTCCAGTGTACATGTTGAAGGTCCCGGTCCTCATAACGATTCCTGAGCTACCTGCAGCAGAGAAAAAAACACAACAAACAGGTTAGATGGTATTTTACTGGAATATAACAACCACGAAGAGACTCAAAATGACCAGAAAACGAACTAAAATATCACAAAGAAACACAAAATGAGCACAAAGACGTGGAAAAAAACACAAAAATACACAAAAATACACGCCAAAGACATTCAAAATTACAAAAAAAGTACCTAAAATATCACAAAGACAAACAAAAAACCACAAACAGACTCAAAATAACCATAAAACTATCTTAAATACCACAAAGAGACACAAAATGAGCATAAAAGGACACAAAACAACAACAAAGAGACTCAAAAAATAACCTCAAAGATGTTTAAATTTACCAAAAACAGTAACTAAAATGCCACAAAGACACACAAAAGAACAACAAAGAGAAACAAAATTAGCATAAAACTAATTAAAATAACCACAAAGAGACTCAAAACAACAACAAAGACACTCAATAACCACAAAAAGACACAAAAATACCACAACGAAAAACAAAACAACCACAAAGAGACATAAAAATGACCCCAAAGACATTCAAAATTACTAAAAAAAGTACCTAAGATACAACAAAAACGCACAAAAGTACAACAAAGAGACTCAAAATGACCAGAAAACGAACTAAAATATCACAAAGAAAAACAAAATGACCCCAAAGACATTCAAAATTACTAAAAAAGTGCCTAAAATACCACAAAGACACACAAAACAACCACAAAAAGACTCAAAATAACCATAAACTATCTAAAATAACCACAAAAAGACAAAAAATGAGCATAAAGACACACAAAAGAACAACAAAGAGACACAAAATTAGCATAAAACTAATTAAAATAAACACAAAGAGACTCAAAACAACAAAAAAGAGACTCAATTACCACAAAAACACATAAAAATACCACAATGAAACACAAAACGACGACAAAGAGACATAAAAATGACCCCAAAGACATTCAAAATGACTAAAAAAATTACTTAAGAGACCACAAAGACACATAAATGACCATAAAAATGGCTAAAATAACCACAAAGAGACAAAAAATGAGCATAGACACAAAACAACAACAAAAAGACTCAAAATGATCATTAAACTAACTAAAATACCACAGAGAAACACAAAATGAGTACAAAGGGGCACAAAATCACAACAGAGAGACGGAAATAACCACAAAGACACTCAAAACTACCACAGAAAGACATAAAACAACAACAAAGTGACTTAAATTTATCACAAAAAACGATAAAACCACCACAAACAGACACAAATGATCTCAGAGAGAAACTAAACAATGACAAACTGGCAAAAAATGACCAGAAAAAGACAGAAAACCACCACAGAGGGACACAAAATCACGACAGTTCAATAAAAAGTGAAATGCATTTCTCTATCAGTCGTTAACTGTGTAAAATACGTCGGTGATTCAGCAACACTCACCGTCCACCGTAACGATGTTTATTCCAGCTGCAGCGTTGTTCAATACTGTTCCAAGAACCCTGAGACAAGATTAATATTCTGTGAGTGACCAAACAAATACACAAACAAAAGAACACGGGGCACAAAACAAACACAAAGAGACACAAAATCGCAAGCAAACAGACACGAAACAAGTAAAATAAGACAAAAAACAACGACGTGCACAATAAATGACCACAAAAGTAACACAAACTATTTAAGAGACACAAAACCACAGACTCAAAGTGACCACAAAGAAACGCAAGACTAAAAAGACGAAAAACAAGTACAAAAAGACAAAAAGGTGACAAAGAAACACAAAACAAAGACAAGGCGATGCAGAGTAACTACAGAGAGACACAAAACAACCACAAAAAGACACAAAACGACTACAAAGAGACACAAAACAACTACAAAGACACACAAAACAACCACAAAGAGACACAAAACAACTACAAAGAGACACAAAACAACTACAAAGACACACAAAACAACCACAAAGAGAAACAAAACAACTATAAAAGGACACAAAACAACTACAAAGAGACACAAAACGACTACAAAGGGAAACAAAACAACCACAAAGAGACACAAAACAACTACAAAGAGAAACAAAACAACTACAAAGAGAAACAAAACAACTATAAAAGGACACAAAACAACTACAAAGAGACACAAAACGACTACAAAGGGAAACAAAACAACCACAAAGAGACACAAAACAACTACAAAGAGAAACAAAACAACTACAAAGAGAAACAAAACAACCACAAAGAGACACAAAACAACTACAAAGAGAAACAAAACAACTACAAACAGACACAAAACAACTACAAAGAGAAACAAAACAACTACAAAGAGACGCAAAACAACTACAAACAGACACAAAACAACTACAAAGAGAAACAAAACAACTACAAAGAGACGCAAAACAACTAAAAAGAGACAAAACAACTACAAAGAGACTCAAAACAACCACAAAGAGACAAAACAACTACAAAGATACATAAGACAACTACAAAGAGACACAAAACAACTACAAAGAGACACAAAACAACTACAAAGATACACAAAACGACTACAAAGATACACAAAACGACTACAAAGGGAAACAAAACAACTACAAAGATACACAAAACGACTACAAAGATACACAAAACGACTACAAAGGGAAACAAAACAACTACAAAGAGACTCAAAACAACTACAAAGGGAAACAAAACAACTACAAAGAGACACAAAACAACTACAAAGAGACACAAAAAAACTACAAAGATACATTGAATGATGATGATAAGACACAAAATGACGACAAAAAGACATCAACAACAAACACAGACACACAAAGATTCTCTCACAGTTCGTTCTCGATGCAGATCTTCGGACCGAACACGTTGGCCGCTCCGCTCTGGATGAAGAAGCTGTAGTGATCCTCAGGACATTCTCTTTTTATAGTGCAGGGTCCATCTGGAGGGAAGAACACCGATCAACGCTCCCATCAGCCCCATCAGGCCCCCTCAATCATCCCGATCAGGTGTATTGATCACTCACCTGGAACCTTGATGCCTGTCTCAGAGTTCTGACTGAAGCTTTCGAGTAAAGCAAGATTCCAATCAGCTGGAAGGACGAAGACAGAAGAACAACAAACAGACGTGTGTAAAACTGAAGTCTGGAGTTTCCTGGTTCATGTTGGTGACAAGGAGATCCAGCTTCACATCAAACATCCACAGAAACCACAACAGAATCCACTTCCTGGGAAAACACCTCTCACTTTTTACTGTGAAAGTCATGTTTGCATCAAAAAAAGAGATTTATACAAAGTAATGTCACCTAATTAAAAATATGAAACGTACAATAAGGGATTGTGTAAGTATTCCACAACTTGAACTCAGTGTTTAGTAGAAGCACCCAATTAGTAAAGCCTTGTCCTCCAGAACCTCCATAGACTTTTACTGCATTCATTTTACCCTTACAAGCCTTCCACAGTCTACTGCTGAGAAACATCCCCACATTATGATGCTGTCACCACCATGCTTTACATCATGATGCTGCCGCCGCCATGCTTCACATCATGATGGTGCCACCACCATGTTTCACATCATGATGGTGCCACTACCGTGCTTCACAACATGATGCTGCCACCACCGTGCTTCATATCATGATGCTGCCACCACCATGCTTCATATCATGATGCTGCCACCACCATGCTTCACATCATGATGCTGCCACCACCGTGCTTCACATCATGATGCTGCCACCACCATGCTTCATATCATGATGCTGCCACCACCATGCTTCACATCATGATGCTGCCACCACCATGCTTCACAACATGATGCTGCCACCACCGTGCTTCATATCATGATGCTGCCACCACCATGCTTCATATCATGATGCTGCCACCACCACCGTGCTTCACATCATAATGCTGCCACCACCATGCTTCACATCATGATGCTGCCACCACCGTGCTTCACGTCATGATGCTGCCACCACCATGTTTCACATCATGATGCTGCCACCACCATGCTTCACATCATGATGCTGCCACCACCGTGCTTCACGTCATGATGCTGCCACCACCATGCTTCACATCATGATGCTGCCACCACCGTGCTTCACGTCATGATGCTGCCACCTCCACGCTTCACATCATGATGCTGCCACCACCATGCTTCATGTCATGATGCTGTCACCACCGTGCTTCACGTCATGATGCTGCCACCACCATGCTTCACATCATGATGCTGCCACCACCGTGCTTCACGTCATGATGCTGCCACCACCATGCTTCACATCATGATGCTGCCACCACCATGCTTCACATCATCATGCTGCCACCACCATGCTTTAAATCATGATGCTGCCACCACCATGCTTTACATCATGATGCTGCCGCCGCCATGCTTCACACCATGATGCTGCCACCACCATGTTTCACATCATGATGCTGCCACCACCATGCTTCACATCATGATGCTGCCACCACCACGCTTCACATCATGATGCTGCCACCACCATGCTTCATGTCATGATGCTGTCACTACCATGCTTTATATCATGATGCTACCACCACCATGCTTCACATCATGATGCTGCCACCACCATGCTTCACATCATGATGCTGCCACCACCGTGCTTCACGTCATGATGCTGCCACCACCATGCTTCATGTCATGATGCTGTCACCACCATGCTTCACATCATGATGCTGCCACCACCGTGCTTCACGTCATGATGCTGTCACCACCATGCTTCACATCATGATGCTGCCACCACCATGCTTCACATTATGATGCTGTCACCACCATGCTTCACGTCATAATGCTGCTACCCCCATGCTTCACATCATGATGCTGCCACCACCATGCTTCACATTATGATGCTGCCACCCCCATGCTTCACGTCATGATGCTGCCACCACCATGCTTCACGTCATGATGCTGCTACCCCCATGCTTCACATTATGATGCTGCCACCACCATGCTTCACGTCATGATGCTGCTACCCCCATGCTTCACATTATGATGCTGCCACCACCATGCTTCACATTATGATGCTGCCACCACCATGCTTCATGTCATGATGCTGCCACCACCGTGCTTCACATCATGATGCTGCCACCACCGTGCTTCACGTCATGATGCTGCCACCCCCGTGCTTCACATCATGATGCTGCCACCACCGTGCTTCACGTCATGATGCTGCCACCCCCGTGCTTCACGTCATGATGCTGCCACCACCGTGCTTCACGTCATGATACTGTCACCACCATGCTTCACATCATGATGCTGCCACCACCATGCTTCACAGTGGGACCATGATGAGTCCTGACTAAACAGCCCCTTATCAAGTCCAGCTAGGTATTCTTAGTTGGATTGAGGTCTGGACTCTGACTCGGCCACTCCAGAACATCCACCTTGCTGTCTTTATTAGTAAATTAATGTCAACGAAAGCCAAACTAAATTGCCCATGATTCAATGCTTAAAAACAGTAAATGACTATGGGCTTTTTTTAAATGCTTACAATGTTTATGTTTTAATTTCTGTATTAATTCTGTGCTGGTCGTGAATGTCAACAGTGTGCTGCTTCTTTATTTGTTCTAAACAGCTTCTACTCATGGTACATTTGCTGTTTGTTAACTCAGCTCTCTGACTTCAGGCTGATGTTTCTCGGCGTCATGTGAACGATGTCGCTTCGAGCTGCAGCAGATTTGCGGCATCTCTGGTTTTGTAGGTTTCTCTGCCTCTTGGTTAGATTCAGGTCTAAATATGTCACCTGGTATCACCCCACCTCTCTCAGCCTTGCCCGGCTTGACGTCCTGCTCCACACCCAGGCCCAGAAATAACCCCACCTTCCCTGCAAACCTTTGTTTCCAGAACAAAGGCGCAGGTTGCTCTTAATGTCTGGTATTATACTGTATAAGAATCCTTTTCAAAACACTGAACACAAGGGAGGAGGGTTGAGTGACATCAGCCTCGTTTATTTGTCCAACAGCTTGTTAGTGTTGACATTTGGATTTTATCATGACTTTATGTGTTTAAAGAATAAAATCATCCACTGAAATTTGCTCTCTGGATCCTGGAGTTAAGCTTCTGAACTCCAAACTGTTTTAGGTGGGGTTTCTTTTGCTCCTGTCATGTTTTTTTTACTGCAATATAAAGTCCTACACTTCTATTGAAACAGCACAACCATGACTAGAAGTATAGCGAACTCAGAAATGCCTCCTGTGCAGTTTGACACAATTATAATGCAATAAATCTTTTCAAAAGTTTATTTTCTTTTTGCAAAAATGAAAAAAACTGTAATCAATGTGTACTATACTGTTCCAAATGCATACAGTATTGTTACTAATACTGAGGATAATGGGGGCTCTTTTTTTTTTTTGCTATAAATATTTACATTTTTAATTTTTCTTTCCTGATTTTTTGTTATGTGACTGTTAGTGACAGCTGAGTCAATAATAGCTCCACAGTTGCCCCAAGGAATGCAGAATTTTTAGTTTTTTACAGAATTTGGTTAGAGCAAAAGGTTTATTTTTGCCAAATTTTTAAATTAGACATGTATGATAAAGTGATTTTGATTAAATATCTCAATTTGAAGCTTAGATTTTCTCGACAGAATGGCACATTATGCTTGATTAGCTGAAGAACAGGCAGAAAACCAGTCGGTATGTTGTGTTTTTACAGGTTCTGGTTACTAAAAGGGGTAATTTTGGAGATTTTCTGTAAAGATTACAACATTTTCCAGGCTACAGATGGGATTATTTGACTTACTTTTGAACGGGTTGTTGTAATATTGCAGGATGAGCGCGATGAAAATCATCGTCGGCACCAACACCATGACGCTCTGCAAAACCCCTGCAGGAGACACACAGCTATGTCAGAAATGTGGAAACGTCACTGGTGACACCAGTCAGACCAGTTTTAACGATCTTCCTGCCGCTGCAACATGACGAAGATGAATGTAGAAATCACTGAGCAGAAGTCCTGACGTGACTCGATCAGGGAAACTTAGCTATGAGGCAGGTTCAGCTGATCCAGGTGGTAAATGTCTCAACAAAACTCCACCAGAGATAAAGGAAACCAGGCTGTGAATAAAAGAGGAAGTTTGATGCCTCATGTGATTATTTTTCTACATGAATTGGTCTCGCCTGCTTCAGCTGACAGGAACAGGTTGCTATAATGGAATGTGATAACGAATGCCAACATTTATTACAGGAACAGAACTACAAACACAAAAAATGACCACAAATATATGTAGGCAACCACAGATTTACAAAATAACCACAAATAGATGCAAAAAAATCTACAAAGATATGCAAAACAACCATAAATTCATGTAAAACAACTACAAATATACACAAAATGACCACAAAAAGACACATAACAAGAACAAATAGATATATAACCACAGTAGACAGACAATGACTACAAAGAGACACAAAACAACTACAAAGAGACACAAAACCACAAAGAGACTCAAAACAACCACAAAGAGACACAAAACAACCACAAAGAGACACAAAACAACAACAAAGAGACACAAAACAACCACAAAGAGACACAAAACAACTACAAGGAGACACAAAACAACCACAAAGATACACAAAACAACTACAAAGAAACACAAAACAACCACAAAGAGACACGAAACAACTACAAAGAGACATAAAACAACAAAAAGACACAAAACAACAACAAAGAGACGCAAAACAACTACATAGAGACTCAAAACAACCACAAAGAGACACAAAACAACTACAAAGAGATGCAAAACAACTACAAAGAGACACAAAACAACTACAAAGAGACACAAAACAACAAAAAGACACAAAACAACTACAAAGAGACACAAAACAACCACAAAGAGACACAAAACAACCACAAAGAGACACAAAACAACTACAAAGAGACACAAAACAACTACAAAGAGACACAAAACAACCACAAAGAGACACGAAACAACTACAAAGAGACATAAAGCAACAAAAAGACACAAAACAACAACAAAAAGACGCAAAACATTTACAAAGAGACGCAAAACAACCACAAAGAGACACGAAACAACTACAAAGAGACATAAAGCAACAAAAAGACACAAAACAACAACAAAAAGACGCAAAACATTTACAAAGAGACGCAAAACAACTACAAAGAGACACAAAACAACCACAAAGAGACACGAAACAACCACAAAGAGACACAAAACAACTACAAAGAGACATAAAACAACAAAAAGACACAAAACAACTACAAAGACACACAAAACAACCACAAAGAGACACGAAACAACTACAAAGAGACATAAAACAACAAAAAGACACAAAACAACAACAAAGAGACGCAAAACAACTACAAAGAGACGCAAAACAACTACAAAGAGACACAAAACAACCACAAAGAAACACGAAACAACCACAAAGAGAAACAAAACAACTACAAAGAGATGCAAAACAACTACAAAGAGACACAAAACAACTACAAAGAGACACAAAACAACAAAAAGACACAAAACAACTACAAAGAGACACAAAACAACCACAAAGAGACACAAAACAACTACAAAGAGACATAAAACAACAAAAAGACACAAAACAACTACAAAGAGACACGAAACAACCACAAAGAGACACGAAACAACTACAAAGAGACATAAAACAACAAAAAGACACAAAACAACAACAAAGAGACGCAAAACATTTACAAAGAGACGCAAAACAACTACAAAGAGACACAAAACAACCACAAAGAGACACGAAACAACCACAAAGAGACACAAAACAACTACAAAGAGACATAAAACAACAAAAAGACACAAAACAACTACAAAGACACACAAAACAACCACAAAGAGACACGAAACAACTACAAAGAGACATAAAACAACAAAAAGACACAAAACAACAACAAAGAGACGCAAAACAACTACAAAGAGACTCAAAACAACTACAAAGAGACGCAAAACAACTACAAAGAGACACAAAACAACCACAAAGAAACACAAAACAACCACAAAGAGAAACAAAACAACTACAAAGAGACGCAAAACAACTACAAAGAGACGCAAAACAACTACAAAGAGACACAAAACAACCACAAAGAGACACAAAACAACCACAAAGAGACGCAAAACAACTACAAAGAGACGCAAAACAACTACAAAGAGACGCAAAACAACTACAAAGAGACACAAAACAACTACAAAGAGACACAAAACAACTACAAAGAGACACAAAACAACCACAAAGAGACACAAAACAACTACAAAGAGACACAAAACAACTACAAAGCGATTTAAAACAACCACAAAAAGACACAAAACAACTACAAAGAGACGCAAAACAACTACAAAGATACACAAAACAACAACAAAAAGACACAAAACAACCACAAAGATACACAAAACAACAACAAAGAGACGCAAAACAACTACAAAGATACACAAAACAACAACAAAAAGACACAAAACAACTACAAAGAGACGCAAAACAACTACAAAGAGACACAAAACAACCACAAAGAGACACAAAACAACTACAAAGAGACACAAAACAACCACAAAGAGACACAAAACAACTACAAAGAGACGCAAAACAACTACAAAGAGACACAAAACAACTACAAAGAGACGCAAAACAACTACAAAGAGACACAAAACAACTACAAAGAGACACAAAACAACCACAAAGAGACGCAAAACAACTACAAAGAGACGCAAAACAACTACAAAGAGACGCAAAACAACTACAAAGAGACACAAAACAACTACAAAGAGACGCAAAACAACTACAAAGAGACGCAAAACAACTACAAAGAGACACAAAACAACCACAAAGAGACACAAAACAACTACAAAGAGACGCAAAACAACTACAAAGAGACACAAAACAACTACAAAGCGATTTAAAACAACCACAAAAAGACACAAAACAACTACAAAGATACACAAAACAACAACAAAGAGACGCAAAACAACTACAAAGATACACAAAACAACAACAAAGAGACACAAAACAACAACAAAGAGACACAAAACAACCACAAAGATACACAAAACAACAACAAAGAGACACAAAACAATTACAAAGAGACACAAAACAACTACAAAGAGACACAAAACAACTACAAAGAGACACAAAACAACCACAAAGAGACACAAAACAACTACAAAGAGACGCAAAACAACTACAAAGAGACACAAAACAACTACAAAGAGACACAAAACAACAACAAAGAGACACAAAACAACCACAAAGATACACAAAACAACAACAAAGAGACACAAAACAACTACAAAGATACACAAAACAACCACAATGAGACACAAAACAACTACAAAGATACACAAAACAACAACAAAGAGACACAAAACAACTACAAAGAGACACAAAACAACTACAAAGATACACAAAACAACCACAATGAGACACAAAACAACTACAAAGATACACAAAACAACAACAAAGAGACACAAAACAACTACAAAGAGACACAAAACAACAACAAAAAGACACAAAACAACCACAAAGATACACAAAACAACAACAAAGAGACACAAAACAACCACAAAGAGACACAAAACAACTACAAAGAGACGCAAAACAACTACAAAGAGACACAAAACAACTACAAAGAGACGCAAAACAACTACAAAGAGACACAAAACAACCACAAAGAGACACAAAACAACTACAAAGAGACACAAAACAACCACAAAGAGACACAAAACAACTACAAAGAGACGCAAAACAACTACAAAGAGACACAAAACAACTACAAAGAGACGCAAAACAACTACAAAGAGACACAAAACAACTACAAAGAGACACAAAACAACCACAAAGAGACGCAAAACAACTACAAAGAGACGCAAAACAACTACAAAGAGACGCAAAACAACTACAAAGAGACACAAAACAACTACAAAGAGACGCAAAACAACTACAAAGAGACGCAAAACAACTACAAAGAGACACAAAACAACCACAAAGAGACACAAAACAACTACAAAGAGACGCAAAACAACTACAAAGAGACACAAAACAACTACAAAGCGATTTAAAACAACCACAAAAAGACACAAAACAACTACAAAGATACACAAAACAACAACAAAGAGACGGAAAACAACTACAAAGAGACACAAAATAACTACAAAGCGATTTAAAACAACTGCAAAAAGACAGAAAGAATCCCAAATGTCTAAAAATAGACACATCACAACCATGAAGACGTGTCTCTTTGTGGTTGTTTTGTTTCTCTTCCTTGCCGTCTTTTATCTCCTCATAGTTGTTTTTTCTCTCTTATTGGTACTTTAGTAGTGTTTGCATGAATCTGTGTTTGTTTTTAATGTCTCTGCAGTTGTTTTTGTCTCCTTCTGGTCATTTTGAGTCTCTTTGTGGTCATCTTGAATCTGCTGTGTGAACACATTCCAACATTCACTTTAGACAACACAACAAAATAGTTCAAACGAAGGTGAACATTTATAGAGAAAGTGAAGAACGCTGTCATTAATATCAAACTTCATCAATATTGAATGAGGAATTGATCGCAGTGATTAGGACTCACATCTGTTTGCGCCCAGTCGGAGCATCGCTTTGGGTTTTCCTGTTAAAACAAACAAACAATAATGAATTAGGACAAAGACAAACAGGAGGAACGTCACTTCATGTGCTTTTATCTCCGCATCAGATCATTTCATCAGCAGCCAACGAGCCGATTATCACAGAGATTCTTCTGCTTAATGCCTGGAAGTAAAACCTGGACATGAACGCAGTGAGTTTTACAGGATTAACAGACTGAAAATACGGACGGACGCAGTTTTTAAAAAGCGACTTGTCACCAGAAATAATCTGTCGGAGTCACGAAACAGATACAAAACGATCTTTATGGCATTTTAGTGGCTTTTGCATGAATTTGTAGTTGTGTTGCTTCTTTTTGTGGTTGTTTTTTTGTCTCTTTATGCTATTTTATAATATTTTGCATCTCTTTGTGGTTGTTTTTTTCTTTCATACTGTCTTTATTCCTTTACTTTCGTCAATTTTATAAAGTTTTATCCAACTCACAAAGACTAAAAACACAAAAACAGAAAACATAGAAGCTTAAACCTGAATATGCTGTTATTTCTCTTCACTAATTTATTGATTAATTGTTTATATTTTCCTCTTATTTGTGTGTTTTAAAGCTTTTTCTGTGCATTTCTTACTTTTGTTTTGTTTGTTTCAACTGCTACAAGCAATTAAAGGCAAATAAACGATAAAAATTTAATTAAATCTACCAAATTATTTCCCCAATCATCAATTTTATGTGTTAGAATTCAGAAGATAACTAATTATCACAGTCCTGCACAGCCTGAAGTCACACATTTAAATATTTTGCCTGGTTTTTCAGAGCAGCAGAATCCCAAAACCTGCAGTTTACAGTTATTAAAGCAGCAGAAACCAGAAAAAAAGCAACAAATTATGCGATTTATTCTAAAATAAATGCTGAAATATTGAAAAATAATCACTAGAAGTCCCAGTTTGTGAAATAAAACGCACAAAAGCAGCAAATCCTCACAGATAAAAAGCTGTATTTAGGTATTTACTTAATTAATTTCAAGATAATGATCGTTTCAGCTTGTGTTTACTGTCTTATAGGAAACAGAGAAGCAGCAAACACATGTGAGGAGCTGAAACCAGTTCAGGAAACGACTCAGACGGTTAATTACAAAATGATGTAACTGACTCGTCGCTTCAGTTTGTAGAACAGCATCTAATTAATCCTAAATGACTGATTGTCTAATCTCCTGTAACCGCAAAGAAACAGAGGCGAATAAATGAAACAAATCACACATTTAAACCTGTTGCTTTGCTTGATTAACAGCTTAAAACGTGAACATATTCAATTTGCTGTCATGTAATTAAACAGAAAAGCAGCAAACACATGTGAGAAGCTGAGAAAACAATATTAAAAATATAATAAAATACATTTAAGTGACAGCTCTTATGAAAGCAGGAAGATGCTGCTTTAAGAGTCCCTTATAAAACACTAAAACAACAAAATCACACATTTAAATCCTTCATTAACAGAGTCAAACACAGAGAGTTTCATTTTAAACACCTATGAGCAGCTAAAACCGGCTCAGAAAAGATTAATAAAATGATTATTTGCAGTAGAAAAGCACCAAATTCAACATCATAAAATAAAAATCACAGCTTTCCAGAGCTAAAAGTTAAAATATTCAGTCTCCTGTCAAAGAACAGCAGAGAAATGCTGCGTTCAGAGTCACCAAGAGAACATTAGAAAATAGAAATCACGTGTTTAAATGCCTCAAAACACAAATATATTCAGTTTACTGACACGGAAAATCTGCAAAATGACAATAACTGGCTAGAAGCAGTAAAAGCAGAGAAGAGTCTCCTAGAAAATACTGGAAAATCACACTTTTAAGGGTTTTTTTTTTCTAATTAACGCACTAAAACAAGAGGATATTTAGTTTATAGTCGTGTAAAACACAGACAAGCAGCAAATACGTGTGAAAACCTGAAACCAGCTCAGAAAATATGAATAAAATGTAATTAACTGAAAGCATCTGCAGCAGAAAAACGCTGAAAAATGTATATAAGAGAATAAAAATCACAGCTTTCCGGAGCTAAAAATTAAAATATTTAAACCTCCTGTCACAGAACAACAGAGAAAAGCTGCGTTCAGATGTTTAAATGTCTCAGAACACAAATATATTCAGTTTACTGTCATGTAAGACACAGAAAATCTGCAATATATTCATAAAAAGCACTAAAAAGCACTGAAAGCAGTCCAGAGTCTCCTTTAAAAGACTGCAAAACACAAAAATCGCACATTTGAAGGCTTAAACATGAAGATATTCAGTTTATAGCTACTTAAGACACAGAGAAGCAGCAAATACAAGCGAGAAACTCAGATATTATTAATAAAATATAATTAACTGACAGCTTCTGGAGCAGAAAAATGCTGAAAAATGTATATAAGAGAATAAAATCGCAGGTTTCTGGAGCAAAAAGTTAAAATATTTAAACCTCCTGTCAAAGAACAGCAGAGAAATGTTGCGTTCAGAGTCGCCTATGAAGAGTTGGAAGATGTTTAAATGTCTCAGAACACAAATATATTCAGTTTGCTGTCATGGAAGACAGAAAATCTCCAATATATTCATAAAAAGCACTAAAAAGCACTGAAAGCAGTCCAGAGTCTCCTTTAAAAGACTGGAAAACACAAAAATCTCACATTTGAAGGCTTAAATGTGAAGATATTCAGTTTATAGCTACTTAAGACACAGAGAAGCAGCAAATACAAGTGAGAAACTCAGAAATTATTAATAAAATACAACTAACTGACAGTTTCTGGAGCAGAAAAACGCTGAAAAATGTATATAAGAGAATAAAAATCACAGCTTTCCGGAGCTAAAAATTAAAATATTTAAACCTCCTGTCAAAGAACAGCAGAGAAAAGCTGCGTTCAGAGTCGCCTATGAAGAGTTGGAAGATGTTTAAATGTCTCAGAACACAAATATATTCAGTTTACTGTCATGTAAGACACAGAAAATCTGTCATATATTCATAAAAAGCACTAAAAAGCACTGAAAGCAGAGAGAACCTACGTCCAGAGTCTCCTTTAAAAGACTGGAAAACACATAAATCTCACATTTGAAGGCTTAAATGTGAAGATATTCAGTTTATAGCTACGTAAGACACAGAGAAGCAGCAAATACAAGCGAGAAACTCAGATATTATTAATAAAATATAATTAACTGACAGCTTCTGGAGCAGAAAAACACTGACAAAAGTATATAAGATGATAAAAATCACAGCTTTCTGCAGCTAAAAGTGAAAATATTCAACCTCCCGTCAAAGAAAAGCAGAAAATGTTGTGTTTTTCATGTTTTTCATTCAGAGTTTTACCTGAAGAAAGAGTAAAGAATCCCCTGGAATCCTGAAACACACCTGTGCAGGTAAAACAGGCTGAGAATAAAGAGGCTCACTGACCGAAGTTGAAGCTGAACATTTCCCGGAGCCTCTGGTGACACTGACGAGTCCCGGAGACGCTCTGGTCCAACTGGACGATCCGGTTCCGCCTCCAGCAGCCGGAGAACCGGGTTTCAACCAATCAGCAGCCGGCAGCAGGTGAGAGTCCGTCTGACAGCAGCACAAAGAGAAGCGCTTACTCACAGCACACGGATACTCCAAATACTACTGCTGCTGTCAAACCCTAATACCACACAAAGGAAGCAGTGGAAGAAATACTACACTGTAAAAAATGAGGGCGGGGCTCATCAACCTGTCTGAGCTTTAGTTTAAATCAAGTTGGGGCAATTAGCTTTTCCTCCACAGTCAAATGTCCTTTTTATTTATTTAGTATTTGGTTCCAACTAGTATGTCCACATTATTACGGAGGAATTTTTAATGCGTCATCAACTTAATTATAGTTATGATAAAGCTGCAGTAGGCAGGGACGGACGGACGACTGGAAATCCTGGTCTGAAGGTGGAAAAGTTTTCAATGAGCTGCCTCAACCTGAATTTACTGTCAAACCAGCCACAACAGACACGTGAGTTTAAATTAAACACAGTCTTTAGTTAAGGCAACAGTATTATTGGTCCGTGTACGTCACGGACATTCGTTTTCTTATTTTGAGATTTCAAAATAAAAACGAAAAATAAACTGTTTCCTGTTTTTTTCAGTGATAATACAAAATGAAAAACGGAAAACAGGCCCTAATTCATTATCCATTATCTGTTATCTGATTTAATTAGATGTGTTTGTAAATGGAAATTAAAATTAAAATACACCCGTGGAAAACTGATTTCTCTATTTCCTGTTCGTTTTGGCTCCGTGACCCGTCTGACTTCTGAAGAGGAGCTAGCGATTTAGCTAGCCCCGCTAAATGGCAGAGCTAGCGATTCAGCGCTAGCTCCGCCGCTAGCACTAAATCGCTACTTTGCTTTCTGGCAAAGCTAAAGTAACAGAAAACCTCCAAACCTCCCCAAAAACGTCCCGAAAAGCAGCCGAACGCTAGCGATTTAGCGCTAGTGGTGGAGCTAGCAGCACCACAAGGTCCCTCCAAAGGGACAAATAAACCCCACGCTGGTGAAAAGTCCACTGTGAAATAGTGAACAATGTGAGCCAAGCAACGTTTGGACCCCACAGTGGGTCTTCATCAGGCCACGGCACACAGCAAGGTCTGCTAACAGTGAGCTAACACTGGAGCTTTAGATACCAGATCCTTCCTCATCAGAAGTCAGACGGGTCACAGAGCCAAAACCAACAGGAAATAGAGAAATACGTTTTCCACGGGTGTATTTTAATTTGAATTTCCATTTACAAACACATCTAATTAAATCGGATAACAGATAATGGATAATGAATCACTGAAAAAAACAGGAAACGGTTTATTTTTCGCTTTTATTTTGAAATCCCAAAATAAGAAAACAAATGGCCGCGACGTACACGGACCGTTATTGTTATGATCGTCGCTTCAGTCCCTCTCTCTCTCCCTCTCTCTCAGCCCTGCTTTCCCTCACCTTCATTCCAGCTCCCTCATTACCTGTCCTCATTATTCAAGACGGCTGCGAACAACACCTCACCTGCCGCTAATCACCTCCTCCCTCCATAAAAACCCGGTTCATTCAGTCACTCTCTGCCAGACCTAGAACTACTCTTCCCCGCTCCGTCTGTTGAACCCCCCAGCCTTTGCGTCACTCTCCCTGCCTGGATCCTGCCTGTCACCAGTTAAGGGTTTGATTTGTTTTTGGACTGCTGCCTGTAGTTTGGTTGTTTATTCTATTTGTATGTTTAGGGTCTTGTCACAGTTAATGTTCTGTATAGTTTGTTTCTCGCCTTGTCTGTTTGAGTATTTTTGAGTTTTGTAGTAGCGCTTTGTATTAGTCCCATCTTGGAGAGGCACCTGGCTGCAGACCTCCACTGTGAGGACAGGAAGTAATGGGTAAAAAAACAGGAAAGGACATTTAAGCGTCCAGTCCAGTAGGTGGCGGTGACGCATGTGAAGCTGGTTTGCTAACCGCTAATTAAATCAAAAGAAGAAGCAGCCATTTAACGAGTGGTTGTGGCTGTTTCTCAATATTCCTACTTGTCCACGGTACGATCATGACTGTGACACAAAATGTAGTTTTAAGATTATTTGAGGCAATAAAGTGGTTGTATAAACATCCAATCTGTGGTCATTTTATCAGGATAAATTCTGCTTAAAAATTGACTCCAGTGATTTCTGAGATGTGAGTGTCCCCGTTAGACAGCTACTACCAGGCGGTCAGCGCTCACAGCTCCCCGCTGACAGCAGCCTTAGCTCGGCTAGACTTTCTGAAATCTGCCGCTGGCTCTGACGGTTCTGTAGCAGGATAGAAGCAGTTTTACGGGAATCTAACGGTTACACTTTTGTTATTTAATGTCCCCGGTCGCCGACTTTGTCATTATATTAGTAATTATTGTGTTGTCTTCATGACCTGTAGCACGTCTTTGTTCTATTCTTATGACTGTAACTGAGCATTAAAAATAACATTTAAGGATTATTCTGTTGGCAGGAATAAAAACTCACAATGGGGCTCATTCTCAAAATAATCACAAGTTTAATATATAAATTAAAACGATATATATTATAGACCAGTGGTTCTCAACTGGTGGGTCGGGACCCAAAAGTGGGTCGAGAAGCCATTTTTAGAGGGTTGCAGAAGCACGCCTCCTCCTCAAAAAAGTACCAGGATAAAGTCTTTTATTTTGAAGGACGTGTTCCTTATGACGCAGTTTGCTTTCAATAGCAGGATATTTAGTGGTGGTGACACCAGTAGTTGCCCACTATTAACCTCTAGATTTGGCTCTGACAGCTTATTGGAGAAATTTATGCTAAAAAGTGCCAAAAATGAACCAAAATGTGCTCAGAATCTGTCAATATGGGACAAAATATGCCGAAAACTTGGCAAAAAAAAGCCAAAATTTCCCCAAGTTGGATCAAAATACATTGACTTCATCCAAATAAATCTTAATTTGTTAACAGGAACAGCGAACTTTTAGAGACATAGTGGGTCCTGAGGCTGGACCAGTTGAGAACCACTGCTATAGACGATGGTCTAGTAGATTTGACGTTGTATTGCTAATGCATTAGCGTGAAAATTAATTCCACCGGAAGTGCCTACGCGATTTTATTTTGTAATGCATCCCGTGCATTTCCTGTCCTGACGGTGGAGGTCTGCAGCCAGGTACTCTTGGGGGCCATTTTGTGGTGTTCTGTGATTTCTCCTTTTGTGGCCAGTTTTGAGTTTTGCTGTTGTTTTTTTTTTGTTCGTTAGCTTTGTGTTTTTACTGATTTCAGTTTACTTCTCCTGTGTTTAGTTCTTCGTTCAGTTCTGCTTTTAGTTGAGTCTGGTTTGAGTTTACCCGTCTAGTAGTCTAGTTGTTGCTTGTAAATTAAGTTCTCCTTACATGTTAGTTTTGAAGGTTTTTGTACTGGGTGTGTTTTAGTTGTCACCAGGGTTAATCTTTGCTCCAAGGTTGTTCTCGGTTCGCTATTAAAGCAGTCTTAAGTTAAACTTTCTGCTCGTCTGTCAGTTCGGTGTCCGCGCCTGGGTTCTCTGCAGCCCCCCTCATAACAATTATGTCAACACAACCTTTCAGAATAAAGCTTTCAACCTAAATTGTGTATTCAAAGTCAGTAAATCTGATTATCTTTATCTTGCAGCCTGCATTTACTTAAATGGTAAATGGTCTGCACTTAGACAGCCTCTTTTTCTTCCTTAGTGGCAGAAAAAAAAGCGCTTTTTAATGTGTTTCCTTTTCACACATCAATGGTAACAGAGCTGCCATCCAAGGCGCTAATCTACCATTGGGAGCAACTTGGGGTTCAGTGTCTTGCCCAAGGACACTTCGGCATGTGGAGGGACCGGGGATCGAACCGCCAACCTTACGATCAGTGGACAACCCGCTCTACCACGTGAGACACAGCCGCCCCCTGAATTCCCCCATAAATGGAACTGATGCCTTGAATTACTAAGCAAAAACGCTCTACTACGTAAGTGAAAGTCCTGCGCCATAAAAAAAACAAATGTGTTTTTAAAAACACTTTAAAATTCAATTTATTTTGAATAATGTGTTGCTATTTTACAGATTTTCCCAGTTGTTTTAAATTACAGATAGTATCGAGTATCTTTTCCACATGACTGTATGACTTCTGGTTTTAGTCCTGCTCTAAACAGGATGTTTTATTCTGAAAAGCACTGAGCTGCTGCTGGCCCCGCCCCCTTCAGGAAGGAAACTCTCCCCATGTCTGTGGGGATTGAGCACATTGCTGCTGACACCAGGAGATTAAAACTTTCTCTCTAAATGATCATTTCACATAAAAATTCCACCAAATTCACGGCCAGATATTATTTTTAAAGATGCTACGATTTTTTTAAAAAAATATCAGTATTTTATTTGTTGTAAAATCACCGAAAAAATTTAACATGTCGACTGTAAATCAATTTTAAAAAATACCAAGCCATAAAATTACACTGTTCTACTCTGTTAAAATCAGCAAAAAAATGTTAATTTAATGATATTTGCTTTTATTGGAAAGAAAAAATACGTATGTTAATAATTGGAAAATAATTAAAATATATATATATTTAACACAATTTCCCTGATTTTAAAAAAAAAAAACTGATGAGACCGATTAAAATCACAAAATAATAATTTACATGTTGACTCTAAAAACAGCTGATATTTATTTATTCGACAACATTTTATTGTACAATTACGGATTATTTTACTGTGTTTAAATTAACTAAACAGAGTAATTTTACAGTTATTTGAAAGACATTTTTTTGTATTAGGATTTAAAAATTATGAGTAATATATAAAATAAAAGTAATATTCAACAGAGTTTTCCTATTATGTTAAATTACTGATAATATCTGGTAAAAAATCACAAAAAAACACATTAATTCACATTAAAAAAAGACTTCACATAATGTCCAAATCATAAATCTGTAATTTTACACATAGAAATTTGATCTTTCACAATGTGTAAATGCAATATTACCGTTTCCCTGCATTTAAATCAGCTAAAAATGTCATTATTTTGCAGATATTTGCTGCTATTTTAACTGTTTTTGCAGTTTTCTTAAAGTTAGGAGTACTCTACCTTTTTAAACACCCTTGCTGCCAGATTTTCACTGTTTTCTCACAGTGTGCATTAATTCCTAAAGCATCATGACGTATAAAGAGAGATCTGGTTGAGTTTGAACTTGAAGCTTCATCTAAACCTACCGTATCCTTCAGATTTTATCTCAGGTGAAGATCGGACATTTCAGATATTAAACTCACCTGAAGGAACCTGCTGCAGCTTCAACGTCCTGATGAGGAATGAGGGAGTGTCGACGATGCAGGTTTGGCCTCCGTCTTATTTTGCATACTTCTGATCCTGACTTTCCTGTTCGACCTGCAGCCTCTTTGTCTCAAGATCACTGAAAAATCTGACTTTCTGAACAGTTTTTACCTTTTCGCCTGCATCTGTGTTGTGTAATTTGCCAGTTCCTTTCACTTTACACATAAAATGTCCACAAAAATGAAGCCTTGCTGCGTTTTTCTGCAACTAAACTGCACCTCAGCTACGTTTTCAATGACATTTTGTCCCAGATTGTTTGTGACGCATCACAAACATGCTGCTTTTCAACCAAATAACCATATAATAGATGAGGAAAATTCAAACTTGTTGTGAAATGGTCAACGTTTAACCCAAACTGTGATATTTTCCTCAGTCTCAGCACATGAATCCGGTCCCGTTGCTGTCGTGAAAATTCCATCTCAGACTTTGTGGCATTTTTTCAAAACATTTCCCACGACATCACCGGCTGATCTGTAATGGAGGAAGTAAGAATTTGAAGAATGCAGCTTAGTTGTACAGAAGCGCAATTTTTTCTTTCATTTTCAGTCGCTGTTGTCTTTAATTTACATTACAAAGCTATGTGGTTATGTTTAGAAATAGATGATGGTTTGGGCTTCAAACCAAACTCCAATTATTGGGGCTAAAAAAAGAAAAGAAGTGCCAAAAACTGCACTACCTCAAATGTCCACTTGGGGCTCCAACAGTCAATCCCCATAGAGCTCCATGCTAAAGCTGCCATTTTAAAAAAAATCATGCATGTTTTTCAATTTTTGAGCTCAATATACTGCAAAGATGGTTAATTTCAGCATCACTGTATGACTTCTGGTTTTAGTCCTGCTTTAAATACCTCGTTTTATTCTGAAAAACAATGAGCTGCTGCTGTCCCCTTCAGGAAGGAAACTCTCTCTGCATCCGTGATTGAGCACATCGTTGCTGACAGCAGGAAGTTAAAAATTTTCTGTTGTCTCCAACTTTCTCTCTCAATGACCATTTTTTAAGAAAATTCCACCAAATTCAAAGCCAGACATTATTTTTTAAAGATAATGTGGTTATTAAATCAGTATTTTATTGGTGCAACTTGGAAGTGACTACTGGTTAACATGTCTCTTAATAAACCGTGTTTCAGTCACTGTTTCCTACTTATTCTGCTGTCTGACAACAGAAACAGAAAAATATGTAAAACAGATTAGCTTTATTCTGAATTCAAATGTATTAAAATGCAGTTTATGTGAGCACAGAGAGCAGGAGAGAAGCTAACAGATGCTAACCAGCTGAGTTTAGGTTGAACTGTAACCCATCCAGTCCTGGTGTTCTCGGTTTAAATTAAAGTTTCCACCACCAATGTCCCTCAGTGTTACAGTTTCCACAAAACTCTTAGCATCAAAGCTATTGTTAGCAACATTAGCTGCAAACATGCTAATGCTTAGTCCGTGGGCCTAATTTTGGACAACCTGCCAAGGCCTCTACCCAAGGCTCTTCTGTCAGTGGATCTCGTGCTTCATTTTTTAAGTTCGTCCTTAAAACAACAAACTACGGTAGCCCAGAAAGGTCAACACAACAACTAAGGCCACAACACAACTGCAAAGGCCACAACAGAAGTTAACCCACAACGGAAGTGTGCAGCGTTTGGAAGAACAGGCTTTCTTGCCGGGGTACAATATTTTGTGACGGACTCTTTTGATTACGGGAGCTTTTAATGAGACGTCACTAAAACGCTGCTGCTCGATGACTGTGATTGATGTTGTTGTGGGTTGACTTGCTTTGTGGCTTTTGCTGTTGTGGTTGTGTTGCAGCATTTCCTGTTTGTAATGCTGCTTTTGCTTTTCCATTGTGGCTTTTGCGGTTGTGTTTTGGCTCTTTCCTTTGCGGTTGCGTTGCGGCTTTTGCGATTGCATTGTAACTAGTGCTGTCAATCGATTAAAATTTTTAATCGCGATTAATCGCATGAATGTCATAGTTAACTTGCGATTAATCGCAAATTAATCGCACATTTTTTTATCTATTCTAAATGTCCCTTTAATTATCATTTTATACGAGGAGGAGGCGGAGAATTCGCGTCAGCTGTGTTTGGCCATCAAGTGGTGTTACAGACCGGATGTGCTACGATGAGAACTCAGTTCACTCTGCAACACACACAGATAACTTTGGTCTTGTCAATCTTCATGCGGCACCCCAGGCCGCCGTCACCTGGCGGAGCATCTGCATCAGCGGGACGCGGTTCGGGACGGAGAAAAGGAGCCAATAGAAAGGCGAGCGAGAATATTGCTGTGTACCCTCGACCTCCCCACCCACCCCCGCCTGCGTTAATCTCGCGATAAAAAAATTGACGCCGTTAAAATTGATTTGTGTTAACGCGTTAATAACGTGATATTTTTGACAGCACTAATTGTAACCTTTACGGTTGTGTTGTAACTAGTGCTGTCAATCGATTAAAATTTTTAATCGCGATTAATCGCATGAATGTCATAGTTAACTCGCAATTAATCGCAAATTTCAATGCTGTTGCGTTGTGACCTTTGCGGTTGCGGTGTGGCTTTTGCGATTACATTGTGACCTTTGCGGTTGCATTGTGACCTTTGCGGTTGCGTTGTGACCTTTGCGGTTGCGTTGCAGCTTTTGCGGTTGCGTTGTGACCTTTGCGGTTGCGTTGTGGCTTTTGCGGTTGCATTACGACTTTTGTGGTTGCGTTGTGACCTTTGCGGTTGCGTTGTGGCTTTTGCGGTTGCGGTTGCATTACGACTTTTGTGGTTGCGTTGTGACCTTTGCGGTTGCGTTGTGGCTTTTGCGGTTGCGTTGTGACCTTTGCGGTTGCGTTGTGGCTTTTGCGGTTGCATCGTGGCTTTTGTGGTTGCGTTGTGACCTTTGCGGTTGCATTGTGACCTTTGCGGTTGCGTTGCAGCTTCTGCGGTTGCGTTGTGGCTTTTGCGGTTGCGTTGTGACCTTTGCGGTTGTGTTACAGCTTTTGCGATTGCATTGCGACCTTTGCGGTTGCGTTGTGGCTTTTGCAGTTGCGGTGTGGCTTTTGCGATTGCATTGTGATTTTTGCGGTTGCGTTGTGGCTTTTGCGGTTGCATTGCGGCTTTTGTGGTTGCGTTGTGACCTTTGCGGTTGCGTTGTGACCTTTGCGGTTGCGTTGAAGCTTTTGCGGTTGCGTTGTGTCCTTTGCGGTTGCGTTGTGGCTTTTGCGGTTGCGGTTGCATTACGACTTTTGTGGTTGCGTTGTGACCTTTGCGGTTGCGTTGTGGCTTTTGCGATTGCGTTGTGACCTTTGCGGTTGCGTTGTGGCTTTTGCGGTTGCATTGCGGCTTTTGTGGTTGCGTTGTGACCTTTGCGGTTGCGTTGCAGCTTTTGCGGTTGCGTTGTGACCTTTGCGGTTGCGTTGTGGCTTTTGCGGTTGCATTACGACTTTTGCGGTTGCGTTGTGACCTTTGCGGTTGCGTTGTGGCTTTTGCGGTTGCGGTTGCATTACGACTTTTGTGGTTGCGTTGTGACCTTTGCGGTTGCGTTGTGGCTTTTGCTGTTGCGTTGTGACCTTTGCGGTTGCGTTGTGGCTTTTGCGGTTGCATTACGACTTTTGTGGCTGCGTTGTGACCTTTGCGGTTGCGTTGTGGCTTTTGCGGTTGCGGTTGCATTACGACTTTTGTGGTTGCGTTGTGACCTTTGCGGTTGCGTTGTGGCTTTTGCGATTGCGTTGTGACCTTTGCGGTTGCGTTGTGGCTTTTGCGGTTGCATTGCGGCTTTTGTGGTTGCGTTGTGACCTTTGCGGTTGCGTTGCAGCTTTTGCGGTTGCGTTGTGACCTTTGCGGTTGCGTTGTGGCTTTTGCGGTTGCATTACGACTTTTGCGGTTGCGTTGTGACCTTTGCGGTTGCGTTGTGGCTTTTGCGGTTGCGGTTGCATTACGACTTTTGTGGTTGCGTTGTGACCTTTGCGGTTGCGTTGTGGCTTTTGCTGTTGCGTTGTGACCTTTGCGGTTGCGTTGTGGCTTTTGCGGTTGCATTACGACTTTTGTGGTTCCATTGTGACATTTGCGGTTGCGTTGTGGCTTTTGCTTTTGTGTTGTGGCTTTTGCTGTTGCGTTGACCCTTCTGGGCCACCATAATAAACAGAAACAGGACAAGACGAGCGTTCAAAGGTGACGGCGGCGTCTTCATGGTGTGTGAACGACCAAAGAGCAGATTCGTGTGTGAGTCATTTACCGAGAGGAATCATCAACGGCTCAAACCTGTCGGCAGCTTTCATCTTCACACAGACACAAACCTGAAAAACATGTTTTAACAAACCGGTTCTTTCCTTTAAAGATGACAGAAGCTCAGAGGTCAAATATTCTGCTAAAGAATATTTAAACGTTTCTTAACCCCAAAAAATCCCCATTTCTGTCTTTTTTCGTGTGAATTTGTGAATATTTCAGATTTTTGGGATGTTTAAGTTATAAATAACTGCTTCAACCACAGCTTTCAGAGAAATATCTCAAACCGTCGGCTGCATTCCACTTCAGGGAGGTTCTGGTTACTGACAAACTAAAGGGAACTGAGCCGCCGGTGGTGAGAAAACATGAAAACCTTATAAAACATGATGTTAAGTTATAAATTAAAGAGTCTTACAAGCAATCAGTCAACTTAATTAGTGAATTGGCCAGAAATTGATTTTTAGAGCAATTTTAAGCACTTTTGATGTTATTTCTCACAGCTTTTAGGATTTTTATGAATGAAAAAATCAATTAATAGAGGAAATAATCAGCAGATGAATCCAGAATTTAGATAAATAAAACCCTGTTTTTACATTAAAGCATGAATAATAACAATCTAATGAGATAATAGACTGTGTATTATAGTCTAACAGTCACAGGAAGCATTTTTCTGCGTTGAGTACTGTATATTTTCCAGATTAAATGCAGGACTTTTACTTGTAATCGAGTACTTTTACTTCAGTAACAGTGGAGGAAATATTTCCATCCTTTACTGAAGTTACTCTATTCCAAGCAAAAGTTCTGCATTTAAATTGTCACTTAAAGTAAAAGTATATCAGTTTAACCATTAAAATACACTGTATTCAATGCAGACACATGCCTCCTGTGGCTGTTAGACTACAATACAATGCATTATGTCATCTCATGGCATTGAATACAGCATATTTTCCTGATTATACTGAGATACTTTCACATTAAAGTGACATTTTTAATGCAGGACTTTTACTTAGGATACTTTAACTTAAGTAAAGGATGTAAATATGTTGTCCACCCTCACTAAAGTAAAAGTACTCGATTACACGTTCAAGTCCTGTGTTTAAAATGACATTTAAAGTAGAAGTATGTCAGTATAATCAGGATAATATACTGCATTCAATGTAGAAAAATTACTCCTGTGACTGTTAAACTACAATATAGTACAAAATACAGCATATTTCCCTGATTAAACTGACATATTTTTACTTTTAGTGACATTTTTAATGCAGGACTTTTACTTCCAATTGAGTATTTTTACTTAAGTAAAGGATGTAAATATGTTTCCACCTCTACTAAAGTGAAAGTACCTGATTACAAGTAAAAGTTCTGCATTTAAATTGTCACTTGAAGTAAAATCAGGAAAATATACTATTTATTGCAGTCAAATGCCTCCTGTGGCTGTTAGACTACAATACAGTTAAATATATCATCCCATTACATTGAATACAGCATATTTTCCTGATTATACTGAGATATTATACTTTCAGTGACATTTTTAATGCAGGACTTTTACTTACAATCGAGTATTTTCACTTAAATAAAAGCATGTAAATATTTTGTCTGCCGTTACTTAAGTAAAAGTACTCGATTACAAGTTAAAGTGCTGCATTTATTCAGGAAATATACTGTGTTCAAAGCAGAAACATGCCTCCTATGACTCTTAGACTATATTATAGTACAATTAACAGTATATTTTCCTGATTATAATGACATATTTTTACTTTTAGTGATATTTTTAATGCAGAACTTTTACTTACAATTGAGTATTTTTACTTAAGGATGTAAATATTTTCCACCCTACTAAAGTGAACATACTTGATTTCATGGTAAAGTCTAGGGCTGCTCCGAATAGCAACATCTGTGCTTCGGATATTCGGATCCAATAATCGCCATATATTCGAATATTCGGTTCGTGCCACGGTGTCGGCTGGGGGGGTGGGGGTTGACGACACCGGAGTTAGCAGGTCTGCGTTCTAGGACCACGGGGGCATTTTAAAGCCTCGGCAAAGCTTGGCGGCGACGCGCACGACTGTTCAAATATCCAAATCATTATCCGAATACCACCACAACGAACGAATATTCGAATATTCAGGACCAGCCCTAGGAAAGTCCTGCATTTAAATTGTCACTTAAAATAAAAGTATATCAGTATAATCAGAAAAATAACTGCCTCCTGTGACTGTTAGACTACAACACAGTTCATTATATCAAGTATTTTCCTGCTTATACTGAGATGCTTTTGCTTTTAGTGACATTTTAAATCCCAAACTTTTACTTAGTATTTTTTAAGGAAGGAATGTAAATATTTTTTCCAGCTTTACTGCTTGATTACAAGGTGAAGTCCTGCATTTAAAATATCACTTAAAGTAAAACTATGTCAGTATAATCAGGAGAATATGCTGTATACATTTCAAACAAATGCCTCCTGTGACTGTTAACTACAATATAGTATAAAATACAGCATATTTTCCCGATTATACTGAGATACTTTTACTTTTAGTGACAGTTTAAATGCAAGACTTTTACTTGTAATAGAGTACTTCTACCTAAATAAAGGATGTAAATATTTTGTCCACCTTTACTAAAGTAAAAGTACCTGATGACAAGTTAAAGTTCTCCATTTTTATATGTCGTACAATCAGGACAATGTGCTGTACTCAGTGTAGAAATATGGGTTTGTGCTTTTCCTGCCAATTAAAAGTTCTATTCCAACATCTGGTTTTTGATAAACTTAATTTCCAGACTTCCTGGAGTATTTTTTTGATCATGTGGTTAAAATATTCTGGCTGCGGTCGTCATAAAAAGGATTTAAACGTGTTTTCAATGAGGAAGTTTTCTGCGCGGCTGCAGACGGAGGATGACGTCATCAAAGTTCCGTCACATGACCAGAAGAGCTGACGTGGCAGCAGGTTGCCGTGGCGACGATCAGCGAGAAGTCCCGCTCCTTTAATTGAACAGCATGAAGACAAGACATCAGGTGAATCTGGAAGAATAAGAAACACATGAAAGTTAAAGACCTGTGTCAGTTAAGACACCAAGACAAAGTCCAGCATCAGGACAGAGTCTATAAATACTGCAGATATTTATAACCAGAGTCTGAACCCTTAAAACTTTGGTTTAAACTGGTCCTTGTGGTGCAAACTGAAGGTAACACCAAGTACAAGCCAGAGGGATGAGGCTCCTCACTTTCAGGCTTCTTTCCTTTACACTGTTCTGTGTCCTTGTTGCATTTAAATCAAATGTTTAATGGGGAAAAAGCCTGAATTTGCAAAATAAAATGGATTTTTGATGAAAAACAAGCCTTAGATGCCTCTACCTGCATAAAAATAGACAATCCTGACTCCTACACTCCTCAAATCCAGCATCAGGACCGACTCCAGCTCTACGGCTGAGTCCGGCATCAGGACAGAGTCTAAAAATACTGCAAATAAGTCCATTTTAATCATGTTAAACCAAAGTCTGAACCTTTGAAACTTCAACAAAAGGGTCCTTGTGGTACAAACTGAAGGAAACACCAAGTACAAGCCAGATCACAGAAGGATGATGCTCCTCACTTTCAGGCTTCTTTCCTTTGCACTGTTCTGTGTCCCTGTTCCACTTAAATCAAATATTTAACAAGAACAACACATCAATTTGCAAAATCAAATGGATTTTTGATTAAAAAAACAACGTAAGAAATAAAAATTTGAATCTTACATGCCTCAAATCCAGCATCAGGACCGACTCCAGCTTTAAGGCTGAGCCAGCATGAGGGTCAAGTCTAAACATACTGCAAATATTTAAAACCAACCGCATTTTAATCATGTTAAACCAAAGTCTGAACACTTAAAACTGCAACAAAAATGGTCCTTGTGGTGCAAACTGAAGGAAACACCAAGCACAAGCCAGAGAGGTGATGCTGCTCACTTTTAGGGCTTCTTTTCTTTGCACTATTCTGTGTCTTTGTTCCATTTAAATCATTTTTTAATGGGAAAAACACATACATTTGGGGAAAAATTGATATTTGATGAAAAAAACAGCCTCTCGCTGCATTTAAGTACAGAAATCTGACTCCTACACTCCTCAAATCCAGCATCAGGACCGACTCCAGCTTTAAGGATGAGTCTGGCATCAGGACAGAGTCTAAAAATACTGCAAATAAGTCCATTTTAATCATGTTGAACCAAAGTCTGAACCCTTAAAACCTCATCAGAAATGGTCCTTGTGGTGCAAACTGAAGGAAAGACCAAGTACAAGCCAGAGAGGTGATGCTCCTCACTTTCAGGGCTTCTTTTCTTTGCATATTCTGTGCCTTTGCTCCATTTAAATCAAATTTTTAATGGGAAAAACACACAAATTTGGAGGAAAAATCATGTTAAACCAAAGTTTAAACCCTTAAAACCTCATCAGAAATGGTCTGTGGGGTGCAAACTGAAGGAAACACCAAGCACAAGCCAGAGGGATGATGCTCCTCACTTTTAGGGCTTCTTTTCTTTGCATATTCTGTGTCTTTGTACCATTTAAATCATTTTTTAATGGGAAAAACACATACATTTGGGGAAAAAAATTGATATTTGATGAAAAAACAGCCTCTACCTGCATAAAAGTACTGAAATTTTGCTCTTATGCTCCTCAAACCCAGCATCAGGACCGACTCAAGCTTTAAGGCAGAGTCCGGCATCAGGACAGAGTCCAAACATACTGCAAATATTTAAAACCAACCCCATTTTAATCATGTTAAACCAAAGTCTGAACCCTTAAAACCTCGTCAGAAATGGTCTGTGGGGCGCAAACCGAAGGAAACACCAAGCACAAGCCAGAGAGGTGATGCTCCTCACTTTTAGGGCTTTTTTTCTTTGCCTAGTCTGTGCCTTTGCTTCATATAAATCAAATTTTTAATGGGAAAAACACATAAATTTGGAGGAAAAATGGATATTTGATGAAAAAAAACAGCCTCTCCCTGTATAACCATATTCAAATTTGACTCCTACGCTCCTCAAATCCAGCATCAGGACCGGCTCCAGCTTTAAGGATGAGTCTGGCATCAGGATAGAGTCTAAAAATACTGCAAATAAGTCCATTTTAATCATGTTAAACCAAAGTCTGAACCCTTAAAACGTCGTCAGAAATGGTCTGTGGGGTGCAAACTGAAGGAAACACCAAGCACAAGCCAGACAGGTGATGCTCCTCACTTTCAGGGCTTCTTTTCTTTGCATATTCTGTGTCTTTGTTCCATTTAAATCATTTTTTAATGGGAAAAACACATAAATTTGGGGAAAAATTGATATTTGATGAAAAAAAACAGCCTCTACCTGCATAAAAAAAAATGAAATTTTGCTCGAACGCTCCTCAAACCCAGCATCAGGACCGACTCCAGCATCAGCCCAAAATGACACCAACCTCCATGAATGAGAAAAAAATCCTTCTTACCTTTTCAAATCTGTGAATGTGTTCGGTGTCTCTGCTGCAGCTGAAAGCTCAGGAAACAACAATAAAAACAGAAAGTGGACTTTGCGTTTTCAGCTCATGTTATCAAACCGTTCTCAGGACTGAACTTTTAATCCTCGACTGCATCGTTGTTTTTTTTTTTTTCTCTCGACAGACAAACAAACGGCACGGAGACAGAAACAAAAGGCATCTGTACACGAGTGTAGAAAACATTCAGGAGGCTTCTTTTAAAGTGACTGAGAGAAAAAGAAAAACGCTGCAAAGCTTCACCGTCGAACGTTTAGAGTCAGAGAAAAACATCTGATTTAACTTAAAATAAAAACCTTCAGCTTTTTGATTTAGTCTGAATGTTTCCTGTCAGGATTCACAGGTTCAAACGTCCATGTTTCCCTTTAAAATAATAAAATACTGCAGAAAAATGTTCATTTATGTGCATTTTTATGTTCTAATACTGCAGTTTTATTTACTGTAAGGCAGTTTTAGACACGTCCTACATCAGTACAGTTATTATTATCATTATTAAGGCTTCTGTAATTTCCTTAAAGGTCTTTAAGTTGCCACAGATTCACTGTTTTTCATTTTAATTTCATCTAAATTGACTTCCAGCTGTTCTTGTTTTAGTATATTGGCTTGTTTTTGGATCTGAAAAGCTCCAATTAACATCTTATTTTATTTTATTGTTAATATTATTATCCAGCTAACATGCAAACTGAACAGAGATGCTCATATGTTTATTACTAGTTCCTTATTTAAGCAGTTTTATTTACTGTCAGGCCTTTCTAGAGAAGTTCTATATAAGGGAAATAACTATTATCATTATTAAGGCTACTGTAAAGTCTTTTTTAAGTTGCTGCAGATGTTATTTTTCATCCTGATGCTTTTATTTTTACCTTTTATGAAATTCAGGCTTTTAATTTCATCTTCTTTGACTTCCAGCTGTTCTTGCTTCAGTTTATTCACTTGTTTTTTAATTTTAAATACTCCAATTAATGTGTTTTAACAAGTTTTTTTTTAATATTTAGTCCTTTAAACAAGGTTTTCCAAACTTCTGATAACATCTTTTATTTTCTTTCTTGGCTATATTGTAAATGAGGAATCTATACCTTAATATATTCTGAGTTAATAAAGGATAAAGCGCATATAGTTGGGTTTATTATAAATATATAATAAAGGCTGAGTGAACTTTACTGCACTTCGATGGACACAGTCCAGGCTGACATCAAAACACTGATGGATTCACATTTTAGATTATTTTCTGGGTTAATTAATTTGCTTTTTGGGCTCTAAAATGTCAAAGAAAATGGTGGAAAATGTCGATTAATGTTTCCAAAATATCTTTTTTTTGATCCACAACCAAAAGATTTCCAGTTTATCATCACAGAGAAACAAAAAAAAACATGAAAATATTCACATTTGAGAAGCTGGAATCAGAGAATTTAGACCTTTTCTTCATAAAAACGTACTGACTGATCGATTACCGAGATATAATTTGATGATTGACTTGTTAATTGCATTCAGAAGCTGCTGCGGGTTAAACTCAGATGTTTTTTTCTGGGACTCCAACGTAACTTTAACACACAACGAGGAGAACTGAAGCCGCAGCGACTTTAAATCAAAACGTCTGCCTGTAAATAAATACAAACGCGCGAGTCGTCTGTCCGAGCGTCTGGACTCCAGGGCGTTTACCGACCAGTTCGAACCTTCTTTGAGGAGGAGGAACCACAGCGTCGTCGGTCCAGAGTGGTTCGTCCCGGTTAGTTAAGTCTACATGCAGGGTGGTGAACTGGGAGCACTGGTGTGAACCTCCAGGGCCCAGCAGGAAATTCCTCGTCAGCCGTTAAGAGTCTGAACAGGCAGAGCTGCACGATCACAGCAGAACTTCGGTTTTTATTCCTCGAATTCGTGGGCATCTGTCAGCAGCTGTTAGTGTTGTCTTGGTTATTAGTTGTATAAATCTGAACTGATAAACCCTCGAGTTCCCTCACGGATAGAAGAAGGGTTGTAAAAGTTGTCGCATAAATAAAAGCTGCAGGTTCTGTGAATAACAATAAATCATGTGAGTTTAAAAACCTGCACGTGTGGCTTAATATTGACTCCTAAAGCGCTCCTGAGATGCAGGTTTCAGCTGAATTAACTGTATGTGCGAGACTTCTAGGTTAAATAACAGTAAATGAAAACAAAACAGAGCATCAGTAGTGAGAGCTTTGTGGGTTTTTTTGCCCTGGATTCCTCCTGTCAGGCTGCTTCTTTTTTCTGCCCGCTAACAGCTGATCTCAGATCTGAGGGCTGCACGATGAAGCGAGTTCGACAAATCCAGGCTTTCGTTGTGTTAACCGGCTCAACAAAACCTAAAGATCCAGTCAGGGATGACGGCGGTTATTAACTGTCTTCGTAAACAAGATTTTCTTCTTCAGACTCGGTGCTCGTTAACATAAAGGGAAGCGACGCGTGACTCTTCTTCTGCGCAGAAAGAAGCGAAAACACGTCGCCTATGTCACTCAAAAGGAACAGGTTGTTATATAAATAGATAAATTTACTAGGGTAAAACAGGCAAATGATACCAGACAGGAAAGCTGCTGCGTTTTTAAGCTAATACATTCATTTTCCCACTCAGCGACTCTTAACGCAGCTGTTTTTTAACGTGACAGCTGCACCTCAGAGCTCCGAAACTCAACTCAAAAAGTGCGTACAGGTCTGACGCTGCCCTGTAATGCAGGATACGTGGATATCACCAAGTAAAATTAACGTTACAGACTGAATATTCCCTGTAATAAATACCAACAGGTGTCTCATCTGTGTTCTATCAGCTGCGTTTTCTGCATCTCCAACTGCATGCATGGAGGATCCTGCAGCAACGTTTCCTAACGTAACTGCACGGCTTTGTTCAGTCGCATTACTAGCTTACAGCTCAACAGGTCTGCAGACAAAAACTAAGCCACCTAAGGAAACAGATTTAAATCTAAAACCCTGAACAGAACCCGCTCTGGACCAGCATCAGTTACCATGGTGATCTAGCGGGTTAAAGCAGAGCCACCGTCGTGAATCCGAAAACTTAAGACTCAACATGTCCGGTAACGCTTTAATCTTCGTAGTGCAGCCCTCTGATCCGAAAGGAACCATTAGAGCTCCTTAAAATTAATGTGATTAACTTAAATTGTTCTTTTTGCATGAGGAGAATCTATAAATTAACATATGTTCTGCCTCTCAGAGTCCAACTCACTCGAATTATGAGCAGAAAAAAGCTGAAAGTGTGAAGACGTGACTCGGGTTATCATGTAAACGAAAGCTTTTCATATCTAAACTTCACCTTTTTTAACACTAAACTCTCAACTGACTCTGGCTGTTAAGTTGTGCAGCTCTTCTGTTCAGACGTCGACCCCCCCCGGAGGTCCACATGTCCAGGATCAGCCCCCCAGCGAGCTCAGTCCTTCACCAGCTCCGTGTGGAAGACCAGCAGCTGCCACATCTGGATCCAGAGGTGCAGCGCGGCCGTCGGCCCTCCGGGACCGTCAGGAGTTCTGTACAGGGACGCTCCACGCCCCCCCGAGAGCCTACATGAGGGCGTTGAGGTGTCCGGAGTGTCCCACAGAGTTCAGCATCAGGGCTCTCTGGTCCAGAACCTCCCTCTCTCGGCCCAGCGTCGCCCTCTCCTGCTCCACCATGGCCCGGTCCCGCTCCACCGCCGCCCTCTCCCGGTCCAGCCACAGCCGCTCGGCCTGCACCGCCGCCCGCTCCCTCTCCACCGCCGCCCGGTCCCTCTCCACCATCTCCCTCTCCCGCTCCAGCGCCGCCCTCTCCCTCTCCACCATCTCCCACTCCCGCTCCAGCCCGCCCAGCGGCCCGTCGCAGGCCTCCGGGCCGCGCTGGTTCTGATCCGCGGCGTCGGCGAACGAGTCCTGTCCGTAGTCCGAGGAGGAGGAGGGGGGAGGAGGGGGAGGAGGGACCGGGCGTGGCCTGTGTCGGGGGGCGGGGTCGGAGTGCTGGTCGTCGTCCTGGGTGACGGGGGTGAGGAGGGGGGCGCTGGTCGCCAACCGGCCCTCCATGGCTTCGTTCATCAGGTGGAACCACGGCCAGGAGGAGGCGCCGTCCGCTACACTCTCCATCCCGACAGGAGGATACTTCAGGTCCTACAGAGGAGGAGGAGATTTTAGTTACTGTTAGAGACAAAAACGAACAAATTAACCCATAAAATATTCATGAGGAGTTGCTTTAGTGAGCAGTGGGAGAAGAAACAAGTCAAAAATTCTTTAAAAACACTCTTAGTTATGTTGAAGTACGACAACAAATCTAATCCTCTCTGCTGGTTCACATGTTTTTTGAATTTGTCTTAAACTACTGTGAGAAGGTAAAAAAAGCAAAAAGGAGGAATTCTGAAATACAACAGATGATTTAAACAACGTCTGTCAATTCGAGGAACTGCATCTCTAGGAAAGTTGAGGAAAACCTAATCATGCATGCTCAGAGTTCCTGTGTTATCGGCCAGTAAAATGATCACGGTAGATCTGTGTCGACGTTTCTTGAAGACATTTCAAATTCATCCAAGTTGTTTTTGACTAAGAGATTACAATAAACTGGCCCCACACATCTGCCTGACAGCTGATCAGTTGTAGCCCTGCTGAACCACCCATTAAACCTTCAGTAACATCTGCTAGCTCACCTTCTAGATACAGCTTTGCTAATGTGCTCATCTGTCTCGATGCGTAAACAATAGCTTTCGGTGATCAGATAGTGCCGTGGGTGTTACTCTTACAGGAGAGGTCGGGCATAACATTACGACCACCTGCCTAATATTGTGTGTTGGTCCCCCTTATGTGGTCCAAAATGCTCTGAACCATTGGGAATCATGGACCAGAGGACCTCTCAGGGTGTCCTATGGGGTCTGGAACCAGGACGTTGGTACTGGATCCTTTGGCTACTCTGGTTTGTGCAGTGGGGCCTCTGTCAATCCAACTTGTTCCACTGCATCCTGTTGATGCTTGATCAGAATGGGATGTAGGAAGTTTGGAGGTCAGATCAACATGTTGGACCATTGTCATGTTCCTCAACATGTTCCTGATTGGTTGATGTTGTTTCCATGTGGTGGGGGGCATTTTCCTGCAGGGGTAGACCAGTGACATTTGGGATTGGGAGGGAGTGTGCTTGTTGTGGGACAATATTTATTTGGATGTTTAAGACCTTGTCCACACGTAGCCGGGTTTTTGTAAACCCGAATATCCTTCCCCCTCCGTCTAGAAAACAACTTCCGTACACACCACCTTGTTTTTAGAAAACAATCCATCCACACCTAACCACATAAGTGCATTTTTAAGCACATTCATCAGCATGTCAGACCTTTAGGGGGCAGTAGTTCCCCAAATCCTGTCCAATCAGAGTCAGCTTAAGGCAAAGTGATGGAAAATAACCGTCCTTAACGTCGTCCTTCGCCTGTGTTGTTGAATGTGAAGCAGCATCTGGGCTTCTAAAAACAAGCAAGAAAAAAGCGCCTGTACAAGAACCAGCGCCAAATACCTTGTGAGGGCATCCATACTGTTTCCCAATGTAAACCCAGGTCGCATATGTGACGTAACAACATATTTTGTCGCAGGCAGTGACGTTTCGAAACTCAAAACTCCGGTTATGACGTCCACATGCAGACGCATAAACGGAGAATTCGCAAATCTTTAGTTTGGTCGGAGGTTTTTAAAAGAATCGATTTTAATGCTGTAGATCTGCGTTTTCGTGTGGATTAGTTTATTAGTTTTATTAGGATCCCCATTAGCTGCCCATTTAATGGCCGCTAGTCTTCCTGGGGTCCTTTAAAATATTTAATTTACAAAATTTACAATGTAAGGGGGCGCCCTGATAGCCTAATGGTTATGTCGCGTGACCCAAGTGCAGAGGCGTAGCGGCTGTCCCGGGTTCGACTCCGACCTCGGGCGTGTCCTTCCCTACTCTCTCCCATTTCCGATTCTATCCACCGTCCTATCTAATAAAGGCACAAAAGGCCAAAAATAAATCTTTAAAAAAAAAAAGTACAATGTAAAATTGTGTAAAAACTCACAAATTTGCACAGATAACACAATACAATTAATGACAAGAAAAATCGTAGAAACACATCTTAGTTTTGTGAGATACCAGCTACGTGTGGACAAGGTCTTACTCTCATCAACATGGATGTTAAAATCTAAGGTTTCCCATCAGAACAGCACATAGTACCAATATGATCAATGTTATTCACTTCACCTGTCAGCGGTCAGGATGTCTTGGCTGATCGGTGTACGTATTAAGCTTTTGTAGTTTGTTCGAAAGTCTAGTTTAGGAAGACAAGACCAGAGGAGCACTGCGAGCATGCTCACTGCTTTCTTCAACATTCATGTGGTCGAACACAGAGTATTCATCCTCCAGATTTCGACTGTCATGGAAGAGTTTAACCGTAATGTCCTGGAGAGACATCTTGCCAGAACAACACAGTCGCCGTTTACGTTCACCCTACTATCTGATTCGTCTCCCTGTGGCTTCTTCCCCTCCGCTAAAACGAAATTCAAGTTGAAAAGTCCCCGTTTTAACACAGTTTAGGAGATTCAACGCTCGTCACAGATGGTGCTTGGCACGTTCCCATAGTCTTGCATACCCAGACCTATCTTCACAGCACTGCAGAACGGTCTGACTGCACCTCATTACCATTCGGCTTTAGGGGAAACATTAGCGCTTACTGTGCAATCAGATCAGAGTGTTGGCTGCTGCTCGTGGTTGTTGATTTTCTTTGCTGTAGTGAAGCGATGATTTTTTAAGAAAGTAGCATCCAGACAGCGAGGAGAATGTGCAACGGAAATGGCAGTCTAATACCTGAAGTTCACGCCTGGCGAGTCAGACGCAGGACTTCCAGGAACGCTAGGAGCAGGAAATGGCTGCACAAAGAGACGACTGTGGCCAAATATCATGCTCAGTTGTTAAATTTTACAAGCCTAGTCTTTAAATTTTTTTATAACGCCTCGTAAACTGTGAAACTCTGAATTTTAAGACGTTCATATGAGTGTGTAACGACTGTTTTTACCTTGTATCTCCTCTTCAGATTGTCCCACTTCTTTGCCATCTGGTAGGTGGAGACTTTCCCCTGCAGCCCGAGTTCCTTCAGGATGGCTCTGGATTCATGTCGGGACAGACAAGAGTGAACATCCCCGCTTCATTTACTCAACTTTAACGGTTTGCGAGAGGTTGGATTCTTACTTCCAGGCAGCTTTGGCGGCGTTTCTCCTCCCGGTGAACAACGCCTCGTTAGCAGCTCGAAGTTTAATCATCCTCCTGGTGTCCTGATCCGTCACTGTGAGGCAAACACAGGTTTTGAAACACAGACTGTTATTATCTGTAGACATACTGCTATTTCCTGACTCGCATCCTTTTCAGGCTAGGAAAACCATTTATGAACACGTATTTCCAGTCCAACTCTGCTGCACGACAAATAAAAGCTAAATGATAGCTGCCACCTGGACAACACATTTGGATTTATCCAAGAGATTTGAAATCCCTGCCCAACAAATGATCCATTCACAAAGGTACACCTGGTTTAGGTTAAATATATCTGTTTGCTTTGTGTCGCTGTAAATTTTGACCCTGATGAAGACAAATTAGTCTGTTTGCACAATAAACAGCTGTGGTTTATTATTTTCTTGCATTCTGAAGGCAAACAAATTACTTTATGATCTGAATAATGCAAAAAAGGAGGTTTGTGTAGCTCAGTAGGAGGTTTAGAGATTACGTTTTTACAGGAGAGCTGCAGTGATTAATAGGGGTGGGACAAAATATCGATACAGCGATATATCATCATCCCTTCTCGTGCGATGTGAGTATCGACACGCTGGCGCCAAATATTACTTTAATTAATATAATAAGGCGCTCTAAACACTGTCAGATTCCACCAAGTACCCCTGACTGCAGTGCGCAGTTCGGGGCGGAGCTCAATGTTGCTCAACGTCGGCATGCTATTGGCTGAATCTAGCATTTGACTCCGCCTACAAAATTTGACTCCGCCCAAGGGGACATTGCTTGGCTGTAAAAACGAGCACCGTCTTGTGCTCCTAGCATAGTCACAAAACCTGTATGTGGCCCCGTATGTGGTTTCACTCTGAATTGCATTAGATACACAGGTTCCTGAAGGGTTATGGTTCGGAGAAGGGTGAAGGAAGATGAGTGGACGCTTATATGGAAAACTCAGCTACAACCGCTTCCTCTTGAGCTACTCGGTCTCTGATTGATCGTCGGTGATGGAAGCCAGCCAGAACCTTTGGTCCCACACGGTGAGTGTTTACTGGAAATGACCGTCAGAGAACCGGTTACAGTCTGTAGGATTACCGTAACATCATCATCAGTTTCCAGGTAGGTAGGCAGCCAGACGTCCTCGGTGTCGGTGTGTTTAAAATACGGCAGAGTTTTTTCCCAAGTGGATCGCTGCGTCGCTAGTTCCATTATCGGACACAGCTGTAGAAGCTCCTCTAGATAGAAGGTTTAAGAGTGTAGGAGGTGTTTATAAGAGTGTGGGAAAGGTTAATAACAGTGTGGGGAGGGTTTATAAAGCCTTAAAGTATATATTGATAATAAAATAAATATAAGGTTGCTACATCGCGGATTTCGTCTATTGCAGGGGTTCTGGAACCAAACACCCGCGACACACGAGGGACCACTTTATTTCCCTTTTCCTCTATTCAGAGAGTTGCTGGTTTTTACTGAAGCTCCCAGGCTTAAAACAAACTGGCCTTGGACATTTTTTTTACACCAGTCCAGAAAACAACACACAGATGTTGCAGCAGCTGTCTTACTCTTATATGTGAGGTCAGAGAGCGTCGAACACTCCTCCCCGCTGGCGTCGATGTAGGTGACGTTCCCGTCAGCCTCGGCATTGTCTCCGCCCACCATGCTCTCCAGCTCCGACACGCTGCTCCTCTCGGCCATCAGACAGTCCCGGTCGGTGGGCGGGGACGAGCCGAACACGTTGTCCTCCTCGTTGGTCCAGACCGGCGTCACCCTGGGAGCTTTCCCCGTCAGACGTCCCTCCAGAGCGTCGCTCATCAGCTGGAACCAGGGCCAGGAGGCCGGGTTGGTCTGACCCTCCATCCCCCGGGGAGGAAACTTCAGGTCCTGGAGGCGCAAAGGGACACAGAAGACGATCAGAAGGATGTAAATAAACCTCCAGCCTAAACAGTGCTGCCCTCTGGAGGCAGAACACAGAAACTACACAAACACAGTTCCCACCTGCAGACAGCTGCTACAGTTTCTCCTCTCTGGTCTGAATACTTTAGCATTTTCTTGTATTTAAGAGGCTGTTATCCTATCTTCTGTCTTGCTTTTTTGCACATATTTTTGTTGTTGCCTGTTTTTTTAACATTTACAGCACGTCTCGTTGTTTAACCCTCTGATCTCCAACAAATTTCTTTTGCTCCTGTCACAGTTTTCCTCACTGTGGGTTCATTTTTTCACTGCAGTAAAAAGAAAGAAACAGAACAACCAGGAAGAAGCTGAGAGAACTCAGAAATGTCTTCTTCGCAGGATGACACAGAGAGCAGGCCATAAATCATAAGAAAAGGAAAGAAAATTAAATTTCCCTGATTATCTATTCTTTAAAAAACTGAAAAAATGGAATCAACAGTCCAAAATACCAACATTACTGTTTACATGTTTATTTTATGTTTATAGCTTTCTCCTTTCTGCTTTGTGGAAACACTGCCTGCAGTTCAACCTGGAAACTCTCTGAATTTTTGTCACCTGACTGTTGGTCACAGCCCAGTCAGCCTTGGCTTCTCAGTTGCATCTTGAAGCTCAGAATTTTTTGTTTTTGACAGAATGTGGTTAGAACAAATGGTTTGTTTTTGGAGAATTTTTAAATGAGACATGTAGAATAAAGCGATTCTGATGAAATACCACGATTTTAAGCTCAGACTTGGTCGGTTTTCTTGACAGTAACGACACTTCTTGTAAGATTTATTCGCAAAAAGCTGAATGAATCTGTTGAGTCTTTTTGCATTTACAGTTTCATTGTGTTATTTGGGAGATTTTTTTTAAAGATAACATGCCTTTCAAACTTGTCATTAGGTGTTAGGACTCAGAGGATTCAAACACGCTGAATAAATAAACTGGTTTTTAGCTGATTTGATTCCATCCATCCAAACTCCACACAGAAAGATCCCAGGCGTCCTAACCGGGACGTGAACCGGGGATCTTCTAGCTGTGAGGCGACGCTGCTAACCACCGAGCCACTCTGCAGCCCTGATTTGATTATATGAAAAAAATATTCTCCCACAGAAACGTTTAATTTCCACCTTTTAAATTCACACTAACAACAAATTCAAGCTAAAAACTAAACGCATGTGCAGCTAAATGTGTCCCTTCATTCGTTCTTCAGTACAAACGCGCCAGGTTAGACTCGACACCGTGCATCCTGTGAGTCAGGTCACTCAGACTGATGGTGGCTGCAGCCGTTGAAGGTTTGTCACCTTGAATTTGGTCTTCAGGTTGTCCCACTTCTTGGCGACTTGGTCAGGTGTGATCTTCCCTGTCAGTCCCATCTCCTTCACGATTCCCCTTTAGACAAACAGAGGAGTAAAAACACGACAGGAGAATCTCAGTCACACACAGCTTTAACACAAATGTCTTAAATGTTCTCTGTGTTTTGTTGTCGTCGCTGATGATTCTGTTATTTCCAACCAAGACAAGCGATGGCGGTAAAGTTACTTCACACAAGTCTTTAAATGAAATCTTTTTTTACATTGTTCAGACAACATCTGAACGCTGCTTCACCTCCAGGCCGGCTTGGCTGTGTTCCTCCTCCCCGTGAACAGAGATTCATTGGCGGCTCGTAGCTCGATCAGTCGCCTGGTGTCGTCTTCTGACACTGAAAACAAGAACCAACACAGGAGTTTAACAACCAGAGGAGGCTGACGGGAAGAAATCAGCTGCCTTCTGCTTTTACTCTTGACATTTTAAGTACGTTTTGGTGCTAATACTTCAACATATTTTATATATTTGACCTAAAACAGCACCTAGAACACTAAGACAAGGTCGCAGCAGAACCACAGACACGTTTCATTCCACATATTTCTATTTTAATCCGCTGTTAAGGAGCTTTTTGCATATAAATAGTGAAATAAAAGCTAAATTCAGTCTCTACTTGTGTCTTATTGCCACATTTTGATCTTTAGTTGAATTCAAAAGCAGCAAAATGTCATCATGTAGGATCCTCGACATCCCATCTGACTTAGGACAAGACAAATAAGGCATCAAGTAAAGAATAATGCACATTTTTCTTCAGGTTGAAGATGAAAAGCGCCAAATTGTGTTAAATATCACCATAAAACGTCCCCTGATGATCACCAAAAATAAGACAATTACTTTTTGCATCACAAGTTTTCTGGCATTTTAAGTTTAAATGTGCAAATTAACCAATATATTTACCTAAAAGTGCATTTATTAGCACACATTTCTATTACAGAGATCTGGATATTGGATAAAAAAAGCTTCAAAGTTCTTGTTTTATGTAGTTAACAAATTAGTTTTTACAGAAGGGATGTTGGGTATCACTTTTATCGCTACATAAATCAGAAAATAACGTCAAAAGCCATTAAAATAATAATTTTCTCCATGTTTTGAAGAATAGAAATCAGGCTGTGACTAATACATGAATAAAAGCTTCTGCAAAAATCTGCAGAATATAGACAGGAGCAAAGTAGAAAGGCTGATGAACGTAAGAGCTGCTGAAGTTATTTCTGAACAGCAGTAGGTGAAAAGTAGTTTTGAGGTATTTAGAGATATTATTTTTGTAATCTACAATTATAATTAAAATCTACAGATGTAAATAGATCCAAAGGTAGTAAAATAAACATCTAAATGTGTATTTTTTTATGTTTTTTTCCTGAGAGAAGACATGGCATGGAGGCAAAATAGCCCAGAAATAACCAGTGACTGACAACATAATGATCTTGTCATTAAATAAACCGACACCACAGTGTGTCTTGCAGCGTTTCTTACGTTTGTAGGTGTACTCGGCCATTCGGTGCAGCTCTCCCAGCGCCGTCGACCCGTTCTTCTCCTCGTTGTCCACCAGCAGGTCCATCTCGGACTCCGTCAGGAACTCGGTCATCCCCCCTCGGCTCCGTCGGGCTCGCTTCTTCGGCGTCGACGACAGCGGCTCGCAGTCCTCGTCCTCGTCCTCCACGATGGGGGTGAGGATGGGGGCGGCGCCGGCGAAGCGGCCCTCCATGGCGTCGTTCATCCGGTAGAACCAGGGCCACGAGCTGGGGTTGGTCTCCACGCCGCGAGCTGGAAACTTGAGCTCCTGGAACAGACAGAAACCTCTACTGATCGTCTACAGAGGAAACTGCTATCAGCTGCTGTTACACACAAGAAGTCCAACTACATTTCTAGTCTTATTAGAGAAGCATCAGAGCGCGTCGTAAACAGCTGGACGTACCTTGTATCTCCTCTTCAGGTTGTCCCACTTCTTGGCTAACTGGTCTGTGGTCAGTTTCCCCTGAAGACCCAACTCATACAGAATGGCTCTGCAGAAAAACAAAAGATTTAAACAATTAGAATCTGAGTCCAGCATCGAATTCCTCTCTGAATCTCATTAACTTCATCTCTCATCATCTATAAATGACTACAGCGATTAATAGCCAGCTGTTTGTTGGACAGAAGCTAGAAGCACTGCACATTATTTAGGATTAATTAAGTCTAATTAATTGTTGACAACCTGCAGCTTCAATCTGGCAATGAGCCGAGCAGCAAAAGAGAAAAAAATATAAAAAATTAAAGAGAAAAATATCATTTAACATTGAAAAATTTTATTTTGTCCTCAAATATATAATATTATTCATAAAATGCAAGAAAAATCAGTGAAAATATTTTTAAAAATTTCCTTAAAGTTCTAAAAACATTTCTAAAACAGTCCAAATAATGTTTAATAAAATAAATAAAATATAAAAATAAAAAAGACAAAAAATACAAATTCAGGACACTGGGGGAAAATGATTAATAATAAAATAATTAATACATTTTAAAATAGTCCTCAGCAAATTTGAAAATGTCCATAAACTGTATAAACAATATTTGAAAAATAAATACAATTTAAAAAAAAACTTAAATTATTGATAAAATCTCAGGAAGGTGGTAAAAAAAACTAAAATAATAAACTAAATAATAAAATAAATAAAATGGAAAAATAAGAAAGTCAAAAATATGGATTAATATTAATATTAAGATATTTATTAATGGTTGCCTCAAAAATATTTGTAAATTGCAAGAAAAAAATAAGTGAAACTATTTTTAAAATGTCCTCAAAATTCTAAAAAATACTCACATAGTCTCAGAAGAATATCTGAAAAATAAATATAATGTCAACAAACACCTGAAAATAGATAAATAATAAAATAAATTGAGAAAAAAAAACATCGAAATGGGTGAAAACTTTTTAAAATGTGTGTTAATTAAAGTGTTAATAAAATGTCTGATTAATATTATCAGAAAATGTCGAACAAATCTTAATAAAATATGAATAATCTTTGTAGCCGTAGAGACTTTAACAGTTGATGTATTGAATCCGCTGCAGTCAGCCGAGTCTCCACCATGCGGCTTTGAAAGGATCAGAATCTGAAAGGCCAGAGGACCCAGCCCCCCAGACGGGTTCTGAGAAAAGTCTGGTCTCAGCTAAAACTCACCTCCAGGCCGGCTTGGCTGAGTGCTTCCTCCCGGTGAAGAGAGCTTCGTTCGCAGCTCGGAGTTTGATCATCCTCTCCGTTTCTGGCTCGGTCACTGTCAGCAGAATGAACAGTTTGGAGGGTGAAGGGATGATTCCAGATCACAGCGCAGAGTAAAGCATCTTCACAGCGAAGGTAAAGAGGTCAGTTTTTCTACAACGGGTCACGGAGTTGTCAAATGATCTGAGCGACGTTCCACCATGTCGAGAAAATCAACCAGATCTGAGCTTTTAACTGCAATATTTCAGGAAAATCAATTTATCCTGCATGTCTCATTTAAAAATCATCCAAAAACAAACCGTTTGCTCTAAAAAGAATCTGTAAAAAACAAAAAATTCTGCTTTCCTCTGAGCAACTGTGAAGCTATTGGTGACTCAGCTGAAACCGACAGTCACGTGACAAAAATTCAAGAACTTCTCGGCTGAACTGCAGGCAGTGTTTACACGGAGCAGAAAGGCAACAACTCAGGAAACAAAACAAACGTGTAAATATTAATATATAGTACATAATAAGTAGAGTAAAACTGTTTTTCTAGTATTAGCGACACCTGTGAGTGCTTTTCGAAGTAAATAATCAAAGAAATTCGGCTTTTTTTAATCTTTTTTTTTGTTATTTATGGCTTTCTAACGGCGTCATGCAGCACTGATGGGAGGACGCTTGGTTGAGGATTGCGCTGCTTGTTTTGCAGGAGTCAAAAGGTCTGTGAGAATGTGCAGGTGGCCTTGAGGAGAGAGTTGCATCCCTGTGATGGAATGTGTGGAGGAAACCGCCAAGGAAGGAGGCGCACCTATCTAGCATAGGAGTAGAACTCTTTCTGCCCAAGGTTCTACTCCGATGCTAGATAAGGAGGAGGCAGGATTTAGTGGTGTGTGATACAATTGTGCTTGAAACACACAGCAAATTCCTCTCCCATGACCTTGTGTTGTGTGAGATTCCTCTTCCTCGCTGAGAGAGTTTGTTCACCCACAAGCACAACAATCATTTCTAAGTCCTCTCTACTTGTAGTCATGGTTGTTCTGTTTCCAAAGAGGCGCAGGACATTATATTGCACTGAAAAATGAGCCCACAGTGAGGAAAAATGTGACGGAAGCAAAAACACTGCTTTGAATTCAGGGTTAAACTTGAGTCTCGCTGACAGCAGAGTAGAAAAAGCTCTGTGACTAAGAACAGGAGGAATGATAATAGGGCTGGTCCGAATAGCAACATCTGTGCTTCGGATATTCGGATCTAATATTCGCCGAATATTCAAATATTCGTTACGTGCTGCGGTGTCGGCCGGAGGTGGCAGGTCCGCGTACAAGAAACACTGCAGCGTTCTAAAGCCTCGGCAGCGTACGACATGCCTCAGCAACGCTCGTCAACGCTCGCCAGCGTTCGGCGATTCTCAGTGGTGCCCGGCAGGGTACTACAGCCCCAGCAACACTCAGCAACGTTCGGCAATGCTTGGCGGCGACCAGCAGCATGCTGCAGCCTCAGCAACGCTCGGCAACGCTCTGCAGCGCTCAGCAACGCTCGGCAACGCTCTGCAGCGCTCAGCAACACTCAGCAATGCTCAGCAATGCTCAGCAACGCCCGGCAGCATACTACAGCCTTAGCAACGCTCAGCAACAGTCAGCAATGCTCGGTAGCATACTACAGCCTTAGCAACGCTCAGCAACACTCAGCAACGCCCAGCAACATACTGCAGCCTCAGCAATGCTCAGCAACACTCTGCAGCGCTCAGCAACACTCAGCAACGCTCAGCAACACTCAGCAACGCCCAGCAACATACTGCAGCCTCAGCAATGCTCAGCAACGCTCAGCACGCTCAGCAGCATACTACAGCCTCAGCAACGCTCAGCAACGCCCAGCAGCATATTACAGCCTTTGCAACGCTCAGCAACGTTCAGCAACGCTCAGCAACGCCCGGCAAAGCTCGGTAGTGTACTACAGCCTCAGCAATGCTCAGCAATGCTCAGCAACGCTCAGTAATGCTCGGCAGTGTACTACAGCCTCAACAATGCTCAGCAACGCTCAGCAACGCTCAGTAGCGTACTACAGCCTCAGCAACGCTCAGCAACACTCAGCAGCATACTACAGCCTCAGCAACGCTCAGCAACACTCAGCAGCATACTACAGCCTCAGCAACGCTCAGCAACGCCCGGCAGCACACTACAGCCTTAGCAACGTCCAGCAATGCTCGGCAGTGTACTACAGCCTCAGCAATGCTCAGCAACGCTCGGCAGCATTCGGCGATGCTCGGTGACGCTCAGCAACGCTCGGCAACGCTCGGCAATGCTCGGCGTCGTCCGGTGGCAGCGCGCACAAATATTCGAATTTCAAAATTATTATTCGAATACCACCACTACGAATATTCGAATATTCGGGACCAGCCCTAAATGATAAGTGTAACAAGGCATCAGGTGAGTCCCCTACTTTTGTACGAGCACTCGGACATCCTCCTCCAGCCCATCGGGACGCCCTCGATGGGTGCGGTCTCAGCGTGAACCGCCCCGTCGTCCTCGGCGGTCTCGGCTGCCACCGTGTCCTCCATCTCCGTCTTGATGAGGAACTCCAGGATGTCGGTGTTCTCCTGGTTCTGGCTCTGCTGGCTGTTGTTGGGCCGGTGGGGGGCGTTGCAGGCGTTCTCCGGACTCAGCACCAGGTTGCTGTTGTAGAGGCGGCCCTGCATGGCCTCGTCCATGATGTGGAACCAGGGCCACGACTCCACCACGCCCCCGATGTGGTCCTGACCCTGGTAGGGCTGCTTCAGGTCCTGGAAGAGGAAAACAGCGACTCTCAGGCTTCAGTCACACGAACAGAAACTGTTTTTTTATATACTTCATTTTTATTATTAGATACTTTTACATGAAACAAACAGCAAACAAGAATATAACAGTGAGGATAGCAGACGGGGTCGGTACAGGATCAACATGGATTAATTCATGAATCTGATCATTTCTAAAGCGCAACCAAAAGCTGACACGTTATCATATTCACCACTATCCTTGGCAGAAAAACGATATCACTTCTGCGAATGATAGAATAAGACAGGACAGAACAGGTAGCGCCACTATTTTATAAGACTTCCAAGGTTCCCAGCACCTCTTAAACTTAGCACTGGCATATTTTAGAGAGAAGGTCAGACGCTCCATAATATAAATCTCCCCAGTGATCTCCTTCCACTCTGAAATAGATGGAGGCTCCTTAATGAGCCATTTTCTGGTTATTGCGTTTTTGCAACTAGCTAACAGAAACTGTATTTATGCTTTGTAATATGCTCTGAGGAACGGTATTATTTCAGATTTTTATAATTTATTGTTATGTAACGCATCAAAGAATTCAACAAAGAAATTAACTTCTTGGAACAAAGACCTATCTGCTAATATCAGCAAACAGGGGTGGGAAAAAGCATGCAGTAAAGTCCATACAATGTCAATTAACAGTCATCTAAGGATATTACAATTCAAATGGCTAATGCGTTTATATATACAACACCGGTGAAATTAAATAAGTGCAATAGGAACATACCAGATATATGTGTAAAATGCGGCTTAAAAGGTGCATTAATACACTGTATGCGGGAATGCAGTCAAATAAAAGCTTTTTGGGTAGAAGTGAAAAACTTAATTGAAAACATCATTTTAAAACAGATTACACTGGACTCCAAATTACTTATAATGGCTTTATATCTGGATAAATTTAGTAAAGCAGATAGCATTTTTGTTGACTTGAGTGCCTTGATAGCACAAAGATGCATTGCTTTAAATTGGAAAAATGTGAATGGACCGAGTGCCTCACAGTGGTTAAAACAGATGTTGTCTAGCTTACCTTTGGAAAAGATAACATATAGATTTGGGGGCCCTTTATTGACTTTATTAAGGACTTGGTTGTTTTTCATGATTTGACTAATTGTTGAATCCCTTTCAGCTTTGTACCATATCTACAGATGATACCTCCGACATTCTAAAGGAGAAGCTATGTTCTTATTTTGTTTTATGTGTTATTTTTGGGTTATTTTATTTTTGTTATTAGGGCCCGAGCACTACAGTGCAAGGACCCTATTGTTCCTGTAGTGTTTCTTTGGCGGTTTCTTTTTCTTACGCCACTTTGAACCCCAATTGACCCCCTAAACATGCTCAAAAACTCCCCAAATTTGGCACACCCATCAGGACTGGCGAAAAATTGATATTTTGGGGGAATTACACATATAAATGGCAAAATGACTCAATAGCGCCACCTAGAAAATTGGGCTTTAGTGGAGTTAATACGGCTAGTTTCATGTAAACTCATGAAATTTGGTACACAGGTACAGTAGCCCGAGACAAAAACATTCCTGCTGTTGAAATTTCAAAAAAAGCTCAACAGCGCCCCCTAGAAAACGTGGTGTGTAGGCGTTGGAATTTAACGAACTCCTCCTAGGATTTTTATCCGATCTTCACCAAATTTGCTGTGTGGCATCTAGACCCCTCCAGGATGAAAAGTTAATAAAATCTTGTGGCTGCGTCACACGGTGTGGGCGTGGCATGGCTGCCATTTTGAACAAAATCGCCATGTGGAACAAAATGGGTTTTGGAGGTGAAGGGATCCATGTAAAATCACCAAATCCACACAAATCCTCATTAATCTCAAGACCTAATATTTAATATACAATTCAGGAATGGACGTGGTCAAACGGCTCCACAGCGCCCCCTAGAAATATTCAAATAGTCATATAAAATCACTGCTTTATCCTACAAACATGCAATTTGGAACATACATATAGTATCCCAAGACCAACAAATTTGCACAGTCGAAATTCCAGTCGGCTCTACGGCGCCCCCTAGACAAGGTTGTGTGGAGAGGAGTGCGGTGAGGAGCGAGGGCCCGTCCGACGCTGCTTGCAGCTTTAATTAGGGCCCGAGCCCGAAAAAGGCAAAGGGCAGCGATCAGTGTGAAACACTGAACGCTGCCTTTGCCTTGCAGGGCAAAGGCCCTATTGTTCCTGCTCAGTTTCTTTCTTTCTTTCTTTCTTTCTTTCTTTCTTTCTTTCTTTTTCTTACGCCAAATTGAACCCCAATTTGACCCCCTAAACATGCTCAAAAACTCCTCAAATTTTGCACACACATCAGGACTGGTGAAAAATTTGATATTTTGGGGGAATTACACATATGAATGGCAAAATGACTCAATAGCGCCACCTTGAAAATTGGACTTTAGTGGAGTTAATACGGCTAGTTTCACGTACAGCTATGAAATTTGGTACACAGGTACAGTAGCCCCAGACAAAAACATTCCTGCTTTTGAAATTTCAAAAAGCTCCACGGCGCCCCCTAGAAAACGTGGTGCGCAGGCATTGGAATTTAACGAACTCCTCCTAGGATTTTTTTCCGGTCTTCACCAAATTCACTGTGTGTCATCTGGACCCCTTCAGGATCAAAAGTTATTAAAATCTCGTGGCTATGTCACACGGTGTGGGCGTGGCATGGCAGCCATTTTCACCAATTTTGCCACATGGAATGAAATGAGTTTTGGAGGTGAAGGGATCCACCTAATATCACCAAATCCACACAAATCCTCACAAATCTCAAAAACTAATGTTTGATATACAATTCAGGAAATGGCGTGTTCAAACGGCTCCACAGCGCCCCCTACAAATATTCAAATACTCATAAAAAACTACTGCTTTGACCTACAAACATGAAATTTGGTACACATGTATAGTGTATCCAGACAAACAGATCTGTACACTTGAAATTTCAATTGGCTTCACAGCGCCCCCTAGACAATGTGGTGCTGAGACATTGGAATTTAACGAACTCCTCCCAGGATTTTTATCCCATCTCCACCAAATTGGCTGTGTGGCATCTAGACCCCTTCAGGATGAAAAGTTATTAAAATCTTCTGCCTCTGTCACACGGTGTAGGCGTGACAGGGCGGCCATTTTGAGCGTGTGGCCATGAAGTGTGAAATGCTCATAACTTGACTGCACATGGCCGAATATGAATGAAACTTGATATGCTTGATGACAGGCTATCCCTCAACACTGTGGCGCACTTAAACAGCTCCACAGCGCCCCCTACAAAATTTTAAAATTTCATATAAAATCACTGGTTTTTCGTACAGACATGAAATTTGGTACATGTGCAGAGCAGGATGAGACGAACACGAGTGCGTGCTTTAGACAATCCCATCGTCTCCACAGCGGCGTTGCGGGGGGGGAGCGAGGGCCCGTCCGACGCTGCTTGCAGCTTTAATTATTTTTCTCTCTATATTTGCTGTCAACTGCTTTGTAAATAAGAGTATAATTGAAAACTGCATCACCGAAATAAAACATTTATGGAAAAAAAAGAATTTGTATTAAGTACCTGTCTTGCTTCTTCATGCTTGTTGGTAAATTCCCTAAACACATAAGACTAAAAGAGCGGTCTACATCTGAGCCTATTTCTTTCATCACATTTCCCCAAAACAGTGAAAGCGTAGGACCCTCCCAAAAAATGTGGAAATGTCCGGACGTATTGCCAAACATCCTCCAACAATGACCAGGCTCAGGTCTGTTAGTCTGAGGCTCTTTGGAGTAATAAAACATCTTAGGCTATTTTGCAAATTCCCTCCACAGGCCTGAGCTTGAAGTGGATGACTGTGATTTACACGTGTTGAGCCAGTCCTTCACGGCTATCTTTACGCTAGCTTCCCCTTCCCATCTTGTTTTAACACATGTTGTGGAGCGACCTCCTCTCCAGCTGCAAGGACGTGCACATTTTGGAGATCAAGAACAGAAGTGGTTTTTTAAGACAAAACACTGCAGGCAAAAAACACGGTCCTTCTATAACACATCTTCGCTCAGACTAGTGGAAAGAAAACTTACAAGATACACAGCAATTTTTAGAGAGAGTTTTTAGAGAAACAACCACCACAAAGCCTCCAGAAACTTCACTCTGATTCAAAGCGTTCCTGCGTCACGTTACCTTGTATTTCGTCCGCAGGTTGTCCCATTTTTTGGCAATCTGGTCGGCAGTGAGCTTCCCTTCGAGGCCGAGGCCTTTCAGGATGGTGCTGAGGGACAAACATTTCTAAAATGATTATTTATTTCCAGATTTAGTTCTTAAAGTCATCTACAAAAAAAAATCCTTTATTATTTTTAATATCGCAGCTCCTTGTGAACAAAAACATAAACACAGCTCGTCACTTTTTATTGAATTCTACCTGTTATTTTTAACACAGGAGAGTAAAAAGTATTTGTTACCTCCACCAAGAGGGTTATGTTTTTGTTTGTTTGTGTGCAAAATAACTCAAAAACTCATGGACGGATTTGGATGAAATTTTCAGGAAATGTGTGAAATGGGACAAGGAACAAATGAGGACATTTTGGGACTGATCCGGATCACCGTCTGGATCCAGGAATTTATTTTAATGTAAGTGTAACCGGGTGGACAATTAAATGCGGTTCACTCTAAAAGCCACCAGAGGGCACTCTTGTTTTTGGGGTAACCCCCTCTGACCACATGACATTTTGGGTCTCCACCCGACAGACAGCGACAATGACGGAGTTCTCTTTCCTTCCTGAGCGACATACGCACGGTTGGGCCGGCATTCTTATCTCTGGTTGTCTAAGAAGCTGGGAGGCTGTTAGGAGCTGCTGCGCTAGAGGCCGCACCTGTTCATTAGGTCGGATGGGGTGAAGGCCGCATTGTTGGTAGGACATTTGAACTGTATGTAATTACATTTGTATCTGTAACGTTCCATAAAAAATATGTGAATTGGGAGATTGTGTTGGGGGTGGACTGAAGCTCCTTGGCGGAGTTATGAGCTCTCTGAGGGCTTTTCTAGTTGTCTCTAGAACAAAAAGGACGTCGTGAAACAACCAAGTACGACTAGAGTGGAAACCAAAATGAGCAGAATTATAGCCCAGAAATCACATCAGACATCTACGAAGAAGAGAGTTAATGCAGTCCATGCTGCTTGTGGAACGTCGCGTCACTCTTTAAGAAGGACTCGGCGAAGTTGAAGGACGTTTTGAGGTACAGGATCACGTTGTCGGCATCCATCCGCAGATACCTCTCGTCCAAGATCTGTTGGATGAGAGGCGAAACGTCTTCGAGAAACTACAAGGATACGCCTTCAGCTTTAACCGTCACAGTTCGTAATGCAAAATGTGCCGTCTTGTGTCTCTTGGAGGCTGGTGGAAAAACGCTGAAGGCCAGGGGTCTGATGCCAACAGAGGAGGGATGTGTGGAGGAGACCGCCAAGGAAGGAGATGTACTCCTAAGGGACCCTGGGCAAAAAGACTCCTATGCTCGATAAGCAGGAAGCAGGATTTGGTGATGTGTGATACAACTGTATAAATACTGCCCTGTCTCTTGTTCGGGGAGCTCCTCTTCCATAACCTTATGCTGTGTGAGATTCTAAGAAAAGGTTGCAGCAGAACCACAGACGTCTTTTATTCCACACATTTCTATTTTAATCTTCTGTCAAGGAGCTTTTTGCATATAATTAGTGACATAAAAGCTGAATTCAGTCTCTATTTGTGTCTTATTGTAATCATGGAGGATCCTCGACATGACATCGGACTTATGACGAGATTAATAACGCATCAAGTAAAGAATAATGCTCATTTTTCTTCAGGTTGGAGATGAAAAGCGTCAAATTATGTTAAATATCACCATGAAACTTCCCCAGATGATCACTTAAACAAAGACAACTACTTTTTGCATCACAAGTTTTCTGGCATTTTAAGTTTAAATGGGCAAATTAGCCAATATTTACCTAAATGTGCATTTATTTGCACACATTTCCAGTACAGAAATCTGGATATTGGATAGAACAAGCTTCAAAATTATTCTTTTATGTAGTTAAAAAACTAAGTTTCTTCAGAAGGGATGCTGGATATCACTTCCTATGACTACAAAGATCAGAAAATAACATCAAAAGCCATTAAAATAATAATTTTCTCCATGTTTTTAAGAATAAAAATCAGGCTATGACTAATATATGAATAAAAGCTTCTGTAAAAACCTCCAGAATACAGGCAGGAATAAAAACTGAAAGTGAGAAAGTGAGTTCTACCTGTGTGAGTTACCTCCACATAGATGAATGAGTCACGTGACTCCTGGAGAACTAAATCAAACTCATCCTCAACCATCAGCAGCATCTCAGCAGCTTCTTACCTCCAGGCGATCTTGGCAGAGTTCCTCTTCCCGGTGAACAGAGCTTCATTGGAGGCTCTGAACTCAATCAGCCTCTTCACATCCTCCTCAGTCACTGCAGGGGCAGAGGTCAGGTGTGTTATACAGGTGAGTTCATACAGGTGAGTTCATACAGGTGAGTTCATAAGTGTGTTCATACATGTGATTTCATACAGGTGAGTTCATGCATACAGATGTGTTCCTTCAGATGTGGTAATACAGGTGAGTTCATACAGGTGAGTTCATACAGGTGAGTTCATACAAATGTGTACAGACAGATATGTTCCTATAGGTGTGTTCATACAGGTGTGTTCATGCATCCAGATGTGTTCATACAGATGTGTTCCTACAGGTGTGTACATACAGATGTGTTCATACAGGTGTGTTCATACAGGTGTGTTCCTACAGATGTGTTCATACAGGTGTGTACATACAGGTGTGTACATACAGATGTGTTCATACAGGTGAATTCATGCATACAGATGTGTTCCTTCAGATGTGTTCATACAGGTGTGTTCATGCATACAGATGTGTTCATACAGATGTGTTCATACAGGTGTGTTCCTACAGATGTGTTCATACAGGTGTGTACATACAGATGTGTTCATACAGGTGAATTCATGCATACAGATGTGTTCCTTCAGATGTGTTCATACAGGTGTGTTCATGCATACAGTTGTGTTACAGATGTGTTATACAGGTGTGTTCATACATATGTGGTGATACAGTTATGGTCATATTAATGTGGTCATACAGGTATGTTCGTACAGGTGTGTTCATGCAGGTGAGTTCATGCAGGTGTTTTTGTACAGGTGTGTTCCTACAGATGTGTTCATACATGTGATGTCATACAGGTGTGTTCATACAGGTGTTTTTGTACAGGTGTGTTCTTACAGGTGTTCATGCATACAGGTGTGTTCATACAGGTGTTCATGCATACAGGTGTGTTATACAGGTGTGTTCCGTCACATGCAGCCCTGCTCAGCTCAGGTACTCACTCTTGTAGGAGTTCTCCGGGAACTGAGGCAGCGGGTTGAGGGCGGGAGGCTCCATGTTGATCATGGAGGAGGAAGGAAGGAAACCAGGAGACCAGGAGGGAGGCGGTGTGCTGGTATTCGGGCCCGGCGTTAGCTACATCCGCCGCAGTGTTACCGCTTGTGTCCGTCCTACCGCTGCCCTCCTCCGTGCATCCTGCAGGGCGGTCCGGGGTTAGATGTACCGTGGCTCTGACCGGGCGGCGGGTATCGGTCTCCTCCGAGGCTAACTCCCGGTACAGCGTAAAAGAAGCAGGCAGCTAGCTAGCTCAGGCGGCTAACCCCGAACAACAAACCGACACCGGTCCAGGCTTCCCGCCGCACAGCAGCACCGGTTGGCGTTAGCTCGGCCTGACTCCGACACCGGCCGCCTGACGGTGCTTCATGTCATCGCCGGTGAGGAGCATAAAGGCGTAAATAAAGCCGTTACCGTTAACGGAGCTAGCTGCACTCCGTCCACTCTGCTCCGAGAGGAGGGAGCGCTCGATAACTCCACCCAGGACTGTCGGCCGCCACGTGACGCTCAGCTCAGGTGGGCGGGGTTGGACGTGAACATGCACAGTCCAGTGTTTTGATCTTATAATCTTTATTTTTACATTTAATTCAACACAAAATACCTTGTAGAGTAAATCAGACCCAACAGAACACAACAGAGTTACTTCTATAATGTGTTAGTACATAAATATCAACAGTAGTGTAGTACTATCAGCTTCTTGTAGTAACTTCATGAGCAGTACAAGTGGTGGCTGTGCAGTAAAATGTCCTGCAGCTGACATTTATAACATATGTAAGCAACATTACAGTAATTATAAAATATCAGCGTATTTTTGGTACATCAAGAGACAGATCAAATCTCAAATCAAGACCAACAAGTCATAAAATCAGTCAAATAAATCCCAAATATGTTACCATAGAAACAGATGGACCTGTATGTTACCATGGAAACAGATAAACCTGTTTCACTGGAGAAACAGGCAAACCAGTGTGTTACAATGGAAACAGATAAACCTATTTGTCACCACAGAAACAGAAGAACCTGTGTATCACCATGGAAACTAATCAACCACTCTGTCACTGTGAAGTCAGACGAGTCAGTGTGTCACCATGGAAACAGATGAGCCTGTGTGTCACCGTGGAAACAGATGAGCTTGTGTGTTACCATGCAGACAGATGAGCCTGGGCGTCACACCATGGAAACAGATGAGGCTGTGTGTCACCATAGAAACAGATGAGACTGTGTGTAACCATGGAAACACATGAGCCTGTATGTCACCATGGAAACAGATGAACCACTCTGTCACCATGAAGTCAGATGAGCCAGCGTGTCACCATGGAAACAGATCAGCCTCTGTGTCACCATGGAAACAGATGAGGCTGTGTGTCACCATAGAAACAGATAGACTCTGTGTAACCATGGAAACACATGAGCCTGTGTGTCACCATAGAAACAGATGAAGTTCCAAACACCACAAACATATACATACGTAAACAAATCTATTAAATTACCCAGTTTTAAATTTATTCTAACTTAATATTTTGTGTGTTCTGTCTTGTTTGTTCATTTTCTGCCCCTCAGATTCTGCTTCACTGCTGCTTCATGTCATCAATAGACAAATAATAAGAAATATATCAATAAATAATGTGACTGATTACTGATACAGTGAATAGGAGAGGAAACAGAAACCTGCCAGTAAATCCATGAACCCTGACTGATTGATTTAAAGCTACATTGCTACTTTACTGTCAGAGAAAGGAGGTCATTTATTAGGTTTTGGTGACATTTATTTCATTAATGATGCTGTTATCCACACACAGGCTGCTTCAGAATTCACTTTATTAGTGGAGTGTTGATGAAAATGACCCAAAGCCTACTATTTTGTGCATCTGTTATATTTAGTGAATAATTAATTTGGATTTCTTGTTTGTTTCTGGTATTTCTCAGTGTGTTTGGAGGGGAGCCGTCCCGTCCTGCCCCCTGCAGGCAGCAGGAAGCCTCTGCAGGATGAAGCTGCTCAGCATCCTGCAGCATCAAGTCAAAGACAACACAGTCACACAACACAGCAACGAAAACAGGCTGTCAAAATAAGGGTGTTCTGAGAAATCACTCCAGATGTCAAGTGAAAGCTTCCATGAGTAATTTCTCTTCTTAGATGTAAGTTCTTGCTGACAAAAAAGAAAAGAAAAATGACTACTAAAGAAAAAACCAAGAACTACAAAGGCAAAAGACATCATAAAAAGATTTTTCAAATGCTATTTAGACATTAAAGACAACAGAGATGCAAAAAGAATCAAATGAGAGCAGACAAGAAAAATTAAACAAACTAAAAAAAAGGACCACAAAGACAAAAAAAACACAAACAAAAAAGACGGCCTCAAATAACAAATAGAGATTCACACTTTAACAATTTAATAAACTGTAAAAACAAATATCACAGCATTAACAATAAATAATTAATGTTTAAAACCGAAATAATTTATATCATTCTTGGCAGCAGAAGAGTTTTATTCTGACGGTCCTGACCGGAAGTGCAGCCTCGCATCCTGTTTGAACTTGACGCAGCCGCTGGTTGTGTTTCTATCCTGATGGATGAACGATGCTTCGACACAAATAATCATCTGAGTAACAAAACATCAACCTGAGATCATCACAGGAGCTGCTGATACCTGCCCAGGTAACATCACGTGATGTTAGTATCATTATAACCTTAGTAAGGGTCACAGACTGAGGTGTGTTTGTTGTTGTGTTGATCCGATCTGATCAGCTGATGCACATTCAGACGTGTCTCTGTGTCAATATAAATTTACAGTCTGTGTCACTGATCACTGAGAAAACTGCGATGTTTCCACCTTTAGTTTAAATTTATAGCGCATTTCCACGAATTCTGTTGTCATTTCCGGGATTTTTCCTGGATTATTCGGTATAAATGCTTTCTATACGAGCTCTATGTGTAAACACGTGACATTAGAGGTTGAGTTAATTGATTATTAGGGTAAATGTTGGCTCTCAGGCTTCCTGTATGCAATAATTCAGCTGTTTAAACGACATTTTGAGAGTAAATTTGTAAATTCCCGTTAGATTGTAATCAGATTAAATAGACAGAAATGGTGTGAAGTGGAATTGGAGGTTGAAGGTCTCTGGAGCTGTGCAATGAAGCGAGACTAGTGGGTGAGCAAGATTGCTGAACCTAAAGTCAGAGTTTTCAGCATCATGAAGGCTCTTTTAACCTGCTAGATCACCATGGTAACTGATGCTGCATTACTAGATCACCATGGTAACTGATGCTGCATAACTAGATCACCACGGTAACTGATGCTGCATAACTTGATCACCACGGTAACTGATGCTGCATAACTAGATCACCATGGTAACTGATGCTGCAAACTAGATCACCATGGTAACTGATGCTGCATAATGTGATCACCATGGTAACTGATGCTGCATAACTAGATCACCACGGTAACTGATGCTGCATAACTTGATCACCATGGTAACTGATGCTGCATAACTAGATCACCATGGTAACTGATGCTGCATAACTAGATCACCATGGTAACTGATGCTGCATAATGTGATCACCATTGTAACTGATGCTGCATAACTAGATCACCACGGTAACTGATGCTGCATAACTTGATCACCATGGTAACTGATGCTGCATAACGTGATCACCATGGTAACTGATGCTGCATAATGTGATCACCATGGTAACTGATGCTGCATTACTAGATCACCACGGTAACTGATGCTGCATAACTAGATCACCACGGTAACTGATGCTGCATAACTTGATCACCACGGTAACTGATGCTGCATAACTAGATCACCACGGTAACTGATGCTGCATAACTTGATCACCATGGTAACTGATGCTGCATAACTTGATCACCACGGTAACTGATGCTGCATAACTAGATCACCATGGTAACTGATGCTGCATAACTTGATCACCATGGTAACTGATGCCGTAGAGCTAACCTGGTCTGGAGGAGGTTCTTTTCAGTGTTTGGGATTTAAATTGACTGAAACTAGCGTCTCCCTTTAAGCAAATCCTTTCCTGATGAGGGAATATGTTTTGGGAAACCAACATGTATTTAATGTATTTAGTTGGTGATGCAGAAATCCCATAAATATATGTTTTTATGTTTGGTCTGGATTTGCCACAGGGGCTAAAAGGGGCCGCATAAAAGCAAAAATTTACTTAAAAAAGACAACAATTGTCCCCACATGGTCAAAAAAACATAAACTGGTTGAACAATTACTGCAAAAAGACACAAATATGAAAAACAAATGACCACAAAGATACAAAACAACCACACAGAGACAAAAAAAATGGCCGCAGAGACATAAAAGACCACAGGGACAAAGAAAAATGTCACAGAGATGAAAACAGGACCACAAAAAAATGATCAGGAAAGTCGAAAAATGACCCCAAAGAGACGACCTGCCACAATAACACAAAAACACTACGACAAAGGAGAAAAACAAGATAACAAAAAGACACAAACTGCTCTTTGTGTTGCTATGAATGTGTATTTTGTGTGTGTGTCTGTGTGCAGCACCATGTTGGCCAGGAAGGGCCTCCTGCCCGACGGCTTCCTGCTGACCCGCCTGGCCGAGGAGAAGAACCAGCCGAACCGGAGCCGAAGCCGATCGCAGAGAGCTCGGTTCATCACCAAGACGGGGTCCTGCAACGTGGCCCACAAGAACATCAGGGAGCAGGTGGAACAAAGAAAAACCCAGACCTGGTTCTGGTTATGGATCAGAACCTTAAGGCGGTCCAGATGTTAGAGTTCTGATCAGATGTTTGGTTTTTATTCTATAATCTGCCACCTTTTTCCTGGATTTAGTGTTTTTCTCTTCAAAAAAAACTTATTTCCAGCATAAATTGATGCAGAAAAGAACAAACTGGTGCCTAAAGATTCACCAGAATGCAGGAAATTAAGTGTTTGATGCTCAGAATTAAACTTTAAATCCTCCTGATGTTGTTTTAAATTAATGATGGAGGTGTAAAAACTCCACAGTGTGTGAAAACAGATTGCTATTGAAGCCTCCTGAGGTTTAAATCTGTTTGTATTTCAGGGTCGCTTCCTGCAGGACGTCTTCACCACCATGGTGGACCTGAAGTGGCAGCACTCCCTCCTCATCTTCACCTCGGCCTTCCTCTGCTCCTGGATGCTCTTCGCTATGATCTGGTGGCTGCTGGCCTTCGCTCACGGGGATCTGGAGCCTCGGGACCCCAACGGGGAGCCGGGCCCCGTCCCCTGCGTCACCGCCATCCACTCCTTCACCTCGGCCTTCCTCTTCTCCATCGAGGTCCAGGTGAGTCAACAATTTGCCGAACGCCCCACACCTGACCATTTGATAGTTGACCATGTGTAAAATCTGCGCTCATAGGTAACATTAGTTTTTGAGTTATAAATTCTTAAAGAAGGTGGGGTCAGGTAGATTTTTTGCAGAGCATGGCGGTGGCAGTACCATGCTGTGGATCAATGTTTAAAGGGCCATAACTTAAGAAATAATGTAGCTGGAGTCCTGAACTTTTGCAGACTCATTGATACGTACATGTGGTCTTCAGTGGCACCACCCTGCTTTAACAGAATAAGACAAACCAGTTACATGATGGTGTAAATTCAGTCAAAAAAAGTCAATGTTTTTGGGCGCCCTGATAGCCTAATGGTTATGTCGCATGACCCAAGTGCAGAGGCGTAGCGGCAGTCCCGGGTTCGACTCCGACCTCGGGCATTTACCGCATGTCCTTCCCTACTCTCTCCCGTTTCCGATTCTATCCACTGTCCTATCTAATAAAGGCACAAAAGGCCAAAAATAAATCTTTAAAAAAAAAAAAAAGTCCATGTTTTTCGTCTATTCAGAACCAGAATCAGAATCATATTTATTGCCAAGTAGTTTTTACATTACAAGGAATTTGTCTTAGTCTGTTGGTGCAAAAAGTTAAAAAAGCAGATAGCAAAAAATAAAATAATATTAAGACAGAGAGCTCATACCTCCGCCAAGGAGCTTCAGTCCACCCCCAACACAATCTCCCAATTCACATATTTTCTATGGAACGTTACAGATACAAATGTAATTACATACAGTTCAAATGTCCTACCAACAATGCGGCCTTCACCCCATCCGACCTAATGAACAGGCGCGGCCTCTAGCGCGGCAGCTCCTAACAGCCTCCCAGCTTCTTAGACAACCGGAGATAAGAATGCCGGCCCAACCGTGCGTATGTCGCTCAGGAAGGAAAGAGAACTCCGTCATTGTCGCTGTCTGTCGCGTGGAGCCCCAAAATGTCATGTGGTCAGAGGGGGTTACCCCAAAAACAAGAGTGCCCTCTGGTGGCTTTTAGAGTAAACCACATTTAATTGTCCACCCGGTTACACTTACATTAAAAAAATTTCCTGGATCCAGACGGTGATCCGGATCAGTCCCAAAGTTTCATCATTTGTTCTTTGTCCCATTTCACACATTTCCTGAAAATTTCATCCAAATCCGTCCATTACTTTTCGAGTTAATAACACAAACAAACAAACAAACAAACCAATGTCGGCCATCACATAACCTCCTTGGTGGAGGTAAATATAAATATATATAAGCAGAAGTGTTTGCTTGTAGAAGTGATAAAGAAAAAGGTATTATATACATATATATACACTAGCATATGTGCAGAAAGACAGTAAAGTGGAAGTGGTGTATGACAGTGCAAAATAAGCAGTTGTGCAATAATGTCCATGACAAGTGTCTCTGTGGGGCGGGGGTTAATGGGGGTCAGGGGCCTTGTTGATGAGGCTGGCTGCAGATGGAAAGAAACTGTTTTTGTTGCGTGAGGTTTTGGCCCTGATGGAGCGCAGCCTCCTGCCAGATGAGAGTGGTTGAAAGAGTTTGTGTCCAGGGTGGGAGGGGTCAGCCACAATCCTCCCTGCTCGCCTCAGGGTCCTGGAGGTGTACAGGTCCAGGAGGGATGAGAGACTGCAGCCAATCACCTTCTCTGCTGAGTGAATGATGTGCTGCAGCCTGCCCTGGTCCTCGACAGTGGCAGCAGCGTACCAAATGGTGACGGAGGAGGTGAGGATGGACTTAATGATGGAGGTGTAGAAGTGCACCATCATGGTCTTTGGCAGGTTGAACTTCCTCAGCTGCAGAAAGTACATCCTCTAGTCTGATATTTCATTAACCAGAAAACCTTTATTTTTCACCCTAAGAGGCTGATTTTTTTCCTGCAGTTGGCATGAAGAGGAGCTTTAAAAATGTAGGGTTGGATCATTGAAGACTTTATGTACGTATCAATGAACCTAAAAAAATTTCAGGACTCTAGCTACATTATTTCTCAAGTCATGGCACTTCATACATTTTTTTTTAAATTATTTAACCTTTATTTAACCAGATAAAGACCCATTGAGATCAAGACCTCTTTGCATTGCTCCACAGCCTGATACTGCCACCACCATGCTCGGCAGAAATGTGCATGACCCCATCGAATTTTCAGCTAAAACACTGATGTTACCTATGAGCCCAGATTTTACATATTATACTCACTAACACACGTATGCACAGAAAAAATCAAACAAATACGTTATGGTCAGGCGGGAAAATTTGGTGAATTGAGGTGGAATGACTCGAACCGTCTCATCTTCTACAGGTGACCATCGGGTTCGGCGGCCGGATGGTGACGGAGGAGTGTCCTCTGGCCATCACGGTGCTGATCGTCCAGAACATCCTGGGTCTGATCATCAACGCCGTCATGCTCGGCTGCGTCTTCATGAAAACAGCTCAGGCCAACCGCCGGGCCGAGACGCTCATCTTCTCCAGGAACGCCGTCATCGCGCCGAGAAACGGCCGGCCGACCTTCATGTTCAGAGTCGGGGACCTGAGGAAGAGCATGATCATCTCTGCTACCGTCCAGCTGCAGGTGACGACGCTCTGACGCACAAAACAGACACACAACCTACAACCAGAGCCAGTATAAGTCTGCTGCAGCTTCACCTGCGCTGGAGCTGAAGCTACAGACTGAAAGAAACGCAACACGACCACTTAAAGACACAAAACAGCCATATAAAGAGACTCAAAACAACCACAAAAAGAGAAAAAACAACTATAAAGTGAAGGAAGAACACCTACAAAAGGACGCAAAATGACCAAGTATCACAAAAAGAAAAAACAAATACACGAAACAACCATAAATAGACTTAAAACAACCACAAAGAGACACTAACTGACTATAAAATGACTCAGAACCAACACAAAAACCACAAGAGTCCAAATGACCACGAAAAGACTTAAAACAACAACAAAGAGACATAAAATGACCACAGATAGACCCAAAATGACTGCAAAAAGAACCAAAATGACCATAAAAACACTGAAAACAACCACAGAAGACACAAAACAAAGACAAACAGATGCAAAATGACTACAAAATGGCACAAAACGACCACAAATCCACACAAAACAACCACAATAGACTTAAAACACCAGAAAGTCACAAAATGACAACAAAAAGACTCATAAAAACCCAAAAAGACACAGAACGGCCACAAACAGACTCAAAACAACCACTAAGAGACACAAAAGGACCATAAAAAGACACAAAATGACCTCAAGCAGACACAAAATGACCACAAAGACACACAAAATGACCATAAAAAGACACAAAATCACCACAAAAAGACACAAAATGACCTCAAAGAGACACAAAATGACCACAAAGAGACACACAATGACCATAAAAAGACACAAAATGACCACAAAAAGACACAAAATGACCACAAAGACACACAATGACCATAAAAAGACACAAAATGACCTCAAAGAGACACAAAATGACCACAAAGAGACACAAAATGACCACAAAGACACACAAAATGACCATAAAAAGACACAAAATGACCACAAAGAGACACAAAATGATCATAAAAAGACACAAAATGACCATAAAAAGACACAAAATGACCACAAAGAGACACAAAATGATCATAAAAAGACACAAAATGATCATAAAAAGACACAAAATGACCACAAAAAGACACAAAATGACCACAAAAAGACACAAAATGGCCATAAAAAGACACAAAGTGACCACAAAAGTACACACAATGACACAAAAAGATACAAAATGACCAAAAACAGACTCCAAACAACCACAAAGGCACTTAAAGGGACCACAAAAAGGCACAAGACAACCACAAACTGACACAAAATTACCACAAAAAGAAAGAAAACAACCAAGAAGAGACGTAAAACAACTACAAACCAAAAACAGGTACACAAAGCCAAAGACCAAGAGCTACAAAAAGGGCCAAAATGACCACAAAGAGACAGATAATGAAGCTGAACCTGTTTAATTAATCTGAACCTGTTTCCTCAGACCGACTCTCTGCCCGGTTCCTTACTCTGATGTTCCCCTGCAGGTGATCCGGAGGACGGTGACGGCGGAGGGCGAGGTGATCCCGGTGTGCCAGCTGGACATCCAGGTGGAGAATCCTCTGAGGAGCAACGGCGTCTTCCTGGTGTCTCCTCTGATCATCAGCCACACCATGGAGAGAGGAAGTCCCCTGTACGAGCTGTCGGCCCAGTCGCTGGCCTCTGACGACCTGGAGATCATCGTCATCCTGGAAGGTCAGAAACAGAAACCTGGATCCTGTGATTAAAACTACAGCAAAGACACGAGAAATAATCACAAATACAGAAGAACTACCAATAAAACCGACCCAAAAGAAGACAAAAAACTACCAAAAAGAGACAAATATCGACCACAAACAGACAGAAAATTACCAACATAAGACAAAAAAACACAGCAGATCTGAACTAGAAAAGCCCTCAGAGAGCTCATACCTCCACCAAGGAGTTTCAGTCCACCCCCAACACAATCTCCCAATTCACATATTTTGTATGGAACGTTACAGATACAAATGTAATTACATACAGTTCAAATGTCCTACCAACAATGCGGCCTTCACCCCATCCGACCTAATGAACAGGCGCGGCCTCTAGCGCGGCAGCTCCTAACAGCCTCCCAGCTTCTTAGACAAGCGGAGATCAGAATGCCGGCCCAACCGTGCGTATGTCGCTCAGGAAGGAAAGAGAACTCCGTCATTGTCGCTGTTTGTCGCGTGGAGACCCAAAATGTCATGTGGCCAGAGGGGGTTACCCCAAAAACAAGAGTGTCCTCTGGTGGCTTTTAGAGTAAACCAGAATTTAATTGTCTGCCTGGTTACACTTACATTAAAAAAAATCCTGGATCCAGACGGTGATCCGGATCAGTCCCAAAATGTCATCATTTCTTCCTTGTCCCATTTCACACATTTCCTGAAAATTTCTTCCAAATCTGTCCATTACTTTTCGATTTATTTTGAACACAAATAAACAAACAAACCAACACTGGCCATCACATACCCTCCTTGGCAGAGGTAAAAACAACAGAATGAAAAACATGAGCCCCAACAGACAAAAAAAAGACCATTAAGAGAAGAAACAAGACATCAGAGATGAAAAATAACAGAATGGAAAAGAATAGAACGTAGAATAGCAAGTAACAGCTGGTACAACTGTATAACAGTAAATAAAAAAGACCAAAAACAAGCACAAAAGTGACAGAAACAAAAAAAAAACAGAACACTGTAAACAGACTTTAAATGTGTAAGATGTTATTTAAATGTTTTTTCCAGGTGTAGTGGAGACAACAGGGATCAGCATGCAGGCTCGGACCTCCTACACCCCCGAGGAGATCCTGTGGGGGCGGCGCTTCGTCTCCATCATCACCGAGGAGGACGGCCGCTACTGCGTCGACTACTCCAAGTTCGGAAACACCGTCCCGGTCCGGATGTCGTCGCTCAGCGCCAAGGAGCTGGACCAGACCAGGGGCGTCCAGGAGGGCAGCTCGGACGCCACGCTGCAGGGCTGGGGGCTGGTCCGGGCCGGTAGGGGAGGCTTCCGGAGGGGAGGGCGGGCCTGCGACAGCTCCGCCCCCCAGCCGTGGTACGCCCAATCAGAGAAGCCGGAGAAGGAGGCGGAGCAGAAGGGGCAGAAGAAGACGGTGCAGCTGGAGGTGATTGGACGGCAGGTGGAGGACGGACTGGGAGACGTGAGCGAATGAACGGATCCACTGTCGGGTCTGTGCTGACACTGGTGATGCAGTGATCTCCCACAATGCAGTGCTCAAGGAAAAAATGAAGGAGCTCAGAAGTGGAAAACATTGCCATGAACTCCCCAGAAAAGACTGGAAAATGACTGTACGATTTTCTGTTGGTATTAATACTCCATATATTTATATACGACTTACCGATCACCTTCATATATCGTTCTAGCAGGTGGCTAAACAACTTCAAAGATGCACAAAATGACCACAAAGAAACACAAAATTGCTACAAAGAAAAACAAAGCAACCATAAAGAAACAAAACACCCACTAAGAGAGGCAAACTACAACAAAGAGACAAAAAAACAACCACAAAGAGACGCAAAACTGCCACAATGAGTCACAAAACTGCCACAAAGAGATGAAACATGACACAAGGAGGTATAAATAAATAAAAAACAACCACAAAGAAACACAAAACTGCCACAAATAGATGCAAAACAACTACAAAGAGACCAAACAATCTTCACAAAAAGACACAAAGTAACTACAAACAGATACAAATAACAACACAGATTTAAAAAAGCAACCACAATGAAATGCAAAACTGACACAACAATACACAAAAAAACCTACAAAGAGACACAAAATAACTACAAAGAGATACAAAACAACTACAAAGACACATAAGACAACTACAAAGAGACTCAAAACAACTACAGAGACTCAAAACAACCACAAAGAGACACAAAACAACTACAAAGAGACATAAGACAACTACAAAGTGATACAAAACAACTACAAAGAGACACAAAACAACTATAAAGAGACACAAAACAACCCCAAAGACACATAAGACAACTACAAAGAGATGCAAAACAACTACAGAGACTCAAAACAACCACAAAGAGACACAAAACAACTACAAAGAGACATAAGACAACTACAAAGTGATACAAAACAACTACAAAGACACATAAGACAACTACAAAGTGATACAAAACAACTACAAAGACACATAAGACAACTACAAAGAGATGCAAAACAACTACAGAGACTCAAAACAACCACAAAGAGACACAAAACAACTACAAAGAGACATAAGACAACTACAAAGTTATACAAAACAACTACAAAGAGACACAAAACAACCACAAAGACACATAAGACAACTACAAAGAGATGCAAAACAACTACAAAGAGATACAAAACAACTACAAAGAGACATAAGACAACTACAAAGAGATACAAAACAACTACAAAGAGACATAAGACAACTACAAAGAGATACAAAACAACTACAAAGAGACATAAGACAACTACAAAGAGATACAAAACAACTACAAAGAGACATAAGACAACTACAAAGAGACACAAAACAACTACAAAGAGACACAAAACAACTACAAAGAGACATAAGACAACTACAAAGAGATACAAAACAACTACAAAGAGACATAAGACAACTACAAAGAGACACAAAACAACTACAAAGAGATACAAAACAACTACAAAGAGACATAAGACAACTACAATGAGACACAAAACAACTACAAAGAGACATAAGACAACTACAAAGAGACACAAAACAACTACAAAGAGACACAAAACAACTACAAAGAGACACAAAACAACTACAAAGAGATACAAAACAACTACAGAGACACAAAACAACTACAAAGAGACACAAAACAACTACAAAGAGACATAAGACAACTACAAAGTGATACAAAACAACTACAAAGAGACATAAGACAAATACAAAGAGATACAAAACAACTACAAGGAGACTCAAAACAACTACAGAGATACAAAACAACTACAAAGACATAAAACAACTACAAAGAGACTCAATACAACTACAAAGTGTCACAAAACAAACACAAAGACAGAAAACTGCCAACGAGAGATGAAAAATGACACAAGGAGGGATAAATAAAAAACAGTCACAAAGGGACACAAAACAAAGATAGTCACAAAACAACCACAAAAGGACACACAACAACCTCAGAGACACAAAACAACCACAAAGAGACACAAAACAACCTCAGAGACACAAAACAACCACAAAGAGACTCCATTTGTTTGTCCATCTGCATTCTCACTGTTTGTTTTCCCAGTTTGAACACACCACAGACTCACACCAGCCTGGATTTAGTGTGTTATCGGAGTTTGGAGCTGTTGTCATTTTGGTGTTGACTTGTGTTTCTTTTTTTTCCGGTACCTTTGATCCCCTTTTATCATTGATTATTAACCCCAGTGTTCGTACTGTATTACATTATATTGTAGATCAGGGACAGCGTTGAAGTTGTAGCACATCCTATTATCCAGCTGTGTTTCCTGGGTTAAAAATAATGTCTTAGTTAATAAAGTGAAGATAAAGTGCAGATGAAACACTACCTCATGACGCAATCTCAATCTTTAAGATGTTTAAAACTCGACGCAGAACTTCCACAAACAGCTGGAGGAAATATTTGTTGGGGACTATTTTCAGCGGCGGAATAATCCACATGTATTTATTGGAGCTTTAGGGCAAAAAACGTGAGTAAAAAAACACAAGACAGATGTTCATTTGTTGTTGTGTTTATTGTTAAACTTTGAAAAATGTAAAATTAGCAAACAAGCAAAGTGGAAAAAAGTCATTTTTTTAAATTCCAACCTGAGAAACCGGACTGAGAACAGTTTAGCTCATGTTAAAAGATGTCAGTAAGGATCCTGAAACGCCGAGCCGCCTCACATCCAGCTCAGGAAGACGCTCAGCAGCGACGCCGCCAGCGCCAGGGCGGGGGTCGCCGTGGTGACGGTGATGCCGGAGTTGCAGAGGTTGCTGCTGCAGCATCTGTAGGTGAAGCCGGCGATGGCGGGAAACATCTGGGTGAGGCGGGAGTTGTCGCAGTCTGTGTACCGGATGCACTGACGGATGGTCTTCCCACCTGGACGCACAAAAACACCGATTACAGCTGCAAGTCCTGCTTTTAGGGGTTAAATGCAATATTAACCACTGATAACTCCAGCAGCAGATGATTTTAAGCTCTCGGATCATAGGACAAGATACAGGTGAGGGAAAAAGGAGGAATAAAAAAGGAAAAAGTGAGGGCAAAAGAAAACCCATGAGGCAAAACAAAGGGTTAGAAGAAGGTTCAAGAAAGGAATTAATGGGAATATTTTAAGAGCTTATAAATAACAGCAGCAAAGTAATTCCAACTTCCATCTAGCAGAATGAAAATATACAAAAACAAGTGTTGGAAAAGTCCAAATTTAGATGGAAATGCTAATAAAACACCTAAAAATTTGATTCCTAGAGCTGGTAAGTAGGTCGTTCTGTGAAAAATCAGTCATTGCTTCCCGACTGACCTCCTCAGATTCAGCTGATATTTTTTGGACAATAACTTTAGTATATTTAATGAAGTAATGCAGAATTGTATGGAGCCCCTGAAGGGACATGAGCAGAAAAAAATTAAAATGTTAGTTTCATGTGTGCACGAGAAACTAACTTATGAGTACGAGATAATTCCCTGTTTGTACACTGCAGACGTCTGAAAATGATAATACAGGAAAGATATTCACAGATTCAGACTTCCGGCATCAATAACTCATTAGTGACACGTTGTCAAAACATAATCGATGCCTCTTTCCATCGTTGTCAGGTAGACAATGTGCTACAAGCCCAGCTTTATCAACAGTAGCTGTCTTTCAGGCTGCAGAAATAACATTGGTGTCTATGAGCAGCCGGCTGGGTGATGAGTGCACAGGGACCGTCTGCAAATTGCAAAACCTCTTCAACAGTGTAGAGAGACACCACACAGATGTTCAATAACGTCACCCTGATACACTGTAGTGTCACCAGAATCACTGCAGCCATCGACTGGCTCCTGTTGATCAGACCACAACACTTGGTTTGAGATACATGTAGATATAAAAATCATAACTTCTGCAAAATTGCAATTTGCAGACGTTCCCTTTGCACTCATCTCCCAGCCGGCTGCTCAAAGACACCAATGTTATTTCTGCAGCCTGAAAAACAGCTACTGTTGATAAGGCTGGGCTTGTAGCACATTGTCTACCTGACAACGATGGAAAGAGACATCGATTATGTTTTGACAACGTATCGCTAATAAGTTATCGTGTAATTAGTTCATTGTCCATGGAGTCATTTTAGAAGGACGACCACTGCAGCGCTGATTAGTGGTACTATGGCTCCTTTTATATCTACAGCCCTGATTAGTGGTACTACGGCTCCTTCTATATCTCCAGCCCTGATTAGTGGTACTATGACTCCTTCTTTATCTCCAGCCCTGATTAGTGGTACTATGGCTCTTTCTATATCTACAGCCATGATTAGTGGTACTATGGCTCCCTCTATATCTACAGCCATGATCAGTGGTACTATGGCTCCCTCTATATCTACAGCCATGATTAGTGATACTATGGCTCTTTCTATATCTACAGCCATGATTAGTGGTACCATGGCTCCCTCTATATCTACAGCCATGATTAGTGGTACTATGGCTCCTTCTGTATCTGGAGCCCTGATTAGTGGTACTACGGCTCCTTCTGTATCTGGAGCCCTGATTAGTGGTACTATGGCTCTTTCTATATCTACAGCCATGATTAGTGGTACCATGGCTCCTTCTATATCTACAGCCATGATTAGTGGTACCATGGCTCCTTCTGTATCTGGAGCCCTGACTAGTGGTACTATGGCTCCTTTTATACCAACAGCCCTGACTAGTGGTACTATGGCTCCTTTTATACCAACAGCCCTGACTAGTGGTACTATGGCTCCTTTTATACCAACAGCCCTGATTAGTGGTACTATGGCTCCTTTTATATCTACAGCCCTGACTAGTGGTACTATGGCTCCTTTTATACCAACAGCCCTGATTAGTGGTACTATGGCTCCTTTTATACCAACAGCCCTGACTAGTGGTACTATGGCTCCTTTTATACCAACAGCCCTGATTAGTGGTACTATGCCTCCTTCTATGCCGCATGATTAATACTGACACTGTGACTTACTTGGTCACAGATCTCCCTGGATCCTTTTTCATCTCTGTGTCGACTTACACTTAGATTTTTCAATTCTTTTTTTCATGTGGAGCCATGATGAAGACATGCAGATCGACACAGCCCACAGGCCCAAGACTGAGAAAGCTCTGCTGTTCACTGCTCATTTTATACCCATGTTCATGCAGGTAGACATGAAATCACAGGTGGACTCAGTTTAGTTTCAGGTCTGCTCACTTTTGTTGCATTGAGTTTTTACTTTGGGGCCTATATTTTCAATATAATCTTTATTTCTGATTGTTTATTGGACGGAACACACTACTGTCCCACTAGGAAATAACACAATAGATGAGAGGTAATATATTTTTTAATCCTTTCACATTTAACTGATATTGCACAGAGGTTTTTGAGGTTGCTTTTGATGTGTCTCAATGCAACAATCAAGGCTAGCGCTCTTAAGTCTGTTGCATTTTGCACAATATAATAGCAACAAAGGCTTTCCATTCTAATTCTATTCTACTTTTTAAATATTTGTACTCAGGTATATTTTGCCTTTATTTACAGTGACAGTGGAATCAATGGCATCATAAAGTTTACAAGGTGACGCTGAATGTCTAACGTTCAGGTCTGATTTCAGCTTCGACTGGATGTGTCGCTGTTGTGTTTTGCTAGCTGGACTGACCTCTCTCGCTCAGAGAGATGCAGGAGTCTTCGAACGTACACTCCTGGACGTTCTGGCAGCGTCCGGTGTAATCAGAGCACTTGTAGCAGCGAAGTCCAGACCCTGAAGAAGACAAACAAGAAGAAGAAGTAACTGGTTACGCAACAGTCAGGAGCCGTTTCTCTTGAATCCAGGCTTTTCAGAAGATAACATCAGCTGCTGGCGTCGTTGGGATCTTGAAACAATGGAGGCTCAGTCCAGCAGTCCTCAGATTTTAACCTGATAATGGCGCCATTTCAAGTTCCACAATAGGTTGCGTATAAATTGGGAGATATTGAATTGTGAGCAAACTTTCTTTGCTCACAATTCACTTTCAATTTTTAGCTCATGTTCCACATTAAAGGTCCGACATGGTCTACTTTTATGGTGTTTTGTGGCTTTTATAAACTTGGAGGTGTAAAATAAGATGTAGAAATGTTTACTTCCGACATTCCTCAAGTCTCCCAGCTTTACAAGCCAATAAGAGCTACTCTGTACCACCATGAACCAACAGTCGTCCAGTTCAAACTTTGTATAACACTAAAATATCCAAGCAACAAACCACCAAATATTCTGCTGTTGGCTGCAAAAGTGAACAAAAGATTCCACATGCACTCCCAGCATCTCAGGAACTGAACACCCAGTAGATTACTTTCATGTTTAATGGCAACATACCCACAACAATAGGGAAATCTTTAGTGTTAGCATGTTAGCAGCTAATATGGCTAACGTTAGCTTTGATGATATACCAACAGGTCAGAGCTCTGTGGAAGCTGTAACACTGAGGGACACTCAGAGATGGTGGGAACTTTAATTCAAACCAGTAAACAAGGACAGGGTGGGTTACTGTGTTTTCATGTTGCAACCTAAGCTGCTGTTAGCTTCTCTCCTGCTCTCTGTGCTCACATAAACTGCATTTAAATACAGCTGAATTCACAATAAAGCTGTTTTCATTTACATATTTCTTGGTTTCTGTTGTCAGACAATGAAATGAGAATGAAACAGTGACTGAAATGCGGCCCACTGCAGCTAAAGTACTGATTTTATTACCACAACATCGTCTGATAAACTCACTGAACACAGAAATTAAAAACAACAGCTCTGTTGAGATTTCAGCAACATTTCCATGTAAAACTGTAGCTCAGAGAGAAAGTGATAGAAAATCCTGGTTTAAAAAACACTTATTCACATTTATGACAGCTACCATGAGGTTAATTGTTTTTTTCTGTGCTGTAAATGCAGGCACAGAGAGAGTCTTCTTCCTGAAGGGGGCGGGGACAGCAGCAACTCAGCTGCATTTAAAGCTGCAGACACTGAAAGTCTGTTAGTGAACACATGCATGGGAGATAAATAGATATGGGCCTTTTTTAAAAGTATGCTTACATTTGTAAAAACAAACAAAAACATTTAGCTTTGGGGCTACTCATACTCCACTGTCAGGGGTATAACCCACCTTAGAATAGCCTGAAATAGACTTACACTGCTTTGCATCAACAAGGTTTCATTTTTAAACCTGACTAAATCCTGGTTAACTTTAAAACTAGTTTATGATTCAATTAAAATCTCACTAAAACTCTAAATTCAGATTACAATTAATTCTGTAGCTCAAAACTTAAAATCCAGTCTGAACTTTAAACCTGTAAATCGACATGTTGATTAAACTCTGTTTAATTTTGGTTTACATCGACAAACTTTGATTCACTAAATACTAGGGATGCACAATAAAGCCAACTTCAACTATCAGCGTTCAAGAGCCTCGGCGACTCAGCAGCGCTCGGTGACGCTCAGCAGCGCTCAGTGACGCTCAGCAGCGCTCGGTGACGCTCGGCGGCGCCCAGCAGCATACTACAGCCTCAGCAACGCTCTGCAACGCTCAGCAAAGCTCGGCAACACCACCCGGCAACACCGTCCGGCAACACCGCCCGGCAACACCGCCCAGCAACGGCGCCTGGCAGCGGCGGGCACGATTACTCGAATATCAAAATTATTATCCGAATACCACCACAACCAACGAATATTCTGATATTCGAATATTTGGGACCAGCCCTAGTCAAATGTCTTCTTCTGACACGGTAAAGAAAGTTCACACTGGTCAGTGCCACGCCATGCTGCTTGTTTTTCTCTGCCCGCGCAGTCTGATGACATCACACACATGCGACAGTACCGTCGGGAAGGGGAGGGGTTGAGGAGCCAGGCATGAGCACAAACCACAACACACAGACCAACGGCAAAAACCAAGATTCAGAGTCTTTATGATTATCGGCTCATTTTTTTATTATCGGAATGACGTCATAATTGAGAAAATTAACCGATGATTATCAAACGCCGACATTATCGTGCATCCCTACTAAATACAGGACAACAGAGCTCTGACTGATTATAAACCTGCATTTACTCATTTAAACCTGGTTTTTTCAAAATTCGGATTAAAACTAAATTAAACGTATCCTTGTTATTGCAACCCAGCATTTAAGACTAACGTGCATCGGAACAACAAAACTGAACGGGGCAAAATATTTGATTAAATAAATAAATAAATAAAAGCCAAAAAAATAGAAGAAAATCGATAGAAAACCAAAAAAATAAAGTTATACATTTTTATACGAAATAAATTGATCATAGTAAAACAGTAAAATGTTTAAAAAAATGCAAGAGAGTAACATGAATAACAGTAATGACAAAGGAAATAATGATATATGAAAACCATAAGACTTATATTAATAGTTGTAACACTGAATAGATGTTCTTTCAGACACTGTTTAGGAATATCTATATTTTCGGAGCCATAATGGAAGAAAATTCATCGTCCTCTGCTTCATCTGATCCTGATAAACAGTCTGAAATAATAAAAATCACTAATTCACTGAGAGATTTAAGCCTTTTGGTGAAACACGCTCTTAATGCCTGATGAAAAAACTGTGAAAGCGAACCAGAACTAAACAGTGGCTCGTTTCCCCTCAGTTCAGATCAAATTAACCGAATAGTTCTGAAAAGATTCATTTATTTAAAGGTTTATTTCCGCTTCCTGTGTTTCCCATTAATGTGTCTTCTGTGTCTCTAGGGGTCGGGCTGACTTTACAGTCTGCATTGTAGAGATTCTTCCCAATAAACTTATTTTTACATGAATTATTTTTGTTTTTTTCAGTCTGACTTAAAGGAAATCAGCCTCCTAACGATCTCATCACTCCTGAAAATATTACAGACTAACAAAGGAATGGATTTCTAAAGAGGTTATTAGTTTAACGTATTTTAATTTTCCTTTAATTTTCACACACAGATTGATATTCCTGATAATTAGCTACAAGCATTAGCCTCTTCAGCTGTGACACACTGGACAATTAACATCAACTAAACACTGATTTAATGTTTACAACACATTATAATGCAGTTATAAGCAGATATAAGCACATTTGGAGTATTTTTTAAATATATATGCCGTAAAATTCACTAAAAAACACCTTTAAATGCCAAATATGAGGCGTTACCTAATGTAATTAACAATTAAATCAACAGAAATGTGGGTTTTTACATGGTTTAGTATTGATAACTGATATTTAAAGGACTTTTATACCTTTACTCACTAACTTTTTCTACTCACTTGCAAAAGAAAACACTGATGTTCATGTAAAATTAATGTTTCCTCCATTAATGATTCCCTCAATGGTTTAAAGTGGAGCTAAATAACACTTAACTCTCTACTTTATCCTCCATTTAGCACTCATAAGCTAAATATTTAATGAGAAATCTCTAAAGCATCATCATGTAGTTATAATCAGATTTGAGGACACTTGTATTGTACTACTGTTTTATTTTACAGTGTTTATTATTATTATTACTACTGAAAAATTAATGAATAAACATTTTATAATGCAAAAGTAAAGATTTAAAGTGAAGTTTTACCACATTTAATTGATTTAATTTAGATTTTAAAGGGATTTTTTTCATTGATAGCTGATATTTTTACACATTTTGTACAGATTACAGACAATCCAGGTCACTCAGTTTGACAGTGAGATAATATTAATAATAAAATGCCAGTAATACTACTAATAACAATAAACTTTATCTATAGAAACTTTTCAAACTGGTGTTACGAGGTGCTTCACTAAAGCCAAAAACACTTTTTAAAAAGCCAATAAAGAAATATAAATGTATATTCCTGCTCAATTATTAACACACGCTACTATTTCACACATTTTAACCTCTTCAGGTCACGTTTATCACACATTGTAATGTAGTTATAAGCAGATATAAGGACACTTGATGGGCTTTTTATTCTATATTTTTATTATTTATTATTGTTATTTCTGTCTGTCTACAGGAGAAGTTAAGATTGTTAATAAGTACATTAATATACAGTAAGAAAAACACTTCATACATGGTTAGATTCTCATTTTGAATGCTAAAAATGGGGAGTTAAAGTGAAGTTTAACTGATATTTAAGGGATTTTTAAACAGTAAAGCACTTAGTTTGACATTTTAATGACTCATGTACTTTTCCTGCTCTTTAATAAACAACATTAGCGTCTTAAATTGACATAGAAATGGAGTAAATCTATGTAAAATGAGCAGTTATTGCAATGTTTGTCATTTTAAATGCTGAATATAAGGATTTAAAGTAAAGTTAAAGTGATATTTAAGGGATTTTTACACAGTAAAGCACTTAGTTTGACATTTAAACTACTTGCTTGATGCTTCCTGCTCCTTTATAAAGAACATTAACATCATTCAAATATGAAATAACTGGGTTTAATGGAGTAAATCTATGGAAAGTGAGCAGTTATTACAGTGTTTGTCATTTTAAATGCTGAATGTAAGGAGTTAAAGTAAAGTTAAGGTGATATTTAAGGGTTTTTTTTACACAGTAAAGCACTTAGTTTGGCATTTAAACTACTTGTTTGATGTTCCTGCTCCCTTATAAAGAACATTAACACCATTAAAATATGAAATAACTGGGTTTAATGGAGTAAATCTATGTAAAGGGAATAGTTATTACAGTGTTTGTCATTTTAAAAGCTGAATGTAAGGAGTTAAAGTAAAGTTAAGGTGATATTTAAGGGATTTTTACTTGGTTTGACATTTAAATTACTCATTTGCTGTCTCTGCTCATTTGTAAAGAACATTATTAGCCTCTTAAATTGGCAAATAACTGGTTTTAATTGACTAAATCTATGTAAAATGAGCAACACTACAGTAGTAGAGCTGCTTACACTCTGATACAAACCAGGTTTTATGTAGTTTTTCATTTTAAATGCAAATTACGTGACTAAAATGATCAGAATAATCACTATTAATAAGGTTTTATGGCTTTTTTGCTTATTTTACAGGATTTATTTTGCTTTAAACACAAAAACCTTCACTTGTTTAACCTCAAAATGAAACAGTGGTTTGGTCTCGAGTTGTTTAAGGAGGAAATGTTGGTCTAACTGTTAATAAGTGATGTTTAAGGTTTGATTTCAGAGCTCCAGAGCGTGACGTGTCCACTCACCTACATGAAACATCCCAGAACAGAGCAGCAGCAGCAGCGTCAGTCCGAGGCAGCGCTTCATGTCGACTCCCTGCAAACAGAAGCTGAAGTGAAGCCGGTCCGCAGCAGCAGCAGAACGTCCAGCGGCGGCCGGAGGCTAAAAGCTGCTCTTTGTGCTTCAGACCACAAAGACCGGCTGTCTGGGCGAACCTCCTCCTCCAACAATCACTGAGGGGTTTTATTCTGGCTGCAGTTCATGGAGCTGCTGCTGCTTATCTGGCTCCATTTGTTGTTTTTGGTGTTTATTTTTGTGGCTAAATATAAGATTTAACTACAGAGCAACAATTACGCTGCATTAAACATCATTTTACTATTAATTTCTCCATTTATTCACTTATTTACATATTTTAGTCTATCTAATGTTGTTTATTATTGCATTTTTTTAAATGTTCCTATTCAGTTTTTATGAATGTTGACTTCTGTTTCGCCCTTCATCTATCTACCAATTTATATATTAATAGATTGATGTCGATGTTATTTAGAGTAGTTTTCCTCAGTTCCATCGCCTCCTGTGTTTTTGAGTTATTTTATTGTATGAATGTGGGTCTTTTAAAAGCTGTTATTATCATTATTACTAGTAGTAGTATTAAAGGCACAAGCTACAGTATCATAAATCAACTTAAGCTTAACGTAACTAACATAAACATGGCAGCTAAAATCTAACAGTGTTATTAATTTAATTAATATTTAAAGTGAAATTTATTTATATATATTATTGTAAATTATGTATTAACATTTATATATTAAATTAACAGAGACATAGGTTTTTAGGTTTATTATTGATACCTGATATTTAAGGGATTTTACTATACGTATACTGTTTAAAAATATTTTTACCAAATTATTTTTTATGCCTTTTCTCCTTTGCTATTAATAATAATAAAAACTAAAATTAATAAAATTATTAATAATATATAACATAATTCAGTTATTTGTTGTGTATTATTATTGTTTATAATAATACTAATAATAATATATTTTATAATAATTATAATTAATTATATTATTATATAATTATATAATAATAATAATTATTATTATTATTGTTATCATTGCTTCTTGTCTTTCCACAGGATGAGTTAAAGTTGTTAATAAATACATGAATACCGAAGGAAAATTCACTTACTGCATGTTTATTCTTATTTTAAATATTTAAAATCATAATTTTTAAAAACATTTTTTTTGTGTAAATGTGGGTGTTTTAAAAGGCACCATATAAATAGTGTTTTTATTTTTAATAGTAGTATTAAAGCTAGACACTATTATTATTATTATTGTTAATATTATGATTAATATTATAATTTTTTAACATAATATTTTATGTATTTTATTGTTATATTAATACATAAATAACATCACAGCATGCACTGAGGTCCAACATTGTATTTTGCTGCTATTTTTCTTTCTATTTGAATTTAATCCAAAATGTTTGACTCCTGATGATGATATCAGTTAAAGAGTTTGAGTGTAAAATAAAAGGATCTTTGTGTTTGTCCCAGTTTCTCCTCCTCAGAAGAAGAAGTGAGTCGTCTTCTTCTCTTTGTTAATTGATGGAGTCTTGTGTTCTTTATTTGGTAAACTGTTTATCCGTGATGAAGCTTCTCTCCTCCGTCGGTGAACAAAGCTTCATGTGTTGATCTTCTGACTGGTTTTCGTTCACGTCTGCTGCTTTCTGTTTATTTCCAGGTTTGCATGGAAACATGTCATAGAAATGCCAGTTTTAACGAGGATCTGCCCTCCCTACAGTGGAGTTTGTGTCCTCGTCTGCGTTGGTTTGGTATTTGTAGCTGCAGACGCCTGAGAGGCTGCAGAGGGACGAATGACGCAACCACCCAAATTTAACCTTTAAACCCAGTTACAAGAGGCTATTTTCATCCTGAGGCTTTTATTCGGGTCATTCGGTGTTATTTAATGAGTTCTCTTTGCTCTGCTGTGTAAACTGCGATGAGTAGAAGCGTGTTTGTGTATCTGCAGGTGTTTCCTCTGTGCAGGAGGTTTTATTAAAGTTCAGTTTGCATATTCTTGTTTACAAAATCTGCAGAACTATTTTAATTTCACCATCTTCAATTTGCCCGATTTTTTTACAGCACAAAATAAAGATATCTATTAAACTATCTCTGAAATTTTAGCTTCACACATTAAATACTGTTTGAGATCACTTGTCGTTGAGAAAGTCGCAGTTCGTCTTCGGGCTTGAGGCTGAAACATGAGGCTGAAACTACGCCGTCAGAGAGACGAGTCATTTGGTTCAGTAAAGTCCACGTACAGTGCTGTGAAAAAGTATTTGCCTAAACATGCAAAATCTTCTACTTTTGCATGTTGGTCACACTTACATTTTTCAGATCATCAAACTAATTTCAATGTGAGGCAAAGATAAGCCAAGTAAACACAAAATGCAGTTTTTAGATGATGAAGGAAAGATGCTCCAGTCCATCTTGCCCTATGTGAAAAAGTAATTGCCCCCTCAGCTACCAGTCGACCAAATGACCACATTCATTTATCAGTTGGGTTCAGTTTCACCATCCACAACCACATATGATCACTGCCAGGCTTGTTGGATCTAAACATCACTAATAGAACCTGTCTGGTGTTGTGAAGTAGCTAAAGGCTCTCTAAAAACAGCTCATGATGCCACGTTCTAAAGAGATCCAAGAACAGATGAGGAACAAAGTCATTGACATCCATCAGTCTGGAGGGTCACAAAGCCATTGCTGAGGCTCTGGGACTCCAGAGAAGCACAGTGAGAGACTTTATCCACTAATGGAGGAACATGGAACAGTGGTGGACCTTCCTAGGAGTGGACCAACCACCAACATGTCTCCAAGAGCATCCATATCTAATCCAGGAGTCACAGAAGAACCCAGAGGAACATCTAAAGACCTGCAGACCTCACTGGCCTCAGTTAAGGTCCGTCTACATGATTCCACAATGAGGAAGACTCTGGGAGGAAATGGATCCATGGGAGAGTTGAAGGATCAAACCACTACTGACCAAAAAGAACATAAAGGTTCATCTGGATGAGCTCCAAGACTGTTGGATAACATCCTGTGGACTGATGAGTCAAAGGAGGAACTTTTTAGAAGACATGGGTCCGTTACATCTGGTGTAAAGCTGATACTGCATCCACCAGAAGAACATCTACCAACAGTGGACCATGGTGGTGGTAGTGTGATGGTTGGAGGACCTGGACCACTTGTCATCATTGATGGAACCATGAATTCTGCCCTCTATCAGAAAATCCACCATCAGTTCATGACCTGAAGCTCAACACTGATGGTTCATGCAGCAAGACAAAGACCCAAAGACCACAAGCAAGTCCACCTCTGAGGGGCTCAGGAAGAACTAAATGAAGGTTCTGGAGTGGCCGAGTTAAAGTCTGGACTTGAATCCAACTGAGATGCTGGTTCAAGACCTTAAAAGGACAGTTCATGATGGAAAACCATCTAATGAGACCGAATTAAAACATTCTACAGAGAAGAGTGGACCAACGTTCGTCCATGGTGATGGAAAAGACTGATCACAAGCTGGAACCAACATTTAACTGTTGCTACCGAGGGACCAACCAGGTATTAGGTTCAGGGGGGCAATTACTTTTCCACAGGAGTGATGTACACCAATCAGGTGTAACATCGTGACCACCTGCCTAATATTGTGTTGGTCCCCTGCATGTGGTCAGAAATGCTCTGAACCATTGGGGATGGACCAGAGGACCTCTAGGGGGTCTGGAACCAGGATGTTGGCACTGGATCCTTTGGGTACTCTGGCTTGTGCAGTGGAGCCTCTGTCAATCCAACTTGTTCCACTGCATCCTGTTGATGCTTGATCAGAATGGGGTGTAGGAAGTTTGGAGGTCAAATCAACATGTTGGACCATTGTCATGTTCCTCAACATGTTCCTGATTGTTTGATGTTGTTTCCATGTGGTGGGGTGCATTTTCCTACAGTGACATTTGGGATTTCCATTAGCATGAGGGAGTGTGTTTGTTGTGGGACAATGTTTATTTGGGTGTCTAAGTGAAGACCAAGGTTTTCCATCAGAACACCACATAGTACCAACATGATCAATGTTATTCACTTCACCTGTCAGTGGTCATGATTTTGGGGCTGATCGGTGTATATTTTCAATAAATCTTTAATAAAAACCATAATCTAAAAACTGCATTTTGTGTTTTGTGGGTTATTTTTGTCTAATATTAAAATTAGTTTGATGATCTGGAACATGTAATATGCAAAAATAGAAGATATCTGTAGGGGGGCAAACATTTCTTCACAGCATTATAACTTCTACAAGCTACCACAGCTGTTCAATATCAAGACAAATGTCCATGTTAACATATTGGGTCCATTGAAACGCATCAGAAGAGGTCGGAATACTTTAAATAACTACAAAACATTAATAACTCTGAGAGCTGCATTTGATACAGAGGATAGTTTAGGTTAAAGAGACGCCTACGTAACTATAGTTCATCCAAGAGGCGCCCTGATGCAGAACTGGGTTAAAGGGGACCAAAAGACAGAACTATAGTGTCAGTATCTGCCGCTGTGTGTTTGTCGGATTAGTTGTGGGTTGCAGACGGACTGAAGGAGGCTCAATGGAAAACAAATGTGGGGACAAAAGCTGGAAGCAGCAGCTGGACGCAGGACAGAATCTCCTCTGTAGCAGCAGCTGACCGTCCCGTCTGTCACGAGCTGGAACTGATAGTGAAGCTCGCTGTGCTGCGTTACACGACGCCGGCGACGCTCGCTCTGTTCATTGTGCTGCAGAAATCACTCAGAGAGCTGCCGCCTCGTTCTACTACAGCAAAGAAGAAGACGAGCGACAGAAAGTGCTGCTGTCATGATTAACCCTCTGAACTCCAAACTGTTACTGGGTGGTCTTTAGTCCTGTTATAAGTTTCCTCACTGTGGGTTCATTTTTCACTGCAACATAAAGTCCTGCACCTCTATGGAAACAGAACAACCATGAAGAAGGAGAGAGAATGATTCTGTGTTGTTGATTAGACATTTTACAAAATAAAATAAAATAAAAAACAGAATCTACATGTACAATATTTTCCCAAGTGCCCACAGGTGTTACAAAAAAAAGGTTGACTAAATACTGTAGATATTTTACTGTTTATGTTTTAATTTGTTTGCTGTTAACCTGAAAACTGTTCAGTCATTTAGGGTTCAGAAAATTAATGTACTCTAACTGCATGTTGTTATGTTGATAAATATTGTTATTGTATTATCAGTTTTATTAGTTTATTTCTTTGTAAAGTTAATTTCTGTTTTAAAGTTTATTTTATTGTATTCTATTTTTATGTTTTATGTCTTTAAAATCTAATTTTCTAGCTTTTTTTTTATTTTTGTGTTTTTCCATCATGAAGCTTTTTTGTTTCTTTTTTTATGTTTTGTTATTTAATAAAATATTTCTGTTTTTATTGTTTTACTTTTCTGTTTTGTCTTTTAATGATTTTTAATATTTTTTTTTATTTTATTGCTATGCTTTGTCTTTTAATGTAGTGTTTCTAGGCTTTTTTTATTTTTGTGTTTTTTCTTTAAATGAAAGTTTTCTAGTTTTCATCATTTTGTTTTTGTTCTGTCTTCAATATTTTTTCTACTTTCTACTATTTTATTTTATTTTTTTAATCAATTTTTTATTGTTTTATTTTCATGTTTTGTCTTTTAATCATTTTTTGTGGCTTTTATTATTCTAGTTTTATGTTTTGTCATTTAATAAAATTTTCTAGGTTTTATTGTGTTATTGTTGTGCTCTCTCTTTAGTTAAAAAATAGTTTTTAATATTTTATTTCTATGTTTTGTCTATTAAATTAATTTTTGGTTTGTTTATATCATTTTTTTTTGTTTTGTCTTTAAATTCAAAATTTCTTTTAGTTTTAATTTTTGTCTTTTTAAGAAAGCTTTCTAGTTTTATTTTATTTATTTATTTTTGTTTTGTATTTTTATTTGAAAATATTACTTTTAATTTTACATTCTTTCTTTTAAATAATGTTTTCTAGTTTTTATTGTTTCATTTTTGTGTTTTTTTTAAATTATTAATTTTCTAGTTTTGTTATTTTATTTTCGTGTTCTGTCTTTAATCAAAAAATCTAGTTTTTATTATTTCATCTCTATATTTTGTCTATTAAATTAATTTTTGGTTCATTTTTATTGTTTTATCAGTATGGTTTGTCTTTTAATCCATTATTTTTATTTTTGTCTTTTGTCTTTGTATTTTACCCTCTACTTGTACTTTTTAATTAATTATCAGCTCATCAGTCATCTGTGAAAAGTCTCTGTGTATGAAATGTCCTTTACAAATAAACTCTCGTCTATTGATGCCCCAACTTCTCCTGCTCAACAAAACGTTTTGTAATATTTCAAGGGGTTTTTTTAAGCACAAATTGGAAATGCGCCTAAAAACAAGCAGATATAAATGTAAATGCTGTGAAAGCTGCTTTAAACTCACTTTATAAATGACTACTCAGAAGCTGGAATCCTGAAGCCAAACAGGAGAAACTCTGTGGAGAAAACACAAGAAGAAAATCCCATTAAACACAAACACAGCGTTTATTAAAGCTCCTGTCGTGTCTGTGCGACCGTCACACTTCTTCTTCTGTGGTGTGAAAGCAGGCGAGTGTCTGCAGGTGATGTCAGGCGGGCAGCTGCTCGACGACGACCACAAAGGCCGCTTCATTCTCGCTCTGACAAAGGCGTCACAGTCCCAGCAGCAGCAGCAGCGTTTGGCTCGTTTAATATGAGAGAGTTCGGGTCTCCTCCTGTCAGCTTTTGTTTCTGCTGATCGACCCGTCCGCTCAGTTCCTTCCTTCCGAACTCGCTGGAGTCCAGAAACCCGGCGGGAGGCTGGAAATGTGTTCTGTCTGCGTCTCCTGGAAACCAGCTCGTCCTTCTGGTGACTTCAGGACACAAACTGGGATCTGATGGTGACGTTCTTTGTTAAACGGCAGCAAGAGTCCAGAAACTCTGACCTCTGTAAACCCGATACAGTAACTTCAACTACTACTGGCCAGTGTTGAGATATTTAGCTTCCATAGCATGTTTTCCTTCAAGCAAGTGGAAATAAAACACCAGAAATTCACATGTAGGTGTTTGTTTGACTATATCTGCTTATTAATTTTATTGTTAAACTGTATTTATTCTTTCTAATACTCTTGTTTTGTTAAACCAGCATCACACGTCTTCTCTTGCACCTTAACTTCTTCTTGTACCACCACGATTTCCACCTGATTTTTCCTTTACCTCTCTATTTGCTGCAGGTTTAAAATACAATACACATCTCTGCTTCCACTCATACAAAGTTTTAACCTGACTTGGAAGTTTCCTACTTTTTCTGCTTTTAACATTGAATTATACCCCTTTTACTCTACTCAGTGGCTTTTAGTCTGATAGGGCGCTGACATCCTGGCTGCATATATATATTGTTTTTAATTGTATGTTCATGTATGTTCTTTTGCAGTGTTGATTCAGAAGTCTGTAAAGCACTTTAGTCAACCTTGGTTGTTTTTAAATGTACTATATAAATAAAACTGACCTTGACTTTGACCTTCTGTTGTTAGTGCACTTATAGATATAAAACAATATCTCATCTGCATATTTGCACATAAAATTTCAGAAAACTATGTTGTACTTTAAAAAATAAAATAAAATAAAATACTTATTCCATCTAATATTATCTGTAATGTTACAAAACAGGAAATCTGTCCAAAAGTGAGTACCATTTTCCCACCATTGATATACTTAATTATTTTTTTCAAATAACAGCAAATATCTGTAAATTAAAGGCTTTTTGCTGAATTAAATACAGTAAAATTTGTTTATTTTGGTGGTCAAATGTTGTAAAAAAACAGTTATCATTTCTAAATATACACATTTTTATTTCTTTTTTTTACAATTAATAAGTATATTATTGTTTCTATTTTTCCTGTGGCTTTATTGGTTACTACCAGTAATTTAACAAAGAGGGAAAATCTGTAAAAATGACAGCATATTGTTTAAGAAAAAGTTAAACATGCTCATTTCTTTCAGTGTGTGATCCAGATGTGAGCAGCCTGGTTCCAGATGTTTTCAATCTGGTCTGATATGATCTAGAATTAGTGTTTATGTGGTTCACTGGTCTGATAATGACATTAAACAGCATTAGGTCTTCATTTGGAACTGTTTTTTTAACCTTAATAAGTGGATCAGGAAACAGAGAATGTTGCTGAATATTGTCATTAAACTTCCCTTTAACTATCGGAAGTTAATTTTAGCGTCGTCACGCAGCAGAAAACATAAAATGAACCTGCTTCTGTTGCTTCTTTAGAGGCTTACAATCATTTAAATATGAATATACAGACATGGAACACGCATTTTTAGATTCAGTGTGACTTATTCTTTCCAAAGATATAAACTAAAGATGTCAGCTGTCTAAACTGACAGCGAACCTCAATGAATTCCTTTACACAACATAGAGACTTTACCTGCAGAACCTCCTTGACAATCCGCAGGTTTTTAGCTTCTCTTCGGTCTCACGGCGAAACAGAAACTTCTGTCTGAAGTCCTGCAGAAAAAACACAAACAGAGGCTGCTCACAGAAAATTCGGCGCAGTTTTTATGTCATATAATATGTAAACAAACACATGCCACAACACGCCGGTCTGACGGGTTACCTCCCACAGCTAACGGCGTTTACGAACACCACAGCATCATGGGAAATGGAGTTCCAAAACGTAGGGCGATTATATCTCGGTTTAAAAAGACTATTTCGACAGTTCAACTGGATTTTTTCTTAGATTGGAAGCATTTTTAAATAATAAAATTAAAATATGTTTCGTAATTTTAATTAAAATTGAACTGTAGCAAAAACTAAAAACTATTAAAGTCCCTCAAAGCTGCACTTAAGCTCAGAACTTGACTTATGATGTCCTTAGTTTCATGCTTCTTTAATTAAAAAAAAAAAAAGTCTGCAAAAATATCAATAAAGAATAGAAAAAATATTTAAACGACCAAATAATCAAGTGTCAGGAAACTATAGATATTCATATTAATAATATTAAATAATTATGAAAAAATTAAGCTATTTCATAAAAGACACAAAATAATAAGAAGAAAATAATAAGAAAAAACAAATATTAGTATAAATGTAGTCAAATATTAACAAAATGTCTAATATCAACTTCGTGTCCCAAGAATGATCTAAAAATGTATGAAAAATATTACTAAAAAGATCAGTCAACTATTCACAAAAGGATCTTAACAATAATAAAAGGACAAAAATGCTTGGAAATATTAACAAAACATTCAGATATATATGAAAAGTATTAATACAAAATACATGAAGAAATTAACACAAATATCTGTAAAATAATCACTTGACCTAAACAATAATAATAATGTCTAAAAAGGCTTGAAATATTTAAATACTTATTCTAAAATATATTTTTAAAGCATTAAATTAAAAAAAAAAACATTAATACAAACATCTGTAAAATATTAACAACCTAAATAATAATAAAGACATTTCTAAATTACAAAAAATATTAATACATTATCTAAAAATATATGAAAACTATTATTAATTTATTTTAAAAAAGTAACAAAAACTTTGAAAAATGTCATTTTCTACATATATTTCAGATTTCCATCATTATTGTTTTGAATTATTAGAATTTTTAATATATTTTTAAATAATTTAATATTACTAATGTCCAAAAATGCCTGAAAATCCTCAGCTAATGTTTTTTTTAAAGACAAAATATTAATCAAAATATTTCAAACATATTAATGCAATGTTTGAAAAAATATAAATAAACTATCTGAAATCCAAGAGTGATATGGCATTAACTTGAGTGTGTTTCCCAAAACATCAAACTATTGTTTTAACTTATGGATAAAACTCTGACTTAACCAACATTTTGTAAAAATAATAGACGCAACAATCTGCCCATCTCGCCTCTCTCGACTCATCGTATCCTCAAGTTAATTTCTGCATTAAACGCCAGCAGACATCTTAATCATAATTATAATAAAACACCAGTTAGTAATGTGCTAAAAGCAGTTTTTAAAACTCCTGTGAAGCTTTGGCAAAAACTGAAGTTACATCCAAACGTGAAGCGTCAGTGGAAAAATTCAAATATGTCATTTACTGCAGTAAACATCTAAAACAAACAGCGTAGCACCTTCTACTTTTGCTTCGAGCATCATTTGATCGTTTTGGCACAATAATGAAATACTCTCTTTAAAAACAGGCTCAAAGCTTTTACAGTACATACAGTGTGAAGCAGGGCTGTGTGCATGTCTCATAGAAATATAAAGCCTTTGTACATCTTGGTTTCTGTCAGGCACTGCGACACTGGACATCCCACTAAAGCAGAGAGCAGCTCATAGCACAGGCTTTTATTTTGACACTGACTGATTGTTCATCATGTGTGACTGTCTGTTAGCTGGAAAACAAGAGCTTCATTATCAAGAACCGCAGGACCACCGAGAGTCCGACAGCTTCGTCAGTCAGAATGATTCCAGCACCAAATCCAGCTCAGCATTATGAGACAGAGGGACCCTGAGGACACGCATGTAAAAACAACACAGCTAGTTCAATTATATCATCATTTTCATTGTTTTCAACATTTGTATATAGCATTTTCATTTTTTTTTCCATTACTTGCTGTTTTAACTCTCTGCCACTCTTCCCCACTTTTAGCGAAATAATTCAACTATTTATTACGCTTAGCTTTTTCAACATTTATCCCCTACTGTTAGTGAACCAACTCAACCATTTGTCCACTACTATTAGCTTTTTCAATGTTTGTTTACTCCATTTAGCTAACGTGTTCATTATTTATTCCTTTTTAAAAGAAATTATTTTTCCTTTTTATCTTTTTTTAAAGTATATCCACTACTTTTAGATATATTCATGAATTATACACATGTATTTTTAGCATTTTCAAAATGTACTAAGTAGTCTTTTTTCAATTTTTATCCACCACTTTAGCTAACTAGTCCAACTATTTATAATTTACTGTGAGACTTTTCAAAATGTAGCAACTATTTTTAGCTATTTCAGGAAATATACACCACTTTTGGCTTCCTAGTTCAGCAATTTATCCATTGTTTTCATCTTTTTCAACATTTATCCACTAATAAAAGCTAACTTGTTCAGTTATTTATTCATAGCTTTCCTTGTTTTCAACTTTTATTTTGAGCATTTTCAAAAAGTGTTAACATCCTTTAGCATTTTAAATAATTTATCCACCACTTTTAGTAAAACTATTTAATCTAACTATCATTACCATTAGCCTTTTCAATGTTTGTCTGCTACTTTTAGCTGCCTGGTTCAAGTATTTGTCCACTACTAAGGCTTTTTAAAACATTTACACACTACTTAAAGCTAACTAGTTCAAGCATTTACCCACTAATATGTGTTTCTTTTACATTTACACACTTCTTTAGCTAACCAGTTGAACTATTTATCTATTATTAGCCTTTTCATTGATTTTTATACAATATTAAGCTAACTACTTCAAACGTTCATTCATTATTTGTCATAGTTTTGATATTTATTTTTAGCCTTTTCAAAATGTATTCACTATTTCTAGCTTTTTAACCTTTATCCACACTTTTAACTAGTTAGTTCAACCATTTATCCGTTACTTTTCCACCATTTATCCACTAAATTTATCTTTTTTACTCACATGTTAGCCACTTTTAGCTAACCCGTCCAACAATAATCCATTAGTTTGAGCTCTGTCAACATTTATGATTAAAAATGTCCCACTGTTATATCCATAACTTTTAGATTTTTTATCATTTTGTGTAATCTGTTGCTTTTAGCTTAGTATTTCCACTTTCTTGCGTGTTTTATTTAGAGTACCGACTAGTTAGCCAACATGCTAATTAGCTTAAAAATTAGCTAACTAGCCTTTATGCTAGCTAACGCCGCCATTTTATGACTTGGTCACTTGTATGTTTTACTAAAGAAATAAACTTTTCTGTAAAATATCTCACATTTTCTGTTTGTTGTGATGTTTTTCTTGGCAAACAGAAGCTCTTGGTCGATCTTTTTCTTCAGGAAATTCAGCAGCCGCTCCGGAGTCTCTGGAAGCTCCTGGATCTCCACCTGTTGGCCGTAGTCTTCCTCACCGTCTCCCCACCGCCGAGTATCTCATTTAGGGAAGACATATCTGCGATGGTGCCTGAAACAAAGAATAAATAACAGCTTTTCACTGTTGTTCAAACTCCGGCTGTGTGCTTAATGATAGGCTAGTATCAGGGACCACTGCTGCCTGTGCAGTGCAGTAACGGGTAATATTGCTGGTAATACCACTAGATATCACTTTTTCATATTTTGGATATTTTAAACAAGCCGAATTAGTTATTACCAACTTATTTGTTGTCACGTGCCCTTGAATATACTCACAATTGCTCGTAAATTACTTCTATGAGGAAGAAATCCTAAAAACCTGAGAAATGTCAGGCGAGTTCTGAAGCATTCAATCCCTGCCATTGTACTAACATATAATGAGCTACACTGTGAGCGTCAACGTAAACCCTGTATTTTACCCCTTAAATTGAAAACACTTTGGAAAATTAAACACGCCGAATTAACTAATAACAGTTTGTTTTTGCTATACTATCAGTGGGAAAACTGACAATTATCGGCAAATTACTTTAACGCAGAAAAAACTTTTAAAACGTGAGGATTCTTAAGGAAGTTCTGTACCGCTTCACTTTCTGCCTGGAGTGTCTCTTGATAAATCAGTTATGTAAAGTGGAACATGTTGCATAATGTGCTAATATTAATATAGATATTACACATGTTTTAACTTAGTCGTGAATTTATTCATTTATTTCATTTTATTTATATTATTCTGCCTCTGTTTATACAGGCAATGATTTGACCTCCAGGTGGCGGTATTTCACTTATAGCGAGCTGCGGCAACCGAAGATTGACGCGAGAAAGACGAAGAAGAAGAAGAATTCTGATCACGTGACTCCTGTTGGACCAGGAAGACACTCGGTTGCATCAAAACAAATCAAGACTAGCTTCTTGAGGAGCTGAAAAACACATTTTCTGTGGACATTTGGCACCATATTCTTGTTGACATGGACGGTAAGTCGGGTTTTAAGAGCAGAAGTGTCTGTCTGAATACAATTTGTCTCTATTTTTAGCTTCACGACCAACCTAAAGTCAGACAGCTAACATTAGCCTGTTAGCTTGGGTGTGTGGCTAGCCGGGGCTAGCTGTCAGACCTGTTTGGATTTTCAGCTCCTTCGTTTGTCATACAGTCTAACTTTAACTGTAGTTTACAGACTGACTTTACTTGGCTTTTGGTGTGTCGTAGCTTATTCTATTAGCGCTGCCTGTCGCCGAATCTTTTCTTAGCAAATGACTAATAAATGAGGCATGTGACACTTCATTCACAATTTAATTAGGAGCTTCGACAAGCGTTGGCTCATTTAGATACTTCCTAGGTTTGTATTTCACACAAAAACATGGCGCAGTTTAGTCAAAACCTACAGCAGGTTATAGCTCCAAGGTTAGAAATAATTATTTGTGTTCAGTTTATTTTTATTTTCTTCGTAATTATGTTTTTAGGGAAACTACAAATGAACTTTATACTGCATAGAAGTAAGAATAAACCTATAATGAATAGCGTTTAATTACTGGGTAACTTTGACAGCCTTTCCAGAAAACAAAACTTTATCTAGACTTTGTTTACTTTATTGATTGCCTTTTAAGTGCTGCAACAATCAGTCAATCAATCAATTAATTTGTTTGTTTGGTTGATTTTTTTTTTTTTTTAGGAAAAACGCATGTGTAAGGAAGTAAAACAATAACAACAAAAAAGCAGCTCTTGTTGTACATTTTCTTCAGCATCTACAGTGTGTTTACATGTGCAACACGTTGCTCATTAGTTGTCAACTGTTAAACTGACTGTCGGCTATTCTGATAATCAATTCACTTTAAGCAATTTTTAATAAAAAAAAAAGTCTAAGTAGTCTGATTGCAGCTTTTTAATGAGAATATTTTCTGGTTTCTTTCCTACTCTATGTCAATGAACTGAATATCTGGTTGTGGACAAAACAAAGCATTTATAGTCTGGGACTTTGGGAAACACTGATCGACATTTTTTTCTCCCAACAACAATTAATTGGTTAATCTAAATAATCACAACCGATTAATTCATAATGATTTTTTTAAATTCTAGGCCTAATTTAGTTTTCTCCTGTAAAAGATATTTCCCCTCACTTTTATTTGTGATTTGTTGTAGTATTTAGATAATATTGGTGCAGTTTTCTAGCAAAGATCACAAGTTAGAAGCTTAACAAAATCATAAGTAACCCTGATTTGTTAATAAATAAACTTTATTTCTTTTCTTGTTTTTTATCAGTTGTGGATTTGATTTCTGTTTGCTGTTTTATAAAATCTGTCCTGAAATATTAAAGCAATTGTTGTCGTCTTTAGGGTAGAAACTAACAATTGTTGTCACTGTCGATCATTTTCTTAATTAATCAAGCGATAGTTTGTTCTAGAAAATGTCAGAAAATGCTGAAAATGGCAAACAGTGAAAGAAATCAGCAAATATTCACATTTAAGAAGCAACGATCAGAGGATCTAGACTCTTTTCTTTAATAAAATTGCTCAAACCGACTAATTAATTAAGAAAAACCATTGCAGCTCCGCTTCTGTTGCACTGAAACACCAACATTGGTTCCACACTGTACAGTATATAAATTAAATAAAGACTAAATTAAAGAGGAAAGCAGACAGCATTCGTAAAGATCTTTCTAGAGGTTATTAAATAAGTATTGAAATGCATGAAGAAAAAGACAAAAGGGTATCCCTTTAGTGCTTTTGCATTGTTAGAGGAAGAAACTGTTTGTGTGTAAAGTTTAATTGATTTTTTAAGAACAATAAGTCAGGATTTGACCTAATTAAATGTTCTCTGTACTCTACAAACCTGAATCTCAGCCAAAAGACACAAATGTCCATGTCAGGGTTAGGCACGGATGTTTTCTCAGCTGTTCTCGTAAACATTGATCCTATGCGGAGCTGCTCAGAAGCAAAGGATGCCTCTGTACTGGACCTAGTCTCACTTTTCCAGTCTGTTTTTCTTAATATGATAGCTGGTTATATTCATGGAAATACTCTTACCTTCATGCAAAGAAAAGACAGATTGAACTTGTGCATCTGCAGGTCGTGATTAGTCTTAAAAGGCATTGAATTCAGTTCCTTAGAAGGTTTTTCTCACCTGTTGTAAGACGCTGACGTAGTTATAGCTCCTTTTGCATGTGGTTAGAAGACAAATATAAAACCAGGTGGCTGCTAATAGAGCAAAAACAGTTCATTAGTTGTTAATTGTGTGATTGTATTACTAGTTGAGGTTATTTTTGGATGCTTATATTGGACAAAAAAGAACACAGATGTTGAAAAATATTCAAGTAGTTATTAATTATTGCATCTCTTGTTGTTGTCATTGAGTTCCCGTCTTTCTTTGTTAGAAGTAACTGTGCAACCATGCATTAATCTCATTTTTTGTGGCATTAAAAAGGTCTATAGAACACTCCTTATCAGAATAAATTGTTTGAGAATTTAGGAGGTCCAGATTCTGTATGTATAAGTAAAGTTTCTGTATGAAATGTTACATACAGTCTACAATTCTAACTCTCACTGTCTCTCTGCAGAAACACTCTTCCAGCTAAAGGTATGTTCCTCTAAACGTGTTTAATTCTTATCAGCCGGACAAATAAACACGACTCATTCATTAATTTAACGCTCATGTTTCTCTCTGGATCACAGTTTACATCCAAACAGCTCGAGAGACTCGCCAAGAAGGCAGAGAAGGAGTCTGAAAAGGAGCAGGCCAAAGTCAAGAAGGTGAGCAAACTACTGGCTGAATGATCCCCGAGTGTCTGTGTTTCCTTTCTGTGCTTTTTGTTGCATGTCACACTCCTCTTTCACATTAGTTTCTGCCTGCATCTCTACTGTTGTCTTCATGAAACAGTGGAAATGTCTGTAAATCATTGAGAAGCAGCTGGTTGTAATGTTGCATTTGAAGTCGTCCAACTGAGCAGCAGCAGCAGCAGAACTCTGTCCTGTTCATTGGCTGCACTAAGTTTAGCACAAGAGAACAATGTGAAGCATCCCGACTGTTATCATCTACATTCTGGGCGTCTGTCTATCTGTGTTTCTGTCTTTCACTGATGAGTAAGAGGTTGGTGACAAGGTTTTGGGCGCGGCTGTTTGCGTTTAGAGCCTCGAAATCTTACTTTTCCAGTCAGCAGCTGCTTTCATTCTCCCAACTTACTCACTTCCTCCGTCGTTCGGTTACGTCCCAGGAATCTCTCTCCCTCGGTGGAGACAAGGAAAGAGGCTTTGATGGAGGAAACGCGAGTGGATCTGATGTAGAAGTTTATTACCGGACAGCAGCAGCCCTCTAATCTGTTTAGTGATGAGTCAGCTGCTCGAATGGACAGTAAAAAGGAGCGACTGGCTCTAAATGCTGTCGGCAAAATACCCAAACAAACAGCAGCGGCTCTTTACATTATAGATGCTCATTCCGATAATAGGAAATGCTCTCACCAAGCACTTTATTAGTTAGATTAACAAGTTAGTGTGGGTGGGAAAAAAGCATTTTCACCACTTTAGCTGCGGTGTGATTGTTGTTGAGCATGTTGAGTTTCCACTACGCTTCATTTTAGTTGATAAAAAATGTTCTAAAAATAAAAGAGGACTAGTAAAATGAGAATAAGGCTGAGCAACTTGATAACAGAAGAATTAAATACAGTAAAACTGATGAGATCAAGTAAATCACAATCAGTACAGCTTCAAAAGCTGATTCTGATTAGGGATTTTAAAAATGTGGTGAAGGGTATGGAGGCAGATTCCACTGGACTCTGTATCTGCTTTCCTTCTTAGCAAATTGTGATTTATTAAATTTTTCTGCGAGTTGTTACTGTATGTTTTATAATGTATATGTTCTTAATGCTCTCTGTGTGTAATTGGTTGGTGCTGCTGCCGTCTTGACCAGGGCTCCCTTGAAAAAGAGATCTGCAGTCTCAGTGGGACTCACCCGGTTAAATAAAGGTTAAATAAATAAATAAAAATAAAAAATCTGAATGAAAATGTAAATTAAAAAAAATTCAAAGGCTTTTGCAAGGAGAGAAATGTTTGAAAACACTTAAAGTAAAATGAGAACTGAGCCTGAGTGACGTGAATACAGAAGAATGAAAACAATCAAGTGAGTAAGATTAAATTAAATACGTGGAAATAAAAGTATGTAAAAAAAAATTCAAAAGGTTTTATAAAGAGAAAAGGTTGAAAAAGCCTTGAAAAGTAAAACAAGTATTAACCCTGAGCAACATGAGCACAGAGGAATAAAAATAATAAAGTAAATAAGTAATAATAATAATAACTTTTATTTGTATAGCGTCTTTCATACAAGGTTTGCAGCTCAAGGTGCTTTACAACAAAGAAACATCCACAATGTTACAAGGTAAGAACAGTTCAAACATTAAAAAAATACAATAAAAATACAGTAAATGTATAAGTAAATGGGAATAAAAATTAGAAACTAGAAAAGCCCTCAGAGAGTTCATACCTCCACCAAGGAGCTTCAGTCCACCCCCAACACAATCTCCCAGTTCACATATTTTCTATGGAACGTTACAGATACAAATGTAATTACATACAGTTCAAATTTCCTACCAACAATGTGGCCTTCACCCCATCCGACCTAATGAACAGGCGCGGCCTCTAGCGCGGCAGCTCCTAACAGCCTCCCAGCTTCTTAGACAAGCGGAGATAAGAATGCCGGCCCAGCCGTGCGTATGTCGCTCAGGAAGGAAAGAGAACTCCGTCACTGTCGCTGTCTGTCGCGTGGAGACCCAAAATGTCATGTGGTCAGAGGGGGTTACCCCAAAAACAAGAGTGCCCTCTGGTGGCTTTTAGAATAAACCGCATTTAATTGTCCACCCGTTTACACTTACATTAAAAAAAATTCCTGGATCCAGACAGTGATCCGGATCAGTCCCAAAATGTCATCATTTCTTCTTTGTCCCATTTCACACATTTCCTGAACATTTCATCCAAATCCATCCATTAGTTTTTGAGTTATTTTGCACACAAACAAACAAACAAACAAACCAACGCTGGCCATCACATAACCTCCTTGGCAGAGGTAATAAAAACAGTTTCAAAAGAATAAAGCCTGAGCGACATGAATGCAAAGGGATAAAAACAGTAAAATTAAAAAGGTTCAATAAATAGGAATAAAAAGTACAAATATAAAAAGATGCTAAAGCTTTTACGAAGAGGAAAGTTTAAAGAAGAGAGTAAAAAGCCTGACATCGGTCCTCACAAAGATAGATGTACACACACTGTTGACCAGCTAGTAAAAGATAAACAGAGGAGCGGAAAATGAATGAAGTTTAGAGTTTACAGCTTATTTTAGTGATTTTAATGAACTCACTGAGAGTCAAATGTCCTTTCACTGATCCTCCACTGGGTGTTTATTGATTTATTCGGTTATATTTTGAGCTTGTTGGCTGCTTTTCGTTCCTCTCCGTGTGTGTTTCTAATCCTGTCGGTGCTCGTTGCTTCCTGGTTCCTGGTTCTGTGAGTCAGCAGGGGGCAGCGCAGCTTCAGCTCTGGACAAGGAGCGGCTCTGGTCGTGTCATTACCTCCTCCGTCGTTCTCAGAGCTGCTCGGTCGTCGGGCGTCTCCGTTTTAAATATATGTTTGAAGAGCAGATTACAGACGGGGCTTTTAGAGGTGTGTCGAGTCACGTTCGTCTTCACTGCTCACGTTCTGTTGAGCAGCTTCCAGAATGAGGAAAGGTGGACGCCTGCTGCTGTTTCTTCTCATCCCTGTTGAAATGATGATGATTAATGCTAATGCCATGTTCTTAAGGTGCCGCTCCACCGTTTGTTATGTTTCCTAATGAGGTGGATCGTGTGTAATATCGACCAGCTCATCATCACCGACCTCAATATTAAACATTAGACAGTGAAGTTAGCACCTTTCTGGCAGCATAAACTGAAAGCGCAGAAGCTTAAAAAGTAGAATTTATACTAAAACTGTTGTGTTCCTTGTAAAAATACACGTGCAGGGAAGCAGAGAACTAAAAAATATAGTAAAAATCCAAATAAATCAACATAAATGCAGGTTCAGATGTACTGTTTATTTAAGTATGCATGAAAACTATCAGTAGTAGCAGCTCTGATTAGAAGTTAACCCCCATCTCTGTAGTCTGTGTTAAAGCTGCAAAGATTTATTGATTAGTTATTGACTGTTAAATTGATTTACGCCTGTTCCGGTAGTCAGTTAATGGGTTTGGGCAGTTTGTTGTGTAAATTCTGTGATTGCAGCTTCTTAAATGTGTGACGTGTGGTTTCTGTCCTCACTAAAATGTCCATCTGTAGGGTGAGAATTTTGTCATTTTGCGTTTTGATGAACCTTTTTGCAGTTTTCTGACATTTTCAGACCAAACAGCAGATCAATTAGTCAAGAAAATAATCAACAGAGTCCAGCTTTTCTCCAGCAGTTGATGATTTTGTCTCACATTTCCAGTTCTAGTGCAAAAAATATATATATTTTGATCATCAAATTATCATTTTTGGTAGTTTTTCAGAGATAAAAATTAACAACAACAGTTTTGTTTCTTACTTTTGGAGACTTGTGGATATTTTCTACCATTTTGTGAATTTTTACAGGCCAAATAACTGATCAATTAATCAATAAAACATCTTTTAAAGCCATTTTTTCTCTGTACTTTAAGTTTTTGTCTCACAGTTTCAGCTGCGACAGTTAAAACAACATTAATACATTTAGATAATCGAAGAATAGACAAAAAGCTAAAACAGTGTTTGTTGTTTTCTTACATTTTACAGCTCAAACAAACAATTTATTGATTAAGAATATAATCTGGACATTAATTGATAATCAAGATATTCATTAGCTTCAGGCCTGATTTGTTTTGTTTGTTTGTTTTTAACTGTTTGTTGTTTGTTTAACATTAATAAACAAATGCAAAAATGAAAAGATCTGTTCCAGTATTTCTGATCAGATTATTGCACTTTGGGATCTGGTGTTATTTAAGAAAGGCTTGTCTTTATTCCATCTATTTAAAATTATATGTTATTGGCTTTATTGCATTTAAAATGGTCATAATTATTATGTTATTGGCTTTATTACAATTAAAAGTATTACGTTATTGGCCTAATTACATTTAAAATGGTCAAAATTATGACATTATTGGTTTTATTACATTTAAAATTATTACATTACTGGTTGCTGCAGCATATTAACATGTAGGATGTGAAGAGTTTCAACAGTGTTTGTTTCCCATCTTCAGGCTTTGCAACAGAAGAACGTGGAATGCGCCCGAGTCTATGCAGAAAACGCCATCCGGAAAAAAAACGAAGGCCTTAACTGGCTGCGGATGGCGTCTCGGGTCGACGCTGTGGCCTCCAAAGTCCAGACGGCTGTTACCATGAAGGCGGTTAGTCTCCGATCAGACGCTGCTGGGCTTTAAAGACATTATTAATCACCAACATGTGATTTTCTGTGTGTCGGTATGAATCCAACACGTTGTCCACGTCTCTCATGTCCCCATCAGGTGACCAAAAACATGGGTCAGGTGACCAAGGCCCTGGACAAAGCTCTGAACTCCATGGACCTCCAGAAAGTCTCTGCTGTCATGGACAAGTTTGAGACCCAGGTTCAGAACCTGGACGTCCACACCTCCGTGAGTGTCTCAGCTTTATTCTGCTGATCCTCCTCCCTCCAAGAGGTTTGTGGGTTCAGAGGTTTAGAAAGTCCCCGGTGGAGCTGACGAGGATGTCGTCTGTTTTCCAGGTGATGGAGGACTCCATGAGCTCGGCCATGACTCTGACCACCCCTCAGGAGCAGGTGGATGATCTGATCCACCAGATAGCAGAGGAGAGCGGCCTGGAGGTGATGGATCAGCTCAACCAGCTGCCTGCTGGAGCCACGTCGGTGGTGGGAGGGGAGAGTTCACGGAACCAGGAGAAGGAGGACCAGCTGAGCCGACGGTAAGAGTCCCAGTGTGGACGCTGCAGGTTGGAGTGGAGCCGGGTGGCTAGAAAGCAGGTTTAGAAACAAAAAATACAGCAAAAGAGAGAAAAGACATCATTATTTTACAGATATTTTACATTATTTGAGGAAACAGTTCTGAATATAAAGTATTAAAAAAGGTAAATTACCCTGTTTATTTAAATGAAAAATAATATTTAGTAAAACCACAGACAAAAAGTAAGTAAACAAAAAAATATCCAAAACTGAATAATCAAAAATCTGTTTTTACAAAGGATAATTAATTTAATAATAATAAATAATTTCTTCCCCTTTCAGTCGTTCACAAATTCAATACATTTTTGTCTCTCAAAAAAAAAAAAAAAATTTGACATTTAAAGATTTTAGGGAACTTTTTATGTAGTTTCCTGTTTTATTGTTGACAAATATTTGCAGCCCTGCTCACAACATATCTGTGTTTCCTTCTACGTACGTTGCAAAAGAAAAAACTCCGGTGCAGAACTGTGACGTTTAAAACTGTGAAAAATGGTGAAAATAATGGAAAATATCTGTGAAATGATGACATTTAAATACAGTAAAACTGTGTAATTTTATGGTCAAACTTCTATTTCTATGTGGTAAAGTCATACTTGTTTTCTACAATTTAACTAGTTAATATTTGTAATTGAACGAAACCGATAAATCTACAGTTTTAACCTTTTTTAACTATTAAAGATACAGAGTCATTTAATACAGGTTTTAAAAAATGTGTAATTTTAAGGTCAGACATTGTAAAAGTATAAATAACATTCTGTACAAATACAGGTTTTGAACATAATTTACAGTTTTGTCCTGTTTTGTTTTTTCTTATAGACGTCGTATAAATTATTACTTTTTTCTTGATTTAACGAGTTGTTGTCTGTATTTTTTTGTTATTTGGGAAAATCTGTAGAATAACGATATTTTTTACAAATTTAAAGTCCAGTAAAAAATAGTGTAATTTTACAGTCAAAGAATTAAAAGAACATATTATTTGTAAAAATACAGATTTCTGATGTGGACTTCTCAGTTTGGACTTTTCTTAACATGAAAATAAATACCTTTTCCTTTTTATTTTACTAGTTATTATCTATCAATTTAACCAAATAGGGAAAATCTGTAAAAATAACAGTTAAAAATAATATATATTATTTTCCTGTTATTTTACTATTTATTATCTGTCATTAACAACCAGGAAAATCTGTAGAATAACAGTTAAAAAATATTTACTCGTCTTCAATCCCTCATGTTTAGTTTTTTCAAATAACAGCAAATGTCTGTAAATTGAAAAAATAAATAATATTTTTTGCAAATTTTAAATACAGTAAAAATAGTGTAATTTTACAGCCAAAGAATTAAAAGAAACATATAATTTTTTGCAACGAATGAATGAAAATAAATACTTTTTCCCTGTGATTTTACTAGTTATTATTTGTAATTTAAACAAATAGGGAAAATTTGTAAAATAACCATAAATTGTTCGAAAAATTGTAAAATATATAAATTATAAAATTTGCAAATTTTAAATACAGTAAAAATAGTATAAATTTACAGTGAAATAATTAAAAGAACTTATTATTATTATTATTGTTATTGAAAATAAATGCCTTGTTTTCTGTGATTTTACTAGTTATTATTTGTAATTTAAACAAATAGGGAAAATCTGTAAAATAACCATAAATTGTTCAAAAAATTGTAAAATATATAAATAAAAAAATTTGCAAATTTTAAATACAGTAAAAATAGTATAAATTTACAGTGAAATAATTAAAAGAACTTATTATTATTATTATTATTATTATTGAAAATAAATACCTTGTTTTCTGTGATTTTACTAGTTATTATTTGTAATTTAACCAAATAGGGAAAATCTGTAAAATAACCATAAATTGTTCAAAAAATTGTAAAATATATAAATAGATAAATAAAAAAATGAAAATTTTAAATACAGTAAAAATAGTATAAATTTACAGTGAAATAATTAAAGGAACATATTATTATTATGAATGAAAATAAATACCTTGTTTTCTGTGATTTTACTAGTTATTATTTGTAATTTAACCAAACAGGGAAAATTATGTAAAATAACTGTAAAATATTTTAAAAATTGCTAAAAAAAAAAAAAACATTACATTTTTTTTTACAGTGTGGTGTTAGTACAGTAATAGGATATATGATTTAATGCTCCATGTATTTAAAGGTTGTGTTTGTGTTTCAGGTTGGCGGCTCTGAGGAACTGAAATCTGCTGCTGTGGAAGCCGATGACGACGGCGGCGGCGAGGAATCAGACGAGTTTTAGCGGCGGCGGGAGGCTGAGTGTGTTTCTATTGAACTGTTCCTACCGGGAGGACTTAATGAGCCTATTGATTACCATCCCCCTCCCTCCCTCCCTCCTTCCCCCCTCCGATCTATAAATACATGCAAACACACAGCAGATAGAAACAGCACCTGAGAAGAGTCTCTCTGGTTCACCTTCCCGATTCGATCCGGCTTCCTGTCTAATCCCTCGGCGGATCTCCTTTTACCTTCTCAGATCTAAAGGCTTCTGGATCGCAGAGGAAAAACAAACCGACACATTTTACACATGAAGAGTTTTAAACGAGCAGTTCTAGTGATTATAAGGGAGTCCAGGCGGTGCAGGGTGGAGGGTGGAGGGCAGACGTGTGTTTTTACGTGTTCTTTTGTGGGTTTAAACGGACGAATCCGCTTAAAGGAAGGAGACGGATAGATTTAAAGGCTAGATATAGTTAAAAATAGACGATGTTGACACTACAACACCTCCTTTATCGGATTCGTCCTCAGTTATAAACAACAAAAGACAATCCTTTCGTTTCTCAGCTTCCTTTATGTTACCCCGATGGTTATTTTTCATGCCTGTAATCGTTTTTTTGCTTCTGAACGCCTTATTTTGGGATGCGGGTGCTCGCTTAGGTGCTTCCTCCGCCAGTGCCTGAAGGACGCTAGTTTAGAGGAACCTTCTCTTCCTGCCAGACCGAGATGCTTTCGTCCCGGACGTCGCGGCGTCTCCGGTGTCCGTCACAGGTGGACGTTCGCCGTCTCCTGATCCCCTTTTGTGGTTTTGGGCGTTCGGTGTAACTGAAACCCGGTGGTTGGGGTATTTTGGGAAGCTCCCGTCTCCGCTCCATCCCGAGGAAAAGTCACTTCAGAGCCAGGTCGCCTTTTAAAGTTTGCTCTCTGTTAATGCGGCAGCTGTAGATGTGAAGGCGGCTTAAATCGAGAGACTGAATGTCTTTGAAATCAACCAAATCTGGAAATAAATACAACCTGACCTCCTCAGAATCAGCTGTAACTTTAGTTTGTTTAATGAAGCAAAGTTTCACCTTCATACTATGAATATTTTCAGAGTTCCAGGCCCTCAAAGGTCCACATTTATCACCTTTTAATGGACTTCTTCCTTCATTTCTGAGCCTCGTAACTCCATCAGTACAGCAGACTGACACACGACATGTTATAGCTGAAAAAATGAAAAATAAAACTGTTAAAATCTGCAACCAGATCAGTTTTACATCCATCCAGGTGTCACAGTCTAAACACTAAACCAGTGTTTTGTTCATTTCTTCTACAACCAACTGGGATGTAAACGATCAAAATGTCACAACAGAAGACAAAAACAAGACGCAAAAGAAGAAAAATGAGAGACAATATGGCAAAAGAGAGACGCAAAATGGCAAAAATGACCCAAACAACAACCACAAAGTGAAAAAAACTGTCCCAAAGACCCGTATATCAATAAAAATGTCATAACAAATGACAAATATGAGACACAAAACTACAAAAACGAGACACAAAACGACAAAAACAAGACACAAAAATCACACAAAACAAGACAAGTGAGACGCAAAATAAGAAAACTGAGACACAATACAGGAAAAGAGAGACGCAAAATGGCAAAAATGACAAAAAAACAACTATAACGTGAAAAAAAACCATCCCTAAGACTCACAAAACTGACACTAAATGACAGAAGGGAGGCAAAAAATGAAAAAGACGAGAATAACACAACAAAAACGAGACACAAAAGAAGAAAAAAGAGAGACAATATGGGAAAAGAGAGACGCAAAATGGCAAAAATGACCAAAAAAACAACCACAATGTGAAAAAAAACTGTCCCAAAGACGCGTATAACAATAAAAAATGTCACAACAAATGACAAAAACGAGACACAAAACAACAAAAACGAGACACAAAACAACAAAAACGAGACAAGTGAGACACAAAATATGAAAACTGAGACACAATACAGGAAAAGAGAGACGCAAAATGACAAAAAAAAACAACCACAATGTGAAAAAAACATCCCTAAGACTCACAAAACAACACAAAACTGACACTAAATGACAGAAGGGAGACAAAAAATGACAAAGATGAGAACAAAACAACAAAAACCAAACACAAAACCACAAACCAGATCAGTTTTACATCCATCCAGGTGTCACAGTCTAAACACTAAACCTGGATTCTGTTCTTTTTCTCTATAACCAACTTATCATAGTTTGATGTCCTGGAGTCATAGAATCAATCACTGGTGCGCTGGATGTGTTTTTTGATTCAGTTTGGCTAAAATGAATAAAAGATTTAGTCCAAGATGAGTCAAAATTGTCCACAATGCTTTAAATTCCTTCTAAACATTTTTAAAACAACAAAAAAAATGTCTAAAATGACTCAAAAATGGCCCAAAATGACACAAACCCATTTAAATGTGTTTAAAACCTGTCATCATGTGTGATCGGTGGTTGGTCAGAACAAGTTAGAGATGATCGAAGGAGCATTTTTACCTTCCACGTCGTCTGTAACTTGTTCTGACCTATCACATATGATGATAGGGGCCTTAAAGTTTACCCAGAATGCACTTCAGAAACACATCCAGGCTACCAATGATTGTTTCTTTGACTCTGTGACATTGAACTGCTGCAGTTTGACTGTTCAAACTAGGATACATCCCATAATATTAATGCTCAAAGGTGGTTATAAGATGTATCGTAGAAGTTTTGAGTCATTCTGGGTCATTTTTAACTAATTCATGACAGGTTTTAAACACATTTGGCGTCAAATTTAGTTCATTTTGTGTAACGTTTTGGTTGTTTTGCAGCATTTTTGTGGTCTTTTAGAATCACTTCTGGTCGCTTTATGTCGAATTTTGGTTGTTTTTGTGTTGAATCTTGTTCATTTTGCATCTTTTTGTGGGTATGTTATGTCCCATTTGGTTCTTTTCTGTCACATTTAGTTCATTTTGTGTAACATTTTGGTTGTTTTGCATCTTTCTGTGGTCATTTTTAATCACTTTTAGTCAGTTTGTGTAACATTTTGGTTGTTTTTGCATCATTTTGCGGTCTTTTCGAATCACTTTTGGTAATTTTGCATCAAATTTGCGTCGTCTTACGGAGGACAGAGTTACAAAATTGTTCCAAATGACACAAATGTTGAACGCGACTCAAGAAATTGTGCGTAATCGCATGAAAAAATGTTCAAAATCACTCAAAAAATGCTCAAAATGACACAAAATTTGACCGACATTTCATCAAAATGATCCAAAATGACTGAATAATTGTCAAAAGCTTCTCACAAGTTGTCCAAAAAGACTCAAGCGTCTCCAAATTATCCAAAAATGATCCAAAATGACTCAATAATCGCTAAAAATGACAAAAACTTGTCTAACATGACTCAAAACTGGCTCTTAACAGTGTCTGTCTGCTGTCCTGATGAAGTCATGAGGCTCAGAAATGATGGAAGAAGTAACGGCGATGTTCCTCCGAGGCCTGTCAGTCTGAAAATACTCGTAGTATGGATTCATTAAATACACTAAGGCTGCTGGAGGTAAAGACTCGGCTGGTTCTGAGGAGGTCGTGTCGAGGCTCTGGTGGATGCTTCTGCTTCCTTGGTTTCTGTTTTCTGAGTTCCTGTCCGGCGCTATGAGGCCCGACCTCCACCCGTGACGGAGCCGCTCCATGCTTTCAGTTTCTGGTCCTTGTCCACACAGGGAGGGTTCATTTCTACTCTGCAGCACTTTTCTTTTGTATATTTATCTTGTGGAAATAAAATCGTGCCCTCTGACGCCGTCTTCTGGTGGTTTGTGTGTCCGGTGTTGTGGGGCTGCAGTTTCAGGACCCCAGTTTCAGGACCCCAGCTTGAGGACCCAAATCGTGTGACCGCTGAAGTGTTTAATGTTTGGGTTTTAAAGGATGGTTCCAACCAAAATACTACTTTCTATCAAAGTACCTATGGTTTTGTAGGTTGAATACACTCTAATAGTACTTTCTAAGATATCAGCTATGGTTTTAAAGGTTTATTCCACCTTAAATACTACTTTCTGTCCAAGTACTTCCAGTTTATCCCACCTTAAATACTACTTTCTTTCTAAGTACTTACAGTTTCAAAGGTTTATTCCACCTTAAATACTACTTTCTGTCCAAGTACTTCCAGTTTTAAAGGTTTATTCCGCCTTAAATACTACTTTCTGTCTAAGTACTTCTGGTTTTAAAGGTTTATTCCGCCTTAAATACTACTTTCTGTCAAAGTACTTCCAGTTTTAAAGGTTTATTTCATCTAAAACATTACTTTCTGTCCTAGTACTTCCAGTTTTAAAGGTTTTTTCCACCTTAAATACTACTTTTTGTTTAAGTACTTCCAGTTTTAAAGGTTTATTCTGCCTTAAATACTACTTTCTGTCTAAGTACTTCCGGTTTTAAAGGTTTATTCCGTCTTAGATGCTACTTTATATCAAAGTACTTCCAATTCTGTAGGTTTATTTCATCTGAAACATTACTTTCTGTCCAAGTACTTCCAGTTTTAAAGGTTTATTCCACCTTAAATACTACTTTCTTTCTAAGTACTTACAGTTTCAAAGGTTTATTCCACCTTAAATACTACTTTCTGTCCAAGTACTTCCAGTTTTAAAGGTTTATTCCGCCTTAAATACTACTTTCTGTCTAAGTACTTCTGGTTTTAAAGGTTTATTCCGCCTTAAATACTACTTTCTGTCAAAGTACTTCCAGTTTTAAAGGTTTATTTCATCTAAAACATTACTTTCTGTCCTAGTACTTCCAGTTTTAAAGGTTTTTTCCACCTTAAATACTACTTTTTGTTTAAGTACTTCCAGTTTTAAAGGTTTATTCTGCCTTAAATACTACTTTCTGTCTAAGTACTTCCGGTTTTAAAGGTTTATTCCGTCTTAGATGCTACTTTATATCAAAGTACTTCCAATTCTGTAGGTTTATTTCATCTGAAACATTACTTTCTGTCCAAGTACTTACAGTTTCAAAGGTTTATTCCGCCTTAAATACTACTTTCTGTCCAAGTACTTACAGTTTTAAAGGTTTATTCCACCTTAAATACTACTTTCTGTCCAAGTACTTACAGTTTTAAACGTTTATTCCACCTTAAATACTGCTTTCTATCAATGTACTTACAATTTTAAATGTTTATTCCACCTTAAATACTACTTTCTGTCAAAGTACTTCAAGTTCTGTAGGTTTATTCCATCTAAAATACTACTTTCTACTTTCTGTCTTTTTTTGGTTGATTGTGTCTTTGTGGACTTTATGTGTCTCTTTTGAGTAACTATGTGTGGTTTTTGGGGGGATTTACTTTCCTTTGTGGTTGATTTGAGTCTAGTTTTGTCATTTTGTGTGTGTTTTTTGGTCCATTTGCGTCTCATTGTTGTCGTTTTGTCTCTTTTTGACCATTTTGTGTCTCCTTTTGTTATTTTTTTGGCTTTTGGGGTATTTTTTATTGTCGTTTTGTGTCTCTTTTTGGTTGTTTTGTGCCTCTTTTTGATCATTTTCATAGTATTTTTTGGCTGTTTTGTGTAGTTTTGGTTATTTTTTCAGTCATTTTGTGTCTCTGTGGTTGTTTTGAATATGATGTTTTGATGTTTTGATGCCTATTTTTTGTCATTTTGCATCACATTTTGCTGTTTTGTTGGGTTTTTTGTCATTTTCTTGGTCTGTCTTGTTGTTTCGTGCCTCTTTTTGGTTGTTTTGTGCCTCATTTTTTATCATTTTCGTAGTTTTTTGGCTGTTTTGTGTAGTCTTGGTTATTTTTCAGTCATTTTGTGTCTCTGTGGTTGTTTTGAGTATGATATTTTAATGTTTTGATGCCTTTTTCTCGTCGTTTTGAGTTGAATTCTGCTGCTTTGTTGTATTTTTTTGTCATTTTGTTGGTCTTTCTTACTGGTTTGTGTCTGTTTTGTTTTTCTGGCGCTCTCGCTGCCACATTTAAACCATTTTGGGGTTTTTCCAGCGTGATTCTGTCATTTTCCACTCAGCGGTTGGTCCCTAAGCGTTCACACACTGAACACATGAAGCAGTAAATGCTGCTGGAGCTCCTCGCTGGAGCCGCTGAAGGGAACAAAACATGCAGCGTTCGGTTTTCTCCTCCGCCGCCTCCTCCTGCTGGTGAAATAAGTCATGAGGTGCGCGATCGTACGGAGGGTAAATAATTAGCGAGTCGGGGAAATGCCAGGCTGGAAATAAAACGTCGGCGCCTGCAGCTGCACAACAAACCGGCTGTCGCTCCACTAAATGTCAGCGAGGAGGCCGAGCGATGGGCCCGGCAGGAGGGTTTCCAGGAGGACTCCCCCGCCCGGTTCTGCTTCTGGAAGCCTCCGCTGAGCCGAGCTGACAGAAGGAGGACGCGCAGCTCACGAAAACACAACACGAGGACGAACACGGCGTCCCGGCGGTGACTCCAGAGCGGCCTCGCCTCACCCCGGCCCGGTGCGAACATGTGAGCGAGGCGCCGCTATAAAAAGAGACGGCGGAGTTCCCTCGAATGCCGCCGAGGTCTCAGGTTCCACGGCTGTGTTTCCTCTTTGTGTACGACAAAACGAGCGCTTGGCAGCAGGTCTGAAACACGAACCGGATCGTGGATCAGAGCCACCGGATAGCGACGAGGTCAGAGGTCAGCAAACACAGCAACGGACGGTGGAAGTGAGGACGAGACGAGGAGACACGACCTCAGTGTTTACAGCAGAGACACAGCTGTTAGCTCTGCCCCTCCCATTAAAACAAATAGTAAACAACAATATCATAGTTTACTTTCTCTGTCTGCTTGTTCTGTGTCTCTTAATGCTTATTGTGGGTCCCTATACGTCATTTTGTTTCTCTTTCTGGTTGTTTTGAGTCTGTTTTTGGTCATTTTGTGTGTCTTTATGGTCATTTTGTGTATATTTGCGGTTGTTTTGTGTTTGTTTTTGGTCATCATGTATCATTTTGTTTCTTTTTCAGGTTGTTGTGTGTCTCTTTAGTGAGTTTGAGTCTCTTTTTGGTTGTTTTGTGTCTCTTTTTGGGGATTTTGTGAACTTTTTAGGTCATTTTGTGTCTCTTTTTGGTCATTTCAAAAGTCTTTATTGTCATTTTGTTTGTCTTTCAGGTTGTTTTGTGTCTCTTGTTGCTTATTATGGGTCCCTATATATCATTTTGTTTGTCCTTCTGGTTGTTTTGTGTCTGTTTTTGATCATTATGTGTCTTTTTTTAGGGATTTTGTGTATTTTTTCAGTCATTTTGTGTATATTTGAGGTTGTTTTGTGTTTGTTTTAGGTTATCATGTTTCATTTTGTTTCTCTTTCTGGTTGTTTTGAGTCTGTTTTTGATCATTATGTGTCTTTTTTTAGGGATTTTGTGTATTTTTTCAGTCATTTTGTGTATATTTGAGGTTGTTTTGTCTTTGTTTTTGGTCATCATGTTTCATTTTGTTTCTTTTTCAGGTTGTTGTGTGTCTCTTTAGTGAGTTTGAGTCTGTTTTTGGTTGTTTTGTGTCTCTTTTGGGGGATTTTGTGTATTTTTTCAGTCATTTTGTGTATATTTGAGGTTGTTTTGTGTTTGTTTTTGGTCATCATGTTTCATTTTGTTTCTTTTTCAGGTTGTTGTGTGTCTCTTTAGTGAGTTTGAATCTCTTTTTTGGCATTTTGTTTCTCTTTTTGGGGATTTTGTGAACTTTTTAGGTCATTTTGTGTCTCTTTTTGGTCATTTCAAAAGTCTTTATTGTCATTTTGTTTGTCTTTCAGGTTGTTTTGTGTCTTTTGTTGCTTATTTTGGGTCCCTATATATCATTTTGTTTTTCCTTCTGGTTGTTTTGAGTCTGTTTTTGGTCATTTTGTGTCTGTTTTTGATCATTATGTGTCTCTTTTGGGGGATTTTGTGGATATTTTTGGTCATCTTGTTTTTATTTTTTGTCATTTTGTGTATATTTGCAGTCGTTTTGTGTTTGTTTTTGGTCATCATGTGTCATTTTGTTTCTCTTTCTGGTTGTTATGAGTCTGTTTGTGGTCATTGTGTGTCTGTTTTTGATCATTATGTGTCTCTTTTGGGGGATTTTGTGTATTTTTTTGGTCATTTTGTTTATATTTGAGGTTGTTTTGTGTTTGTTTTTGGTCATCATGCGTCTCTTTTTTGTCATTTTGTTTGTCTTTCAGGTTGTTTTGTGTCTCTTTTTGGCAATTTTGTGTAATTTTTACACCGTTTTGTGTCTGTTTTTGCTTGTTTTGAACATCTTTTTGGTCATGTTGTTTGTCTCTCTGGTTGTTTTGTGTCTCTTTTGTCATGTTAAGTGTAGTTTTGGTCATTTTCTGTCCGTTTTTTGTGGTGTTACTTCTCTTTTTGGTAGTGTCGTGTCTCTTTTCGGGGATTTTGTGTATGTTTTTGGCCATCATGTTTCTCTTTTTAGTGACCTTGAGTCTCTTTTCTGGCATTTTGTTTCTCTTTCTGGTTGTTGTGTGTCTTTTTTGGGGGATTTTGTGAACGTTTTAGGTCATTTTGTGTCTCTTTTAGGTCATTTCAAAAGTCTTTATTGTCATTTTGTTTCTCTTTCTGGTTGTTTTGTGTCTCTTTTTTGCAATTTTCTGTAATTTTTACATAGTTTTGTGTCTGTTTATAGTCCTTCTGTGTATCTTTTTGATCATAACACATTTTACTTTATTGCTTTGTCTCTTTTTGGTCATTTTGAACATGTTTTTTGTCATGTTGTTTGTCTTTCTGGTTGTTTTGTGTCTCTTTTTTCATTTTTCGGTCTGGTTTTGTGTTGTTGAGTCTCTTTTTGGTAGTTTTACGTCTATTTTTGGTTGTTTTGGGTCCTTTCTGGATCATTATGTGTCTCTTTTTTGTCATTTTGATCGTATTTCAGGTTGTTTTGTGTCTCTTTTTGGCAATTTTGCATAACTTTTATATCATTTTGTATCTATTTTCGGTCATTCTGTGTATTTTTTTGGTCATGTTGTTTGTCTGTCAGGTTGTTTTGTGTCTCTTTTTTCAATTTGTGTATATTTTTGGTAATTTTGTGCCTGTTTCAGCTAGTTTTGTGCCATTTTTTTGTCTTTTATTTCATCGTTTTGCATCAAATAGTTGCTATTTTGTCTCTTTTTGAGTGTTGTGTGTTTTTATTCTGGTTGTTTTGTGTCTCTTGTTGCTCATTTTGCATCTCTTTGATTCTTTTGTTTGTATTTCTGGCTTTTTTGTGTCTGTTTCTTGTTATTTTTTTGGCTCTTTGTAGTAGTTTTCAGCACATTTTTGGTCATTTTTTGTCTTTTTCATGTTGTCTTAGATCTCTTTTCGGTTGTTTTGTGTCTATTTCTGGTTGTTTTGAGCTTATTTTCGGTCATATTGTGGCTTTCTGGTCTTCCTGAGTCTCTTTTCTTTGTTGTTTTATGTCTATTTTTGATTGTTTTGTTGTTTTGTATAGTTTTTTTGATCATTTTGTTTGTCTTTTTTGTTGTTTTCTGTCTGTTTTGGATATTTTTTGTCTCTTTGTAGTGTAGTATACGTCAGACAATAAGAATACAGTGGAGTGACAGAGACAAAAAACATAATATAGCCTTTGATTACAGCCAATAACAAGCTGTCGGAGTACCAGAGATGTCATTATTAAATCAAGCTGTTCTTAGTAAAGCACTTAATAAGATATAATAAAACATACTACGTTGACTCGTGCACATGAATAACCTGTTCACCTGAGTTCACTCCTCACCAAACCTCTGCGTGGTGTTCGTGACTTCAGCAGCTTTATCCGCTCTATAGATTTAGATTTCTAGAGCATAGAAATAAAGGAATTAATCTGTGTTGGTGGGTAATCCCTGCTGCCCCCCCAGTGGATCAGCATCACGGCGTTCCCTCGCCATGTGACCGCCCCTGTCGGCTGTCTGAGGGGGAGAGCTGAGCTGTGGGCCGCTCTGATTGGATTAATGAAGGATCTGTCCAGCTAGCCAGAGTTCCTCAGAGACAGACAGGAAGCGGGGGGATTTTTCTATAAAAATAAATGTGAACAGTAAATATTGAAGCTGATCATTTTTGGCGACTCTGTGAAAGGAAAGGGACCACTTATGTTATATTTTACATTAAATTATTAGCATTATTGTAAGAAGAGTTGTTTTTTTTTACATTCTTTGTTGTCTCACGATATTAACTGAGGTGAGAGAAATAATAGAAAAGACTTGCTAGTGCTGCCTAAGGGTAACTAGCATAGCTTAGCAGTAAACGCTGCCTCTGTATCCTCCGACTCCAATAAAAATTAATAGGATTTTATTTCATCAAAATCTATTAAGACTTTTAACAGGAATCAATAAAACAAAATTAAAAATCAAGCACCAGTGACTGTGCTCAGAGTAGTTATAGCTAGCTACTGAGCTAGCTTTGGCTAAAGCTACATCACACACTTTTTGTTTCTTGTGTTTTAAAAAAACAAATATATATTCTGACGCACTAAAATCTTACTTTGTCGTACAAATGATGTAGCGACCGAATGCAATCATAATGGATTACAAAGCAACACAAGACAAACTAGCGCTGCTACAAGCTAACTACCATAGTTTTCATAGAGTAGAAAGAAATCAACAAAGAAATTAGTGATGCTAAAGGGTAACTAGCTAGCTTAGCATTGACTTCAGTGAAATTCACGTGATTATATTTGATTAAAACGTTAAATTAAGACCACAAACAGGAAACAATAAAACAATATCAACATGTAAAGACCAAACAACATTGATTGCACTCTTGCTAGTTATAGCTGCTGAGCTAGCCTTAGCTTAAGCTATATTACACTTTTGCTTCTTTTGTGTATTTGAAAAAAAAAAAAAAAACTCACCTAATATCTTGGTTTGTCACACACATTATGTAGCATTTTGTCTCTTATTGCTAATTGTATGTCTCTGAGTTTTGTTTTGTTTGTGTTTTCAGTCATTGTGTGTCACTTAGTGGTTGTCTTGAGCCTATGTTTTGTTGTTTTGTTGGTCTGTCTGATTGTTTTGTGTTTGTTTGTGGTCATAGTGTGCCTGTATTTTCTCTTTTTGTGTCTTTTTTATCAATCTGTTATGGTCACCAATAGCTTTAAAAGACAAATAAACTAGTGATGCTAAAGGCTAACTTGTTAGCTACCAGTTGGAGTGACACTGATATACGTTATTAATACTTAATTTAAATAATACTTTTATTTAGTTGTAGTTTTGGTAAGTGAGCTCTCTAATAGTCTAGAGGAGGAGATCCAGGTGGTCGTGAAGGGAAACGTCGTCTTTGTACGGCTTTTATTTTGGCATGCTGTGACCGGAACTCCGCCATTTTCTCACCGAGCTTCACCGATAATCTCCGAGCAGCAAACAAACGGCGGCGGAGCTACGATGCTCTCAGTTCCGTTCTACCGGGGGGACAATACCGACGGAAGACGAGGCGAGGCTCTGCTTTACCGTCACCGACATCTTAGCACCGACTAGACCAACAAAGGGGGACCTGTGTGAGTTCCTCCCCGGGGCCGCCGCCGCACCGCCGGGCTCCGACCGGACAGGGCGGGGTGATGTTTGGGTTCCGGTATAACGGCAGCGAGAAAATGGGAACCAGACGAGCCGCGGAACCGGCGGCCGTGGAGCTTTTAAACCGGAGGCTAGAATGAGAAGTTCGCCGTGTTGGTGTAACAGGGCGGCGGTGTAACCGTCTGGGGAGGCCGCTGGCGGGGGAGAAGCGTGTCTCTGCGGCGCCCCTCCGCCCCCTGTCCGCCGCGATGAGGACGGTATTTACATTCTGTTGTCTCTTCCTTGTTACCGGAGCGCACCGGGCGGGGGCCACCGGAAACCTCACAGTCGACGGCAGCAGCGACGGAAACCTGACGGCCGACGGCGGCAGTAAGTACATCAGGATCGGGGACGGTTCGTCGCAGGAATTCGAGTTCCCCGAAAACAGCAACGGCGTGATCGTGATCTCCAGCCGGTACCGGAGCGCCGCGGCCAGCCGGAAGGGCCGCCAGAGCTGGAAGCAGACGGTGAAGGTCCGGTCCCTGGACCCGGAGGTGCTCTCCATCCTGAACGTGACGGACAGCGGCCACGCAGCCCCGGCCAGGAGCTACATCATCAGCATCCGCTCCGGGTTCCCGGGTCGGGCGCAGCTGCAGATCCAGCTGCTGGACCTGGACCAGGACTCGGTGCCGGTTCTGATCGAGGAGCGGACCGACTACTCCATCAGAGTGGCTCCCGGCAGCGACGACCCGGCCACCCGCCTCATCCAGTCGGGTGGCCTGTCCCACTTCTCAGAGAACCCGGTGCTGTTCGCCTTGCTGCCGCTCATCTTCGTCAACAAGTGTGCCTTCGGGTGCAAGGTGGAGGTGGAGGTGCTGCGGGGTCTCCTGCGGAGCCCGGTGCCGCTGCTGCTGGGGGTCCTGGGCCAGTTCCTGGTGATGCCCCTGTACGCCTACTGCGTGTCCCGGCTGGCCTCGCTGCCCACGGCCCTGTCCCTGGGTCTGGTCATCACCTGCTCGGCCCCCGGGGGGGGCGGCGGCTACCTGTACAGCCTGCTGCTGGGCGGTGACGTCACGCTGGCCATCTCCATGACGCTGGTCTCCACCGTGGTGGCGGCGGCCGCCATGCCGCTGTCCTCCGCCCTGTACGGCTGGCTGCTGGGGGTCCACGCCGCTCTCCACGTGCCCTTCGTGAAGATCCTGGGGACCCTCCTCTTCATCGCCATCCCCATCTCCCTGGGCATGCTGGTCAAGCTGCGGCTGCCGGCCCTCACCAGGGTCCTGCTGATGCTCATCCGGCCCATCAGCCTGGTGCTCATCGTGGTGGGGATCTTCATGGCCTACCAGATGGGCGCCTCCATCCTGGCCGACGTGCGGCCCCAGATCGTGGCCGTGGGGGTGACGGTGCCTCTGCTGGGCCTGGTGGTGGGCGGGGTTCTGGCCCGGCTGGCTCGGCTTCCCGCCCCGCAGAGGAAGACGGTGAGCATCGAGGTGGGCGTCCAGAACAGCCTGCTGGCTCTGGCCGTCATGCAGCTCTCCTTCCGCCGGGTGGAGGCCGACTTCGCCTCCCAGGCTCCGTTCATCGTGGCTCTGAGCAGCACCTCCGAGATGCTGCTCCTGGTTCTGGGCCACTTCGCCCAGCGGAGGTTCTGCAGCTCCAGCGGCTCCAGGAGCGACGCCTGATTGTAGCCGCAGCGTCCAGAACTGGTTGAGGACGAACCTGTGGAGCCACCAATCAGCACTGCAGCAGGCAGTGAAGCGACTCTTTTGTGGTTGTTTTTGTGTATTTTTCATGCAAACCAAAGGCCTTTCTACCCTCTGAGACCTTTTTGTGTTTATTTTCCAGTACGTACTTTTTCAGATCAGATTATACTGTGAGCTACTTAATGTAAATATTCATAAGAAGAGAAATACCTATAAAAGAACAGATATTTTTCTACCAGATTACCTTTTGTAATCCTAAAAAAGAGCAGAGACTGATTTGTACCATGTTTACAGAGGTCCATGTGTCTTAGCCTGAGGAGAGAGAGAGGGAACACTTGTGAATCAAACATGACGACGGTGATTTCTGAAAGTATTTGCCACTGATTGTGTTTTCTTGGATCTTTGCATCCGTGTACTTGAATATCTGGGAGGAGAGACGAAGAAAACGTAAATAAAAATCCTTGTCAAAGCAGAGTCGGGGCTGTTCAGGATGCTTGGTTTCAACTTTTAAACTCAGATGTGTCAGAAAACAGGTGTCAGATTCTCCCGTGGAGCGTTTTGACTCATCACATTTCTCCTATTTTTTGAATTCAAGCTACCAAAAGCTGTTTTTTATCTTCATATTTTGCATATTTCCCCTCAGGAGAACCTAAACGTGTCTTAAAACCTGCACAGCAGCTTCAACACCAACGACAGGAAGCCATTTTATTCGAGTGCTGAGCTAAAATTGGGTTGGAGAGACTCACAGCCACAAAGGGGTGGTTTCCCTTTTGATTAAGCGAAAGAAAAAGCTTTAAAAGATGCATCTAAACCGCCTGTTTTATTCCACCAACAGCCCAAAAGCAAAGATATTCAGTTTATTATCACCTATGAGCAACAAAAGCATCAAAATTTCCCACAAGAGAGCAAAAAGTTTGGTGTTTTTTTTATTAGTTTTTGCCTAAAATCGACTGAAATCATTAAGAAAATCCTCCAAATACAGCTTAATATGGGAAAACACTGCTTTACATAGATGTACATTGTTTCTATGGCAACATGTTATGATGTGAGGCTGCAAAAATGAGTTTTAGTGCTGCTTAAAATGGTAAAACTGCTTAAAAATTAGGAAAAACTCAATATTTAAAGGTCTTCTTGGCGTCACCTTTGACCCCTACAAGCTTTTTGTTCGCTTGAGATGCAGAAAATTCAGGTTTAAGTTGAGTTTGTTGCATCGAAAGAAGCACTCAGATCCTTAACTTAACTAAAAGTCCTCATACGAGACTGTAAAAGTCACAATAAATTAAAATAAGATCAAGAAAATGTGTTAAAAATAGAACTTAATGTGGAAAAATACAGCTTCTGTGACTATAAAGTCCTGTATATGGATGCACATTGTCTCTACAGCTACATGTTACTGTAGCTTTTATGATATAAGGCTGTAAAAATGAGGTTTAGTGTTGCTTGAAATGGCAAAAACTCCATATTTAGACAAAAACAGGACCCCTACATGCTGTTTTTTTGACTTTAGATGCAGAAAATTCAGGTTTAAGTTGAGTTTGTTGCAGTGAAAGAAGCACTCAGATCCTTAACTCCGCTAAAAATACAGATTAATATTGTAAAATTTGCTGCAGGCTTGTTTTAATGTTAATACGCACATAAAGGTCAAACTAAAGCTGTTGATCCAAACTGTATGCAAAGAAAAACACGTGTTTCATAATAAACAGAGACACAGTGAGAATTTATAATGAAAAAACTGGTGCTAACTTGTGAAAACGTGAACGTGAAAAGCCTGATTTTGAGTGTTTAAAGAGCTAAAACCAGCCGTCAGTGACGAATAAGATGATTCTAACAGCCTTAAAGCCACTTAAGGGGAAACTTAAGGGAAAAGCTGAGTGTTAAGGGGTTTTGAACAGCTTCAATCAGCTCCACTGTAAACCTGAAATGCTGTTTACATCCCAATGCACAGGAAATAATCATCCAATACAGAACATTATGACACTTTTAAAGCACGTTAGAGCAGGTTTATGTGTTGAACTTCAGTAAAATAAAAGCGTTTTCTTACTTTTACTGCAACTTTACTGCAAAGAATGGAGCTGAAAAGTGTCTCTGTGACGATACATAAAGCAAAAATCACGCTATCAGGTGCTTTAAATTGAGCTTTTTCACGATTAATTGTTGTTTTTCTCAGATTTTCAAACCTCATTTGGGCGTTTTGACTCACGAAACAAGCATACGGATCATTTAATGAGTGTTTATATTCTGTTTTTATTCAGTTTTGCAACGCCGCAGTAAAAAAACAACCAGAATGCAGTCATTTAGGAGTAAAACTGACAGTAATTGAAGGAAATCTGGCTTTTAGTCGCCGCTCCAGGTTTGTTTTCAGGGTTTCGTGTGAAATTTAGGCTGGAATTTGGTGTTTTTTTCTTATTTTTCATGCTTTATGCTGCAGTGGAAGAAGCACTCAGATCATTTCTATTGAGAAAAGTTCCAATATGAGACAGTAAAAGAGTAAAAATCAAAATAAATAAGCACACGATGAGGAAACTGTACAAACAATAGCACCCAAGTGCAGGATGAGGCCCTCTGTGACCGTTAGACTGTCATATATCACTTTACTGCAGCGTCACACTGGTGTGTCTGATAAAGCAGAGTTAATATTTAACCCTCTGCAGCTGCAAGTCATTCTTATTTTCACTATGAGAATATTCTCAGTGTATCTGGACACTTTTATCGCCGCTTCAAGTCTAAAGACAGTTGAAAATGTTAGAAAACTCATCAGCTTCAGACCCAAACGCTCCGTTTCTGAGGGTAAAAGGTTTTAAACGTCCTGTTGGTTTGGATTTCTGAGTCTGACAGACGCGCTGCTGTCGACTCTTTCAGATCTCAAACTTAGCAAACACCGACTGAGTTATTCCTTCATTTTTCATTCACCGTTGTCATTCAAAGATACAGGAGATGTGACGTTTTAAAGCCTCCTGGTGCCTCAATGACCAGGATTCTGTTGTTTATGAACAAACAGTAGAAAAGCTTCAGGGTTCACTGACGTCCGGCTGCTTGTTTCACTCGACGCGCTTAAAATTTAGGTTTAAATGTGACGTTTTTCAGATTTGCTGCAGCGAAAGAAGCAGTAAGATCCTTTATGTCACTAAAAGTAGCTGTAAAAGTCAATAAATAAACCTACAGTCAAGAAAATGCAGCTGAAGTGCTCAATGTTTTCACAGCAGAACGTCATGTTTCTATGAGATCAGGCTGCAAAAACAACTTTTAGGATTAGCATCCAGAGGGCTTTTCTGCTACTCGTGCTGCTACTTAAAGTGGGGAAACTGTTGAAAAGTGAGGAAAAACTCAATATTCAGACAAAAACACCAGATTCAGGGCGCGATCTTTGACCCCTACATGCTATTTTTTTGACTTGAGATGCAGAAAATTCAGGTTTAAGTTGAGTTTGTTGCAGCAACAGAAGCACTCAGAACCTTAACTTAACTAAAAGTTACTGTAAAAGCCACAATAAATGAAAGTGTTATCAAGAAAATGTAGCTGAAGTGATAAAAAATAGAGCTTAATGTGGAAAAATACATCTTCTGTGACAGTAATACTGCTGGATATAGACACACATTGTTTCTACAGCAGCATGTTACTGTAGTTTTTATGATATGAGGCTGTAAAAATGAGTTTTAGTGCTGCTTAAAGTGGAAAAAGTGTTGGAAAATGAGGACAAACTCAACATTTAGACCAAATCAGGACCCCTACATGCTATTTTTTTGACTTGAGATGCAGAAAATTCAGGTTTAAGTTGAGTTTGTTGCATCGAAAGAAGCACTCAGATCCGTAACTTCACTAAAAGTCCTGATACGAGACTGTAAAAGCCACAATAAATAGAAGTATAATCAAGAAAATGTGTTAAAAACAGAACTTAATGTGGAAAAATACATCATCTGTGACTATAATACTGCTGTATATGGATGCACATTGTTTCTACAGCAGTTTGTTACTGTAGTTTCTATGATATGAGGCTGTAAAAATGAGTTTTCGTGCTGCTTAAAGTGGCAAAAACTCAATATTTAGACAAAAACAGGACCCCTACATGCTGTTTTTTTGAGTCGAGGTGCAGAAAACTCAAGTTTAATTCGAGTTTGTTGCATCGAAAAAAGCACTCAGATCCTTAACTTCACTAAAAGTCCTGATGAAAGACTGTAAAAGTCACAAAACTAAAAGTTACTTTAAAGTCACAATAAATGAACTTACAATCAAGAAAATGCAGTTGAAGAGCTAAAAATAGAACCTAATGTGGGAAAATAAGATGCACATTGTTTCTACAGCAGCTTGTTACTGTAGTTTCTATGATGTGAGGCTGCAAAAATGAGTTTTAGTGCCACTTAAAATGGCAAAAACTCATCATTTAGACAAAATCAGGACCCCTACATGTTATTTTTTGACTTCAGATGCAGAAAATTCAGGTTTAAGATGTGTTTGTTGCAGTGAAAGAAGCACTCAGATCCTTAACTTCACTAAAAGGTACTTTAAAATCACAATAAATGAAAGTACAATCAAGAAAATGCAGTTGAAGAGCTAAAAATAGAACTTAATGTGGGAAAATACAGCTGTATATGGATGCACATTGGTTCTACAGCAGCTTGTTACTATAGTTTCTATGATATGAGGCTGTAAAAATGAGTTTCAGTGCTGCTTAAAATGGCAAAGAACTCATCATTTAGACAAAATCAGGACCCCTACATGTTATTTTTTGACTTGAGATGCAGAAAATTCAGGTTTAAGATGTGTTTGTTGCAGTGAAAGAAGCACTCAGATCCTTAACTTCACTAAAAGTTACTTTAAAAGCACAATAAATGAACTTACAATCAAGAAAATGCACTTGAATAGCTAAAAATAGAACTTAATGTGGGAAAATACAGCTGTATATGGATGCACATTGGTTCTACAGCAGCTTGTTACTATAGTTTCTATGACATAAGGCTGCCAAAATGAGGTTTAGTGCTGCTTAAAATGGCAAAACCTCCATATTTAGGCAAAAACAGGACCACTACATGATATTTTTTGACTTTAGATGCAGAAAATTCAGGTTTAAGTCGAGTTTGTTGCAGTGAAAGAAGCACTTGTGCTGCTTTTCAGGCAAAAACACAACTTGTGGTGTGAATTTAGACTCTTTCTTTCCTTCTTCATCACTTTCCAGACAGTAAAACACGCTGCACAGTTGCCTGAATGCCTCTAAACTCTGTATTTACACTCTGGATCTCCGTCCGGCGCTGCTCTAGCGGGTTTTAGATGTTGCTTGTCGACGCCGCAGACCTCTCAGCTTCCTGTGGTGTTTTCTGTGAGTTCACGTGACGTTTTACAGGAACAGCCAGAGGAAGAGAGGTGAAGAGTTTGAGGAACAGGGTGGATCACACAGAGAGATTAGAGCGGGTTTTGCAGAAGTGGCTTCGGCTTGGTGACGTGTTGCAGCCGAGGACAAGGGCCACTGTTTATCAGAGAACTTATCGGGTTGAAGTTCACAGTCTGACGACGGCTTCTGGTGCTGCAGGTATTTTAAGGGGCATTTCCTGTTTACGCGTCAGGAGCGGCGGACTTTCCTCTGGAGTGTTTTTTATGGTGGAAGTGGCTCAGAGCTGCCCGTCAGGCCCAGCAGAGCTCAGAGGAAAGCAGCTGTGGAGCCTCCAGGCCTGAAGCCATGGAGGCGTCCAGACAGAGGTTCTCCCAGACAGAGCAAGACACACCAGGAACAAGCAGTCAGCTCTCTTTGACTGACATTAGCAAACTAAAAAGCAATATGTGGCAGATAAAACATCACACTGTTTGACTGAGAGGAGGCTGAACAGGTCGTCCTACTTCCTGTTCTCTCAGAACTTCAAAGTAAATGTCAAACTCAGATTCCACAGCGTGAACATGGAGTCGTTTTATCCCCCAAACCTCCTCTAACGACGTCCAAAGGTTCATAGATATCAGCTGTTCAACCGTCACATGACCTCCTGTTTGTTTATTGACTGATTGGCTGTTTGGTTGACATGAACTCAGATAACAGAGAGAAAAGGTCAAAGTGAAGCAGCAACAGCAAACAAATAACTTTACTTAAACTGATTGAAAGGGAAACGATAAGAACATGAAAAGCTGTAAATGTTTTGTGATTCTCTGTCAATAAATTAATTGATCAATAATAATAAACGCTTTCATGCATAAAGTGCTCAATATTAGCAAAGTATACAAAAAACAAGGATGAATACATTGATATGTGTTGAAATTAAAAGTAAAAAGGTAGTAATAAAATTACAAAATAAAAATAAATACGTTTTGAAAAATATTTAAAATAAAAACTAAAAGAAATAATAATAATAAAAAATGTAAAAATGCTAAATAGATAAATATGAAATTAAAAAAAGGGAAGATGCATTTAAAAAGCGAAAATATAACAGGAAAAATGAAAAATATAAAAGAGTGATAATAAAAGGTTATTGTATAAATCACAAACACAGACAAATAAAATAAAATACAATAAAATATAATGGGTATTTAAAATAATATTTAAACAAATAAATTAACATGAAAAAATATTTAAAATTATTCAATTAAAATAAAAAATAAATAAGAAATAATAGAAAGTTAATAAATTAAAAAATACAAAATAAATAAAAAGAAAAAAGATGAAGATAAAAGATTCATACTTTTAAAAATATTTGATCCAAAAACAAACAAAAAAACTGAAAAACATAAAGAAATAGAAAAGCAACTATTTAAAAAAAGAAAAAGAAAAATAGATTTAAAAAATAAAGTATTTTTAAACAAATAAATGAAAATGACTGTAAACATAGATGAAATGAAATTAAGTCATGGTGGGGGATCAAAATTTAAAAATGTATGAGCTCCACCAAAAAACTGAATTATCTGTAAAGATATAAAGAGAAAATTATTCACATATATGGATCAAATTAAATTAAAGTAAATTAAATAAAATTATTAAAAGTAAAATGAAATAAAATTAAATGAAAGAAGACCAAATATTAGAATAAATTAAATTAAAATAAATTAAATTAAATTAAATTAAATTAAATTAAATTAAATTAAATTAAATTAAATTAAATTAAATTAAATTAAATTAAATTAAGGTGGGGTAATGAAGTTTAAACGGTTTGCTGTCCAACCTGCTGCAGGATGTTTCCATGTTTTGCTCGCACACAAGAAAATCCTGCTGATGTCTGGATCCAGTCGGTCATTAATCAGAACCTTTCAGCCCTGCAGTGACTCCTGTTGGATCCCCTCTGATTCATGGGTGTGTGTGTGTGTGTGTGTGTGTGTGTGTGTCCTGGAGCCTCATCACTTCTCCTCCTGTTTAGCTTCCATCGCACACATTAGAGCCACAATAGGAGGGGAGTTAAAAATTCATGAGGACACATTGCATTAAGTTTTCATGAGTTTCCTTTCAGCGGCTCCCATGAGACGCGTTTTCCTGCTGCAAGAAAAAGATGGAAAGTCCAGAAAACAGACGAGGAGACGACGCTGCAGCTGTGCAGACTCACAGGGAGGAACGGTTTTATATTTAGACCCAACATCTGCTCAGCCATGAATGAATTATTGAGAGTTTTCTGAAGGGAAATCCTTCGACTTAACTCAGATAAACATAGTTTTTCTGGTCTTGATTAGAAGCTTTGTCTTCATTTGGCTTATTTTTAACTGAATACAAACAACATTTTTGTCTGCACGCTTCTTTTGTTCATCTTAAATTTGACAGATTATATTTGCCGTGCTGTCAGTCAGTGGAACATGATGAACCCTTATTGTTGTAGTTGTTTGCTTTATTAAGCTCATATTGTGTTGATTTGTCACAAGCTGTTTGAACCAAATCACTTAACTTTCAGCAAGTAATTATCATAAAAATTATCAGTAAATTCTGAAAATGTCTAAATAAATAAATCTCCCAATAGAAGAATTACAATAAAATAGAAATACAAAAAATGAAAGCCTAAATTATATAGTGAAAATTAATAGATATACACAGAAACAAAAATGAATAAAATTTGTTTTTAAATTTATGTGAAAAATTACTCATAAATTTTTGTTTTCATTTGAATGTTTTAATTTTATTTTTATGTTAATTTATTTTCTTATTTCCCAATTTTTTTCTTTCCTGCTTACCTTTGTTCATTTATTTGTTGATTTATTTATTTTTTATTTATCTAATTATTTATTTATTCATTTATTTATCTATTTATTCATTTATACAAGTATTTATTTATCTATTTATCTATTTATTTATCCATTTATTTATCTATTCATTCATTTGTTTTTTAATCATTTATTTATCTATTTATTCACTTTTCTTTAATTTATTTCTCTATTTATTTATCTATTTATCCATTTATTTATCTATTCATTTATTTATTTATCTATTTATCCATTTATTTATTCATTTATTCATTCATCGTTTCACCTTATGCCAGTTATTACTGGCCATGGCCATCTTATGATCCGTCAACACAAACAATTTTGAGAATCAAATCCTTGATTTTTTGCATTCTGGTGAATTTTTCTGCATCAGTTTATGCTGGAAATGTCTTTATTCATGTGAGAGAAAACACAAGTTCAGGTTTTTGCTTTCTTCTGCACATATAAAAGTTGAAATGCTCCCTGAATCCCCCCTGAAATCTCCACCTGTCAACACAAGGATTTACCAGAAGCTAGAAACAGGAGCTGCTGCTGGAGGATCTTTGCCATTTCTGTGTTTTAGTGTTCGAGGAAACAGTAAAACTGACCAGTGACACACCTCTGGCCTCACTTCAGCCTCTGAATGAGTCTGAACTGAAAACCTCCTGCAGCTCATGGTGATAGCGACCAGGTCCGACCTGTTTTATGTAAATACAGAAGCTTTGGTATCATCACACCTGTTCTTTCTTCCAGCTCCACGTCCTGATTACTGAACACAGACGCACAATAGCAGCTACAGTTACAGGCTTCAGCTGCAGGTCACAGCCAAACTCTGACACAACACCCAGAACAGTTTCCACACCGACTCCTGGAACCACTGGAAGCTCCTCACATACAACTGGATCACACATTTTGGATTGTGGGATTGTTCCCTGCCAGCTGGGAGTCACTTTTAAAGGCCTCCATGTCTGCAGCTCTGCTCTGTGTTTAAGTCTGTAATTAGAGGCTGCAGCAGACATGAGATTAACAAAGCAGAGTCACACATCCAGCTATTCACCCGCTTCAGGAGCCAAATCTTTCTTCAGCTCTTCTATTGACTCTGCGGTTGTATTTATTTACACACCAGCCGAGCTCAGAGCAACGCCCTGCTGACATGTACACCGAACAACACAAAGAAACGTGAAAAAATAACAGCTCGGGACCATAAAAGACGGAACTGAAGTGGGGGCAGTAAGATGATCCTCGTGTTCTTTTGTTAGCAGCGTTTCTCAGAATGTAAAGTAGGTTAGATAACAAAAGGTCAGCTGGGGCTTTAAACTGGTTTCATGTCTGTTGTGTTTGCACACAAGGCTGCTCAGCAAGTCCACCTGGAGCTTCACACAGGAATAAGCTACTTGTTGAGTCAGTAACTTCCATGAAATGAAAGAATCAAACACACAAAACTATTTGGAGAAGTTTTGTATCCTGGAGGAATTACATGTAATTAGAAAGACTGACAACAGGGAGGAATGGGAGTGGCACAGCTCTTCAACGTTTAGCCTGAGGATGCCTCACCATGTCTAGACAGGTCAAATGCAAATGCTTTACAAGTGACTGAGAGAAGCACAGGATAGCAAGAGACAAGTAAAATACCAACAACAAAACAAGGTCACCTGTTTAATATAAACAAAATAAAAGAAAAAAAAGAAGAAAACAGTGGATTAGAAGAAAAAATCTTTCGTAAAATGAAATTTAGGATAATTTATTTAATAATATTATGAAAACAAAAAATTTCTAAATAAATTTTTAATGCATTTATTGAACTTTTTTAAATCACAAAAATGAAAAAGAAAGAAAGAAAAGTAAAAATAATAAAAGAAACTATAACCAATTCGGTACAAGTAAAAAAAAAAAAAAAATTGATAAGATCCTCAAAAAACTAAATTAAATAATACAGATAACAACGGATTAGAAAGAAAAAATATTTAGTCAAACATAATTTTGAAGAATTACTTTAATACTATAAATAATAAAAAAAATCTAAATAATGTTTTTAAGTATTTGTTTCACTTTGGCTTTTTATGCACCAAATAAAAGAAAACGGAAAATAAAAGAAAATACCAATTTGACAGAATAACAATAAATAAATAAATAAATAAATAAATAAATAAACATAATCCTGAAAAAAAAGGAAATCAACTGAGGAATAAAAGTATTAATATAATAATGTTATAAAGAAATTATTTTAAAAATGTGAATGTAAAAATGTGAATTTTAAAGCAAATATCCACAACAACAACAAACAGATATTAAGATAAACGTTATAGCTCCGGGATATTTCCTGCTTTGTCCCACTTCCGTGAAAGAAGCCCTCTGATTGGCTGCCGTTTGGACCAATGAGAGAGAAGAGCGGGAGGGAGCAAACAGGAACCAAAACAGAGCTGCTGCTGCTGAAGCCGCTAAGCAGGGACTGAAACTGTCATTTATTTACGTATTTACTCACTAAAGCGTTGTAAATGTGTTAATTTTTAAAAGCCGGGTTTCTCTCGGTAGGTTTTAAAAGCGTTCAGCGGAAGTAAAAATGTCGCTAAATGTGTCGTGTACGCCGGTTTCTCAGAAAAGGACTCTGTCGAGCCTCATCGGTGAGTTAACGGAGCGCTTAGCATCATCTAAAAACAGCCAGAAATTAAAATATTGGTTAAAATTTCAACATAAAATCAAGTTCTGTGTGTCACTGTGAATATAACTGTGTTGCCTCTGTTATACTGACTGACACTTGTAAAGCTGTTTGTCGATTAGAGCGTTAAACCAGCCACTTTCTTCTGTTAGCATAGGTACCTTAAATTCCCAGCTATTTGAATGGACTTTGGTGCGACAAAACTCTCACCTTTACTATTCTTTAAAACAAATGTATTGTGCTAATAGTACACTGATCCGCCACAACATTGAAACCACTGACAGGTGAAGTAAATAACGCTGATTATCTGATTTCAGTGGCACCTGTAGGTGGATTTATCAGGCAGCAGTCAGTTCTTGAAGTCGATGTTAGAAGCAGGAAAAAGTGTGAGAATCTAAGAGGCTTTAACAAACTGTGATGGTAGATGACCGGGTCAGGGGCGTTGTGGGCTTTTCCTGGTGTGCAGTGGTTACTGAAAGTGTCAGGACAACAGAGGCCTGGAGACAGAGTCATGGACGTCCAAGGCTCAGTGAAGGCTGGTCTGATCACACAGAAGAACTGCTGTAACACAAACTGCTGAAAACCTTAATGCTGCTGTGATAGAAAAGAGTCAAAGCACACAGAGCATCACCACCTGCTGTGTTTGGAGTGTGCATGCTGACTCCTGTCCATCCCGGAAAACTCCTATGATGGAAATGAGAGCTGTGAAAGAAGGCGTCCTGGTCCGATGAATTGTCCCTTCCGTCATCGTATTTTCCACCATGTATCAGTGAAGAGATGACAGAAAGATGGAAAGAATTCAAGCCGGTGGAGCCAGTGTGAGCTCTGGGCAATGTTCTGCTGGAAAACCATGACTCCTGGTTAAAATGTGGATGCTACTTTAACACCTAAACCACACCCCCCCTTCATGGCAGTTGTATTTGCTGATGGCTTCTTTTAGCAGGACGGCGCTCTCTGCCACACTGCAAACATGGTTCAGGTGGTTTGAGGAACGTGACAAAAAGTTCAAGGCGTCCCATCAAGCATCTGTGGGACCTTCAGCCTTCAGCGTTCTGTAGAGTCACCAGGAGAACCTACACAGCATCAGGCAGCTGGTTTTAATGTTGTGGCTGATCAGTGTTTAGATGTAGGTACCTAATCATGGTTTGAATTTAAATTTACAACATATTAAAACAAACTCAGTTTTTTTTAGAACTTTAGTAGAACAAAGTAGATGAAACCTGCACTTTTGATGTCGGACTGCAACTTTTAAAAATTCTCATTTTTAATTAAGCTGTTGATTTTTTTCTTGATTAATCGATTGTTTGGTCCATAAAATGTCCGAAAATGAAAATGTTCAAAGTTTCCCAGGATGACACATGTCTTGTTTTGTCCTCAACCCAAAGATATTCAGTTTACTGTCACAGAGGAGGAAAGACACTAGAACATATTCACATTTAAGAGGCTGCAATCAGAGAATTTAGACCTTCTTTTCCTTAAAAAATTACTCAAACCGATTAACAGTTGTCAACTAATCAATTAACTGTTGAAGCTCTAGTTTATTCAAAGTAGAAAGACGTCTTCATGTGATGTTCTAGTGTTATTCCTGCTATTTTGTTTCCAGCTGGTCGCGTGGTGAAGAGGCCGAAGCAGGCAGATGTTCAGCGGCTGCAGGAGGCAGCGATCCAGCTGTTGGAGCAGCAGCAGAACCTCTGCAGTCTGTTCAGGGAGGTCGGGGTGAGTCTGGATTGTTATTTTCAGTTAGTATTTGTGCTAAAAGAAGAGTGAAACAACAGTTTATAAAGCTGGACTTTGTAGGAAGACTTGCTTCGAATGAATTTACTTTCTGGCCGTTTGATTTGCTTCAGTGGAAACGATTCTTCAATCCATTCTGGCTCAAAGGAAAACCACTAAATTGCCTGAAAGTAAAAATTCCTTGGGCTAAGTGTTTCTGGGTTTGTGATACGCTGTTTCATCCTGCGCTGCTTCACTAATTTCACTGATACGTTTTTAATGTCATGAACTTTTGGTAGAATCCGGATCCACCCGACATTTTCCGCTCTCAGGATGGAGGCCAGAAACAGGAAGCATCTGAAGGCATCGTGTCTGGCATCGCAGGGTCTCTGCTGGGTGAGAAATGTTCTCTGAGCTGTGTTAAAATACATCACGGATATTTGCTGCTGGACGCACAGGGTGAAATTTTTACCCTAATCTGCTTTTATAAAAAATATACTTTCGCCCGAATGAAGCAGAAAAGGCAGCTGCATTCTGACATTTTAGGGGCTTTTATTCTTCTGATCAATAATTCTCATGAGCAAGTTTGTGCAGTTATAAGAGAAGCAGTTGTATCAACAAAAGTCACAGAAGAAAGTAAGAGAATTTTAGGGCAAGAATAAGACAACAAAGATATTGAAGTCCTCAGCATTTCTGTGTCCATTATTTGTCAAAAATCTAAAATTTAAATGCCACAAATGACTCTTGTGGAAGTGGAGCGCCACGTGAAAAGAGCCATGAAGTAAATGCTGTGTGTGTCTGTGGACAGCGGGTGAACTGAGACGTCAGGCCGAACAGCTGGGAGTCTCGGTGACGGTTCTGTCGGTGAAAATGGTTCTGGAGAGACTGAAGGAGATAACAGAGGATAACAAGGAGGAGGAGAGGAGGGAGATGCTGACGGACTCTCAGAGGGTGAGTATCTGACAGAAGAAAGATCTAAGTCGAATTCAGACTCCAGTTTGAAGATTCAACCTTGAAGACAGCTGTGCATTATTTCATAAATGGTTTAGAACAGGGGTCTCAAACTCCGGTCCTCGAGGGCCGCTATCCTGCATGTTTTAGATGTTTCCCTCTTCCAGCACACCTGATTCAAATGATCAGCTCATCATCAAGCTCTGCAGAAGCCTGATAACGATCCTGATCATTTAAATCAGGCGTGTCGAAAGAGGGAAACATCTAAAACCTGCAGGACAGTGGCCCTCGAGGACCGGAGTTTGAGACCCCTGGTTTAGAATCTTTTATATCTGCCTCTGTACAGGTCGCTCATATCACCGTGTGACGGGTGTACTTCTGCAAAAATCTTACAAAAGAACACCTTCTTCTTCTTCTTCTTCTTCTTCTTCTTCTTCTTCTTCTTCTTCTTCTTCTTCTTCTTCTTCTTCTTCTTCTTCTACTTCTACTTCCTCTTCTTCTTCCACTGCGTCTTCTTTTTCTTCCTCTACTTCCTCATCTTTCTCTTCTTCTTCTACTTCCTCTGCTTCCTCGTCTTCTTCTTCTTCTTCTTCTGCTTCCTCTTCTTCTTCTTCCACTGCTTGTTCCTCTTCTTCTTCTTCCACTGCTTGTTCTTGTTCTTCTTCTTCCACTGCTTGTTCTTCTTCTTCCTCTTCTTCTTGTTCCTGTTCTTCTTCTTGTTCTTCATTCTCTTTTTCTTCTTCATCTTCTTCTTCTTCTTCTTCTTCTTCTTATTCTTCTTCCTCTTCTTCTTTTTCTTCTTCCTCTCCTCCTTCTTCCACTGCTTCCACTGCTTCTTCCTCTTCTACTTCCTCTTCTTTCTCTTTATCTCCATTCTCTTCTTCTTCTTCTACTTCCTCTTCTTTCTCTTTATCTCCATTCTCTTCTTCTTCTTCTACTTCCTCTTCTTTCTCTTTGTCTTCATTCTCTTCTTCTTCTTCTACTTCCTCTTCTTTCTCTTCTTCCTCTTCTTCTTCAATCTACAGTAATAATTGCTGAAATTTTAGCTTTTATATTTCAAGCACTTTTCAAGAATTTCTCCATTTTGAGCCCTGACTATATGTCTTATAATGTGAAGCAGGGATACATGAGCTGTTCAAAACTCAAAAATGTGTCATTTACTATCATATATATGAAAATATTCACATTTTAAATCTAAAACCTCAAATTTTTTAGCATGTTTGTTTGAAAACGGCCTAAATAATGAAAAAAAAAATCAAAGTTATTGTTGGAGCTCTAAAGGAATCAACTATTTTTAATACATCCATTGTTTTTGTGCAGCTTTTCTGGCTCCACGTTGTGTAAGTTTCTTTAATTATCAGGTTTTATACAGCTGGGATGTGATTTAATAACAGCACATTAGTTCTGACTGTGTGTGTCTCAGTGTTTTAGTGTTTCCTGCTCAACTTCTCAGACGCCACGATAGCTGTGCATATTTAAAACAGCTGCTGCTTCACATCTGGGCTGAACATGTGTTCTTTTCTAGTCAAGTCAAGTCAGGTCAGTTCACTTATACATGTGTGCAGATTCAAGAGCTTCAAGTAGGAGGCAGATTTTTTCAGTTCTTGAATACGCTTCACCTCTTAGATGCAAAGTTTTATAGAAAGTCCAGTCAGTCAAGATCTGGGAGCTAGATGAGATATTCTTTTGCTGCTACAGTCACAGCTGACGTGCTAGTGCGGGATGCTTTTACAGCCCTGATGTGAAATCTAACATCCCTGCTCCGTCTTCTTCAGGTCCAGCTGTGTGCTCTGCTTCAGTCCAGCAAAGAGCTGCTGTCACAGGGAATCCTCTGCTCCAAACTGCTGTGGCAGGAATACAGGAGAGGTCAGGTGTGTTTCAGGTCAACCGCTCTTATTTCTTAGTTTCCTGAGATGGAATCGGAGGAGGTTGGGAAGAGAAGAGCCTGCTGTAGACAAATCCAAAATGATCTGTCAAGCTCATGAAGCTACTTTGAAATGAATCTGTTTGGGAGTTTGGTGCGTGCAGAATTAGAACCACAGCCGAAGAGGAAAAAGCTGCAAATTGTTAATCAGGTAAAACGACTTGACAGCAAAACAAAAAGAAAAGCTCAAGATGGATGTTGATGGTTTAACTCGGCTCTCTAAAATAGTAATTTAAACGCTTTGAAGTGAAGAGAAATAAAGAAAAGTATCATATTGACCATCTACAGTAGGTTTAAATTAGACTGTTTTTGCTTTTACATTCTGAAAAATCAAAAATCTGTCATTAGGATCCTTTTTTGAAGAAGCCATCCGTCTTATTTAAATGATCTGATGATATAAAACCTGAACTGTTCTTGATTCTACAGCATTATAGATTAACTGAGAATGAAATAGGTGTGTTGTGCGGATATCAGTAGGCCCTAAAAACCTTGAATTCAGTTTAGAAGATATAAAAGTCTTAAATTTAATGTCTTAAAGGTAAATGGTTTCTCTTTGCACCTGTTTTCCCTGTTGAAAACTCAAAAATATATCATTTATTGTCGTATATAACAAGAATCTTTACATTTAGAAGCTAGTATTTCGACATTTTTTAGAAAATTTGTGTGAAAGTAGTACAGAAATAATTAAAAACTATCCACTCATTCTTTTTTTCTGCTGCTTTTCTACTCCCACGTCACATTAATGACCTCCGCCAAGGAGGTTATATGATGTCCAGCATTGGTTGGTTTGTTTGTTTGTGTTCAAAATAACTTGGAAAGTAAAGGATGGATTTGGATGAAATGTTCAGGAAATGTGTGAAATGGAACAAGGAACACATGATGAAAATTTGGGACTGATCCAGATCACCGTCTGGATCCAGGATGTTTTTTAATTTAAGCGTAACCGGGTGGACAATTAAATGTGGTTTACTCTAAAAGCCACCAGAGGGCACTCTTGTTTTTGGGGTAACCCCCTCTGACCACATGACATTTTGGGTCTCCACGTGACAGACAGCAACAATGACGGAGTTCTCTTTCCTTCCTGAGCGACATACGCACGGTTGGGCCGGCATTCTTATCTCCGGTTGTCTAAGAAGCTGGGAGGCTGTTAGGAGCTGCCGCGCTAGAGGCCGCGCCTGTTCATTAGGTCGGATGGGGTGAAGGCCGCATTGTTGGTAGGACATTTGAACTGTATGTAATTACATCTGTATCTGTAACGTTCCATAGAAAATATGTGAACTGGGAGATTGTGTTGGGGGTGGACTGAAGCTCCTTGGCGGAGGTATGAGCTCTCTGAGTGCTTTTCTAGTTTCAGTAATTCTGTCTTTGAAATTGTTATGCAAAGCTAGAAATGTGATATAACAGCGAACACCTGTAGTTTTTTGTGTCCCTGCTGGTTTTCTATTATATTTTCACGCCTGGTAAATGATGGCAAACAGTATTCTGTGTCGTGTTTTCAAAAGAAAAGTCTTAAATTTAACTCGTTGACATTAAATAACATCAGGAACATGGTGTGTTTTCAGAGCTTCCCCAGGCTGGAGGTGGTTTACCATCTTCACTTTTACAACATCCTCACTCTGAAGCACATCGTCGAGAGGTAAGAGTTGTTCTTCACTTGCGGTTAAATTGCATTTGTCACACATTCGTTGGGCGTCGGCGTCAAAACGAGAAGCTCTGAGGATCAGGACCGCGTGTTTTAACCCTCCTCTTCCTCTCGTTTCCTGTCAGCGACGAAGGCGTGAAGGTGTGGCTGGTTTCTCGGCTGAAGGCTCTCTGTGGCTGGACGCCTCCACAGGAAGAAGACGAGACCAAAGGAGTTCAGCAGAAAGTGTTGTCAAGTAGGGAAATATGTTTATCTCACTTCTGCAGGTGTCACTCATGGACACACCGACCATTAAAATATGAAAAGCTGCTTCAGTTTGAGCAGATTTGATCCTTATAACTTAAAACTGAGAGCCTCCCACCTGACTCTCTCACAATGTACAATAACGTTAGTATATTTAATGAATTCTTCACTTCAGTTTATGAATACTTTCAGAGTTTAAATGTGTTTTTCTGCCCTGAAAATTAAATGTGTGTATCTGCTTTACTTATGAAAGATCAAAAAGTCAAAAGGAAGTGTAAATACGTAGTAAAAAGACTCAATTATCACGAAAAATTCAGATATTAAAGTGTTATTTATGTAAAAGAATCTAAGCATTGCCAAGAAAATGCACTTAAAGTATCAAAAATAGAAGTACTCGATGGAGAAACGTATTAATTGTGACTTTTGTACAAGTGTACGGTGCATTATTGCGGATTATTTCTTGATTAATTGAGCGTTTGGTTTGTAAAAGTGACACCTTTAAGCTTTCTGTCTCGTCCAGACTTTCAAATAAATATAAATAAATCAGAATAATTAAGATAGTTAAAGAGAAAAGCAGTGAATTCTCACATTTGAGAATCTGTCTACCATGAAATAGTTTTACAAATTAAATAAATGAGAAAAATAATAATTAAAATCTCATTTAATGTTCCATATTTGATTTTCTTTCTGTTGTTTTCACTCTCTGGTGGTTTAATCCCTAACAGAATGTTTTATGTATGGTGTTTTTTAAGATTTAAATAAGATCTTTGTGTGTTTTAATGGTAAAAATCTTAATTTGTATGTTAACTAGTGATGTCAGACAATTAAAGGAGAGTAAAGCGTACAATATTTCCCTCTGAATAGCACCACAAACAGAAAATACTTAAGTACAGTTTTATATATGTATAATTTAATTAGCATTTCTGTTTTCTCTCAGTATCATTTCTACACTTATTGTAGGGCTACATTACTGTATTGATGTTATTTGTGTTGAGGATGATGATGATGATGATGTGTTTCAGCGGTGGTCGGCGTCTTGGTGGGATCAGGATTTGAGCGGAGCGACGATCCAGCGGCTGCAGGTCGAAGGATTTCCCCGATCTGCTGCTCGGTGCTCGACGACATGCTCTTCTGTGAGTCTCCACGTCCTGCTTCCACCGTCCCAATGGATGAAATATTTACTCTGATTCACACCTCTGGGCTCTAGAAGCTGTTTCCCACTTTATGCTGCAGCACTTTCCTAACTTCGTCCTGCTTTTTGAAGATGTTATAGTTTTTCTGTCCTTCTTCTTCTTCTTCAGGGCTTCTGGACGCTGTGGACACGAGTCTGGAGCTGCAGTCTGCCGGACCAGGAGCCGAACTGTGGTTTGTTTTGCTTTATTCGTCTAGTTATGCAGTCCTGTTGTCTGAAGAAAGAGACATGAACTGAATTTTAAGCTCTATATTTCAGGATTATGCAGCAATCAGATGCTACAGATGATTTACAAAAGAGGAATATTCCAGCATGAGAACCATCCAAAGAACAAATCATAAACCAGTTTCTAGTAAAGCAGAAAAACTTCGACTTGAATCCAACAGAACTGCTTTGGGGGTATTTTAAAGAGAAAGGTAGAGCTGAAAGAACACAGTTTGTTGGTTAATATTAATAAACATGGTCTATTCAGGAGTATCTGCAGTGTCTGGCTGCTGTGGAACTTTTTTGTGTGATCTTTATGTGGCTCAAACCAAGCAAACATTCCTTCCTGCTCTGATAGATGAGTCAGACGAAGCCTGTAAGACGGTTTTCTACCTGTCTGGCAGCTTCACCGCATTTCTCTCTGAACGCTTTAATCCAGCTGGACCGCGGCTGACTGTTCAGTAAACTCCGACGCTGGAGTGCAGGAAAATTCCTGACGCTTGTCTGGTCCTGAAAAGGCTGAAGCGGCGCACCTGGCGTCTACCATCATCGCACTGTGTTCGCTTGAATCGGCGTTGCAGTCTGCATCCTTCACAGCACTGAGTCACAGCCTGCAGCACAGAGCCGTTCAATTAAACCTGGAGTCAGTCCAAGAAGCAGAAAGCCGTCGTCTCTTAGTCTAACACGCACATGTAGATTAAAAAGCCGTCTGTGAAGTGTACGTTCTTTAAACTCCAAGCAGTTTCCAGTGTTGCTCTGTTCTTAAATACGACCATTCCAGGGTTTCCCCCGGAAAACTTGCCAAGCCCGGTGGTAGAGAAGCCCACCGGCAGCCCACCGTGTTTTTGTTTAAAAAAAAAACAGAAGTTAAAAGTTGACAAGATTTTTGAAATTATGACTATTATATGTTATTAAGCCATTTATTAACAATACTTAAACATAGACTCTTACAAAAAGGCACAATCTTGGAATATGGTTTTAACAAACACAAAAAAATACAATTAAAATAAATAATATTAATTGTTTTCACTGAAGTTAAATCCTAGTGAATCTTAAAACAAGTCATTGCTGGTCACATTTAAAAGTAAAATAAATTACCATAAATAAAAAAGTGCAAACGTGGCCAAGGGGTAAAACCAGGGAACTCAGAGGCTGAACAGGTCTGCTGTGCTGTGTGACCTCTACTACTTATTGCTGCACATGGTTCAGGTTGGATCAGTGCATCAGTCCATCTGGGTTTACCATACTGGGTCTGGTAGAGCCATCCGCTAAATTTAGGGTCAGCTAACCATTTTGGATTAAATCTGCTAGTTCCATGTTTACCATCGCGGCTCGCAGAAGGCTGCTCTGACGACGTGCTAACATCCGTGCTAACTCCACTGGCTCTGCCTCATCATGGAGCCGCGGCTCGGTCGGCTCTCCGGGGATTAACTCCCCTTGGCCTGGAGGTGAACGAGCGGCTCATCGTCTCCTCCAGTGCTCCTCCGACTTCAGAAAAAGTTCATGTATCAACCATAAAATGTCGCCATTAGGCTTTCAACCGTATCACCAGATGCACTTAAAAGCTCTGTATACCGTCTTTGCTGGCACTGTTTTGGTGCATAAAAAACCTATTTAAAATAAATAACAAGTGATGCTTGGCCTGGCGGGGGGGCAAGATAAGCTTGGTGGTGCACCAGGCTTATAAAGCACTGGGAGAAACCCTGCATTCCTACAGAGTTGATGAGATTTATAACAGACGTCTTTTGTTTCTCGCTCTCCTGCCCTGTTTTTGCTGCAGGATTCGGACATTTGATGCTTCACTGTGTGGAGTTTCAGCCTCAGCGGAAGCCGTTCAGCGTTTCTTCACACACTCCCTCACTCAGACTCTCACTTACAAGCCTCGACTGACAGGTGAACCCCGTTTTTTTTCCAGCTCCTCTCACCATTTGTAACCTGAAAATTTAAAGCAGTTGCACTCATCTGGTGAGAAAACTCAGTTTAATGAAGACCAGGGTACCAAGTGCTTTAGACGGTGTTAAATAGCTTTAAATTTGAGGTACAAACATTTAGTAGTTTAATTTAGCACACTCAGCTATGCAGCAAACACTGTTACCACTAGACTAGGTAGGAAACATGTCAAAGCATTACAAGAAAGGTAAAATGTTAGCGAAAATGTCAATTATTTAATCTATATGTTATGTTTTTGCCACTTTCCTGGGTCTAGTTTCTGATAATTGCTTTGCTGTATTAAGAACTGCTCATGTTCTGACTGAAACCCTGTCAAACGTCCTCAGTGTCGGACGCCGTCACTCAGCAGAACGAGTGGACCTTCGCCAAAGCCAGCCGCCTGCTGACGTCTCTTTACAGGAAGGTAAATGCTTTCTATGATCCATGCAGCCCGTTTCACACTTTATTAATTAGATCTATAAATGCAGGACTAGATCTGCTTGTTAAACCGACGTCCTCGCATCTCAGTCTGTCGCTCTGCTGCGGATTTCACAGCCATCTGCGAGGTTCTGACTAACAGTTAGCTGGCGTCTCTGCAAACAGACGACTGAATATGTCTTAACATCAGAATAACATCAAACTTTGCATCATTTCTTCGTGTTATTCCTGTTTTTTTTTAACCCCTTTCTGCTTTTTTTGGCCTGGTTTCTGTGTTTAGGAGCCGATAACTTCTCATGTAAACACCATTAAAGCTTTGTAAGTGGCTTAAATTGAAGAAAACATTTATTTATTTCATTAATTTTATTTAAATAATAAGATAATATAATTAGAACAATATTTATAAATGATTGATTTAGTCTTTAAACTGTAGTTGTTTTAAAATGTGCTCCATAAATACAATTAATTTGATTAAAAACTTGATTTCAACTGTGAAAATAAAAGTCACTAAAGACATTTTTGTTTTTTAAATAAAAATATTGGCATAAATTCCTTTTGGGTATTAATTTTTCTGATAGTAACAGATTTTTTTTTGGTGGTGAAAGAAAATCCTTAGAGAATTTTAAAAAATGTCTTTATGTGGTCTGTGACATACACATACTGGATTTCTTTTACAAATCCAGTAAAAGAAACTGAAAATCTTGCAGTAATGGTGCCAGAAAAAAGAAGTTAAAATGATGTTAATGTTCAAAAAGATAATAATTATAAAGGTGAAATTTCTGCAAATATCTGTAAAATTACAGTTATACAAGTTACAGTTAAACAGTATTTTGATAAAATACATTACTTTTGAAAATGCATTTTTTTAAAATATAAAAATTCCGTATAGTTTTGGTGTTTTTACAGTTATCATGTAAATTAATATATTTTTTGTGATTTTTTTGATGTAGAAGTTTTTTTAATTTTTATTGTATTTTTTAACGATTATTATTTTGTTTGTAAGTTGGAAATTGTCCAACTTAACAAAATTTGAAAAATCAGTAAAATAACAATTTAAAAAATTATTTATACATTTTTAAATCCCCAAATTTCCTTCAAGTAACGGCAAATATCTATGAAAAAATTATATTTTTTGGCAGATTTAAATATAATTAAACAATAATTTTAATAAATTAAATACTGTTTTTAATGAAGAAATTCTATACAGTTTCGATGTTTTATTTGTTTTTAATTTTTTTTTACTGTTACCATGTAAATTTATATTTTTTTGTAATTTTACTAGAAATTGTCCAATTTAACAAAATAACATTTTTGAAAATTATTTACAATTGTTAAATTCCTGATTTCCCTTAAAATAACGGCAAATATCTGTAAAATAATTACATTTCTGGTGGATTTAAATACAGTTGAACAGTAATTTTAATAAATTATTTTTTTAAATATTTTTTTTTTGATGGAGAAATTCTATACAGTTTTTGCCTTTTTAAAAAATATTTTGCAGTTATTTTTTTTGTTAATTTACTAAAAAAATGTCCAACTTAACAGAATGGGGAAAAAATCTGTAAAATAACAATTTAAAAAATATTTACAGTTTTTTAAATTCCCAAATTTCTTTCAATTAATGGCAAAATAATAATTATATTTTTTAGCTATTTTAAATACAGTTGAACAGTAATTTTAATTATTTACATTATTTTCGAAAATACAGTTTTTTAATGTAGAAATTCCAAACAGTTTTGGTCTTTTAATTAATTAATTAATTAATTTTACAGTTTTTATATTTTTTTGTGATTTTACTAAAAATGGTCCTATTAAACAGAAACGGGAAAAATCTGTTAAATAACAATTTAAAAAATTATTTACATTTTTTTTTAAATTCCCAATTTCCCTTTAAATAAGGTCTAATGACTGTAAAATAATTCTAAATTTTTATATCTGGGTTGTCTCACATATAGACAAACTGTATTCACACACTCAGAGGTGAATCTTGTTGCTGAGTCTATGGATTTGTCTGTTCTGGTTTCCTTCCATCTGGTTTGAGCTCTACAGAACCTGTTTCTGTGCTCGGCTCTGAGTTTTTCGTGACTCCTCTGCGTTGTTGTGCTTCTCAAACAGCTGTCTGTGATGTTCGGCGTGGAGCAGCTGCTGAATCACCTGCAGCAGGTTTTAGAAACTCACGAGGTCAACTGGAAGCACGTGCTGTGCTTCGTCTCCACGCTGCTGGTTTATTCCCAGTCCGCCCAGTCCAGCCTCAAAGGTAAATCCTGGTCAAGTGGATTCTTTTAACCACTAACAGGAAACACGAACACGTCCCTCCTGTTTCAGCCTCTTTACTTTTTGACAGGGATGATGCAGGTTTTCAATTAATCTTCAGTAAACCCTCATTTTAAAACAGCATTTTGTGTTTTGTGGGTTATCTCTGTCTAAGATTTGGTAAATATAAACATCATTTCTCTTAAAATGTGAGAAATATGCAAAAATAAAAGATTTCTATACTATACTCTATACTTTCGCACGGCACTGTATATGTTTACATTATGCATCTTTGCACACTGCCTATCCTCAATACTGCAAACACCGGATATTATACATGTTTTTATTTCCTTGCTCAGAGTCTTCAGTACATCTCCTGTCTTATGTTCAGGGTTAGATGTTGGTTCTTCACTGCAAAGGATCAATAAAGCATCTATCTACTTAATTATTCATTCAAAACTACCAAAATAACACTAGGATTACCTCCAGTTCGTGCTCCAGTAAGCTAGTATGTACATACAGGGTTACATGTGTATTTGTTCCGTCAGATCTGCTGTCCAGGCTGCTGAACTCTGCATTCGAAGGATACGACCTGGAAAACATGATCACTGCCTTCCTGCTGGCTCGTCAGGCTTCGCTGGAGGGACCGGGCATCTTCTCCTCCTACAGCGACTGGTTCAAGGTCTGGCGTTGATAATCTGACTCGTTTGGATCAGTTTACTGCAGTTTATTTTACTACAAATCCAGCTGATTCCTTGGACGTCCTCTGTAATGTGTAATTGGCTCTCTGCATTATTTACAGTAATGGATTTCATAGGGGTTTTATTAGTTTTATTAGGATCCCCATTAGCTGCCCATTTAATGGCCGCTAGTCTTCCTGGGGTCCTTTAAAAGGGTTTCTCCATTTCATTACCTTTCAACATTAAGTGATGGTCAGTTTAATTTGGCTTTTTGCGCAATAATTTCCAAAAATAGACTCTTTCATGTCAAAGTGAAAACAGATTCCTACAGAGTAATGTCAATTAATTAAAAATCAGTCCCTCCAGGATTTCTTGGGCATTTTTCAAGATTGTTGCTCCTAAAATGTCTGAATTGGCGGCAGCTTTTCTAAAAAATTGCGGGAGACGGTAAAAAAATTGTCAAAAAGTTGCAATTTTTTCTTTTTGTTTTGTATAACTCATTAAAAATTTTAAAAGTCTAAAAAGTTAATTCCACATCCTGGCACACGCGTGTTCACACACACACGCTCACAGCTCGTCACGTCAGTTAATGAATCTAACTGACCTTCATTGTTTCAGTGCTGCCACAGATCTGGATGCAACAGCTTCATCACGGTGGTTTGTCTGGTCTGTGGTCCGCTGGTTTCACCCATTCTCCTGATATGTTTACGGTAGAAAAGTGTTTGTCAGTGGATGGTTTTGGTTTGTGTTCCACCTCAATATTCCACGGGGTGAAAACAGTTTAGCTCCGCTTTGGTGAAGAACATCAGGGAATTGTTTTGCAGTAGTTTTTGTTGCATCTGTATCTTCAAACCATAAACAAGGAAGTGAATCTGGTGACGTACGTGCATTACTGGGGACTGCTGTGATTGGTGGAACTCACGGGAGGCGGGACAAAATTGCGAAAAAGTGGCGGTGATTGGACGAAATTGCAAGGTGGCGCAGAATTCATGGAGATTGGTTGAATTTGCGTTAAATGTTGTGATCACAGCATCGAGAATTCCAGGAGGGACTGAAAAATATAAAATAAGTGATTGCAGCAGTGAAGTATCATCATTTTTTTTTACTGTTTCATCTATCAGTTTAACTTTTTGTTCTTTTCTTCTAACTAGTTTTCATGCACTCCCTCTATTTAGACTGTTAAACTCACTATATATGGATATAAATCACACCACTACGCCTGTGTTGTTTAATTAATAACTTATTTTCTTTAATTTATCGTAGCGCTCTGTGACTTTTCAGCGTAAATCATTTAAATGTGTAGATTATTCTCTTATTTTCTGTCGTGTGGCCTGTATTTTTAATAATTGGCAGTTTAAATGTGCAATAAGTGTGTTTTTTTAAAAATACTTTCAATAAAAGCGGGTCCGGTGTTGTACAAGTACTTCAGAAACTGGCAGGGATTTGTGTAAAATATGCGTGTTTATATGTAAAAATAGTGGAAAAAAATAAATTATGTTTAAAATGAGAAAGAAAATACTAATAAAATTAAAATATATGAAAATATTTTATTAAAAACATTATAATAGTAAGGGAGAAAAGTAAAAAATAGGATAAAAGTAATTAAATAAATGCATTTAAGAAAAAAAATACATATGACTAAATTAAAAAAATGGAAAAAATAATAAAAACAAGAGCAAAAAGGTAATTAGAGAGGAAGTGCTGTCATGTTAGTGCTGTAATATTATAACAAATGTAATGATTAATACAGGATGAAGGATTTAACAGGTACATTAAAAGAAAAAAGAATCACTGGGGTTTAGTTTGGAGCTGCAGTGTCTCTGTTGTTTCACGTATTCGTACTAATTCCAGTTCCTTGTTCTGCCTCTCAGATGTCGTTCGGTGGCGGCAGCAGCTCCCACGCTGCCAGTAAGAAGTCTCTGGTGTTCCTGCTGAAGTTCCTGTCCGACCTGGTGCCTTTCGAGCCCCCGCAGTACCTCAAGGTGACGCCTCCGAGCCCACAAACTGAATGAGAAATGTCCGCGGGGTAATAAATCGTGAGAATCTGCCGTGTTTCTTTGGAGCCGAACGATGCTGGTTTCAGTGCAGCGTGAAGAAAACGGCGGGAACTCGGAGGAGCCGTGGTTTCTAACACCTGAGTGTGATTCTCACCTGGCAGGTTCACATCCTTCACCCTCCGTTCGTTCCCGTGAAACACCGGAGCCTCCTGATGGAGTACGTCTCCCTGGCCAAGACCAGACTGGCCGACCTCAAGGTGAGAAGGAATTCATCCTCCATTCATCAAGTCATCAGTAGTTTATCATTGATGTTGCACTGTAAAAAAAATCTGGAAGAAAAAACACCAGAAAAATATGTGAGAAACTGTGGAATACTGTGACTGTGAAGAGCTGTAAATACAGAAAAAATAATAGCTGATATCTATAAAATAATCACGTTTTTGGCTGATTTAAATACAGTAAAACATTTTAATTTTACAGTCATAAACTGAAAAAACACAACAATTTTTAAAACGGTTTAGTCAGACAACATGTAAATCAATATTTTAAAATTTTTACTACTTCCTGAAACATCTTTTTTTAAACAGCAAATGTATTTTTTATAAATTCGTACTTTTCCCCATTTGATTTCTATAGTTTTTAATGTTTAATTTTTCAGCCCTTAATTGACATAATTTTACTTTCAAATATTAGCAAATGAAAATATGATAGATAATTCTACTTTGGCTGTTTTAAATACAGTAAAATCTGTGTAATCACACTCACTTAGTCATGAATTGTAAAATAAAAAAGGAGTAAGTTAGTAATTTTTAAATTTTACTGGTTATTGTCTGTAATTGTTCATTTTCCATTCCTTACACATCTTTTTTGTAAATAATAATACATATATTTATAAATTCACATAAATCCATGCATTTTTCTTTAATTTTAGCAGTTATTATTTGTAATTTTTCATTTTTCAGTCCTTTATTGACGTCATTTTTCTTTCAAATATTAGCAAATAAAAATATGATAGATAATTGTACTTTGGCTGATTTAAATACAGTAAAAACTGTAATCTTACAGTGAGAAATTGTAACAAAAAAGTTAATAATAATTTTATAATAATTTTTAAAAACTGTTTTATCAGACAAAATGTACATTTGTGTACAAATTTTACTAGCTATTTTTTAATCGCGATTTTTTTTTTAATAAATTCATACTTTTTTCTTTAATTTCAGTCGTTATTTTTCTTTTAAATATTAGTACATAAAAATATGATGAATACTTAAACTTTACTGATTTAAATACAGTAAAAATTGTGTAATTTTTACAGTCAAATGTTGTAAAAGAACAAATTATTATTTAGACAGATTATTTTGTTTTTTATTTTGTTTTTTACAGACATTGAACTAATGTTTTTTTTCTTAGATTTTAGTTGTTGTTATTTGTAATTTAACAAAACAGGAAACATCTGTGAAATAACTGTTTTCAATCCTAAATATGAATATTTTGTCTTTCAAATGACGACAGATATCTGTAAGATAATTATAGTTTTTGCTGATTTATATGCAGTGAACCAGCTGATGAAAAATTCCAAATGTATTTATTTATTTTTACAGATAACATGTTAATTGTTTTAATTTCTTTCTTTTTTTTTTTTTTTTTTTTTTTTTTTTTTTTTTTTTTTTTTTTTTTTTTTTTTACCAGTTTTTGTCTTTAATTTTTCATTTCTTATAAATCTTTTTTAAAATAACAGAAAACAGCTATAGAATTATTGTTTTAGTAGTCGTGGCCTTTTTTTAGTTTGTTTAAAAACTACATATAAATTTTTACTTTTCTCTTTGATTTTACTTATTATCTGTAATTTAGCAAAAAAAAAAAAAAAGTCCTAAAAATAACAGTTAAATAAAATTATTTACCATAAATCTAAATATTTTTTCTTTCAAATTATGGCGAATATCTGTAAAATAATGATATTTCTTGCTTTTTTGAGTAAAGTAAAAAAAAAAATACAGTCAAATGTTGTAAAAGCACAAATTCATGTTTCTAAAAATACAGAATTTTAATGTGGACGTTATTTACGGTTAACAAAACAGAAAATCCATGAAATAATAAGAAATTGTGAAAAAATAACAGGCACCAACAGCTTCTAAAAATGCAAATTGTTTGTTTTTCCTGTGTGGTGTTCATTAAGTTGAATTATTTAAAAGTCAGCCTGTCCTAATGCTGTGTGTCTGTTTACATGCAGGAGTCGGTGGAGGACATGGGTCTATATGAGGATGTGTCTGGGGCATCAGTGCAGGTAACAGTGACACACAGTGGTTGGCTTGGGTATCATTTTATTTTATTTTATAAATATTTAGATATTTTCATTTGTTTTCAGACCCTTAGAATTTTTGTATTTTCACCTTTAAAGAATGTCTCACCTGAGAAGCCGTTTAAAGGTTCAATATCTCGAGAAATTCAACTCCCACAGACGTGAAATCTGGTGTGGACACAGACAGGATAGTTTCCAGCAGGTCATAATGATTAAAACGCTCCAGGACTGGCCCAAATTTGAATTATTGTCTCTTAAAAATAGGTGCAAAATCTTCATACAAGGGTGATGGAGGGTCATCGGGCCGAAATAGCTCAGTTGGGAGAGCGTTAGACTGAAGATCTAAAGGTCCCTGGTTCGATCCCGGGTTTCGGCAGACCAGTGTGGCTTTTGAAAATTTCTCCACATTTTGATCAATAAAGGCTTTTCTTATCTTGGAAGGTTCCTCTAAGTGTGTATTTATATGGATGGATCTGTATTTCCTGCTAAAAATACAGACTTTGGTGAACATTTTAACGAACTTTTGAGGCTCTAACATCAGTAGAACTTCATGTGTGAGAAGTTTGACAAGACGAGGTTCCTGTTTTCTACTATTTTGTCAAATTAGTGTAGCGGACATAAAGTTTTCCCTCTCTCTCTGGAATGCTACGTGAGAGGTAAAAACAAAACATTTGAGTAGACTTTGCGTCTACTCTGACCATTAAACTGCCACATTGAACACTATACAGGCCTGTGAAGCTAACCATCTTCAAGAAGGATCACCATTTGACACTCAACTTCAAAGGGACTGGCTGCAAATCACACTGATTTGGTGAATGTTTTCCTGCATCCCCCTCATGGACTCATTTAAAACTCTTCCACTCCTAACTGATAAGGAGAGGCCATAAATCGCGACCACATACCAGAGGAACACCTGGAACTGTGTCTTACTTTCATCCATTCATACAGGAACGGACTAAATAACTATTGTTCTGTTTATTTTTCTCACGTGTTTGTACCTGCATCAGCCTCAACATGATGTCCTATATCAACTGTCCAAAAATCGCATTTCTAAGTAATATGAGAACGAAGATAAAGATTTATAAGAATATTCACATCTCTAACATGGACCCACAGTGCCATCTAGCGACGTCAGATGCACGGGAGTGCCGACATTAAAACAACCAATTGTAGTGATATGTTGTCATGAATTAAAAGTGATAGTGGGGGAAATCTGACATATTTTGCTACTACATTTCATCCAATGTGTTATATTCACCAGTGATAAGATGGACGTGATATATATATATAATTGCATATTAACATATAATGGTTTTTATGTTCATTCCCTTTCTGGTATAATCGATCGTCTTAGGACGTATATCTATGTTACCAATCTTTTGTTTCATATCGATGAGTCATGGTGAGAGATGGATAGATCGTTTTTGCGCACATAACATACTTTTTGTATCTCAATCTGAGATGGCAATTTGCTCTTCTTTTAGACAAAGAAACAGAGTCAGATTACCAGTCTTAGCGGGAAACGGCTATCCACGCCCAAAATAAACACCCACCAGAAGCCAGAGGATAAAAAGTGGAAAACCGCTTTGTCCTGGGCTTTTTGCCGTCTTCCGTTCCTGGCTCTCTCTCGCCACTCTCTCTCTTTTCTTTTTTTTTTAGTCTTTCTTTACAAAATTTCCTTGCTATTTTCAATACCATTTTTTCCTTATATTCCGCGCTTTTTACCTTTTTGTCTTCGTCTAGTTGTTAAGTCAAATTTTTGCGCGTCTTATTGTTGTGGCTCTTTGTTAATCTTTTTAGACCTTTTTATTTAGATTGTGCTCACGCTCATCTAAGTCCGAGCTGCTTCACTACCGCTTCTTCTTCAAGCCGAAAACTGTTCTAACAGAACAGTTTTTAATTTTTTTAGAGATTTTGCGGCTAACACCAAACGCCGTCAAGTCTAACAGAGCCACAGTTAATAATCAAGTTATTCTCCCTCAACCCGGACGACAGCGCACTCCGCGCCCGGCTGCCTACCACCACCGACCACCATCTGCGTGCCAACGTCAGAATCTACTACACGGCTGTGAGGGCTCCAACGGCAGAACGTTGCCTAGCAACCGAGACGACGCTCCGGAAAGCATCCACAGAGGCTCGTCACTCAACGGTTCCAACCGGTCCCAACCTAACGTTCCAGCTCACGGAGGCTCCGACCAGACAGCTCTGTTCAAAGTAGGCAAAGCCCACCTCTCTATCTGCTCCTGATTGGGTTGATGCTGTAATAACTTGATAACAGGTTTAATTTTAGCGTATCATTCGTTAATCTAAATCAGAACTTTAGATCGTTGGCTAATTACCCGTCTTTCACCATCATCCTCGTCATTCTGTTTGATAATCTGACATCACACATTCACCATACACACACTCTGACTCAACTGCTATAGCTCATGTATGTATATTAGTAGATTAGTTAATAAATATATTCATTTAGACCAATTCCTGATTCTGTGTTTTTCTTTGTGTGGGAACTGAGGTCAATTTAATCAGAATTCACGACGTTCAGCTAAGAGACTGTTCTACTTCATTCAATTAAAGTTTCTTTGAGACTTAATCTCGAATGATAATTTTCTCAGTAATCTGAGATGGTGCCCCTTTATTAACGAGTGCAAAATTTTCATTAAGAAGTGTAGTTACGCTACATTAGTAATGTGGACTCAATGGTAGGAGCACAAAAATCTAATATATTGTTACTCAAAACGCTGGTAACCTGCGCTCAACACTGTACCTGAACACCATGATGGAACCTTAAAGATATCACCTGCTTTTAATAAAATGCTTTAGTATTTTAGCTGCAGGTTGTCTGAGTCCACAGTCCACTTTGCTTGTTGATAGTAGGCATGTTTTCACTGAATTGGGAGCCATTAACTAAATCGAACATCCCACCATGTTTTACCTTAATATTAAAAATGTGGCAGTACTTTAGGGTGACAAACACTGGACCAAACAACCAGAAAGTTTCACATGTTCACTCAGAATAAACAACATCTCCAGTGAAAAGAAAAGCTGTATATTACTCTGTCATCACTATGACTCTGGAATTGATTGATCAGGACCAGGAATGTTTATTTTATACTCTATAATTCCACAAATGCTGTTGAACCCTCTGTTAACGGGTGTGTAATGTTTGTGTGTGCAGCCTCAGTGTCAGGCCGTCCAGGATGTGGATAAAGCCGTGTCTCTGTTTGAGAGCACAGGAAGGATCTCAGCTACGGTCATGGAGGCCAGGTAACCTTCACCTGTAGTCTTTGTTCACATGCAGCACCTTCAGGGAAGGATTACTGGACGGGAATACCGGGAACAGACTCAGGGGCAAAGAGCACTGTAGAGACACAAAAGAATGATAAAGAAAGACAAAATGATAGAAAATTACAAAAAAGCAGCAGAACAATGACATACAGACCCAAAGTAACGATAAAGAGACACAAAATGACCATAAATAATACGCAAAATTACGATAAAGACACACGAAACATAAAGACAGAGACACAAAACGGTGATAAAGAGAGGCAACGCAACAATAAAGAGACACAGAGGAATGATTAACAGACACAAAAGAAGCACAAAAAGACAAAAGAAGCACAAAAAGACACAAAACAACCACAAAGAGACGCAAAACAACCACAAAGAGACACAAAACAACTACAAAGAGACACAAAACAACTACAAAGAGGCACAAAACAACCACAAAGAGACACAAAACAACCACAAAAAGAAACAAAACAACCACAAAGAGACACAAAACAACCTCAAAGAGACACACAACAACCACAAAGAGACACAAAAACCACCACAAAGAGACAAAACAACAAAGTAAGAGACACAAAACTACAAAGAGACACAAAACAACCACAAAGAGACACAAAACTACAAAGAGACATAAAACAACCACAAAGAGAAACAAAACAACTACAAAGAAACACAAAACTACAAAGAGACACAAAACAACTACAAAGAGACACAAAACAACTACAAAGAGACACAAAACAACTACAAAGAGACACAAAACTATAAAGAGACACAAAACTATAAAGAGACACAAAACTACAAAGAGACACAAAACAACCACAAAGAGACACAAAACAACTATAAAGAGACACAAAACAACCACAAAGAAACACAAAACTACAAAGAGACACAAAACAACTACAAAGAGACACAAAACTATAAAGAGACACAAAACTACAAAGAGACACAAAACAACCATAAAGAGACACAAAACTACAAAGAGACACAAAACAACCACAAAGAGACACAAAACAACTACAAAGAGACACAAAACAACTACAAAGAGACACAAAACTACAAAGAGAAACAAAACAACCACAAAGAGACACAAAACAACCTCAAAGAGACACAAAACAACCACAAAGAGACAAAACAACAAAGTAAGAGACACAAAACTACAAAGAGACACAAAACAACCACAAAGAGACACAAAACTACAAAGAGACATAAAACAACCACAAAGAAGCTCAACTGGCAGTAATTAGGTGCAAAATATTGATAATGAGACTTGAAATGACAACAAACAGACACGTAAGAACTACAAAGAGACAAAAGTAATAAATATGTTGATAAATATGCCTTCTTTATCTTGTAAATCCTGTTTCTAGGGTTAGGGGTTAGATAAAGGGCTCTGTTTCATGACTGTGCTCAGAGGCTTCTTGTCTCATAACCTATAATCCATTAAGATAATTTATAAAACAGCATTTATAGATCCTAGAAGTCGGTCTCATACCGATATAAAGTTAAACTAAAGACCTGCTGCTGTTTCCTCTCAGTATTTTCCGGAGGCCGTACTTCTTGACTCGGTTCCTTCCTGCCCTGCTGACGCCGAGACCGGTGAGAACTTCATCGTCTTCATCGACTCGTCTGCAAATTATCAACATGTGTTTGTTTTTTTTACCACGTGCATGAATTCATTTTCCCTTCTTCTGCTTGCAGCTGCCTTTGAAGGCTGACGCTCGGATGAGTTTCATAGAAGCTCTGAAAAAGTGAGTCATTGTCTGAAACCTGTAGCTTCCATCTCGTCTCTCTGAAGCTGAGTTAACACAGTTTTATCTGAGAATCTGTGAAATTTCTTTAGCTGTGTTTTAATTGTGTTTGTGGGTCTGATTCAGATGATTAATATTTACCGGTAACGAGCATTTTGTGTGTTTTTTATTTATTTATTTAGAGCAGATAAGATTCCTGCTGCCCAGTACTCATCCTACGTGGAGTCCTGCCAGAAACAGAGGCAACGGAATAGTGAGTGATCGTTATAATGCTTATTTATTAATTTGGGGTTGGGTAGTTGTGCCATATTTAGCAGCAGTAACTGCAGCAAAGCTCTGCTGTGGACTCTGATGTTGCCGTAGAGGAACTTTGGTCCATTGTTTGCTTTTTTCAGGTCCCTCCACAGCATCTTTATGTGGTTCAGGTGCAGATTTTTACTTTGCCACTCCAAAACTTTAATGTTTTGCCCTTTAAACGCATTCAGAGATGGATTTAGTCTCATGCTTTGGAGGTTATTCAGGGCCAGTCAATCAGAGTTTGCCTGTTTGTTCTGTAAAATAAACTTTCCACACATCTAATTCAGTTGGTGAAATGTTGACAAAAGACTGTAAAACACACACACAGACACACACATGCAATGATTTCACAAATGCAGAAACCTTTAATAAAATGTGGAGAGTAATTTCAGAGTAATTCCATCTCAGATCAGCAGAATTTTAGTGCAATTTCTGCTCCACAGTCTTGAATTTGCCTGAAATTTTATGGTATAAAATATGGATATTTATTTCAGACCTAGAAATCGTTGTATACTTTCCATGCATCTAATTCTACTGATGTAAGAGGCCTCAAAAGTTGGTGAAATGCCAACTGAAGACTGTATTTTTAATAGGAAACATAGATACATCCATATGCACCAATCAGGCCTAACATCATGACCACCTGCCTAATACTGTGTTGGTCCCCCTTATGTGGTCTAAAATGCTCTGAACCATTGGACATGGACCAGAAGACCTCTCAGGGTGTCCTATGGGGTCTGGAACCACTGGATCCTTTGGCTACTCTGGCTTGTGCAGTGGGGCCTCTGTCAATCCAACTTGTTCCACTGCATCCTGTTGATGCTTGATCACAATGGGCTGTAGGAAGTTTGGAGGTCAAATCAACATGTTGGACCATTGTCATGTTCCTCAGCATGTTCCTGATTGGTTGATGTTGTTTCCATGTGGTGGGGTGCATTTTCCTGCAGTGACATTTGGGATTTCCATTAGCATGAGGGAGTGTGTTTGTTGTGGGACGATGTTTATTTGAGTGTCTAAGTCTCATCAAGGTTTCCATCAGAACACCACATAGTACCAACATGATCAATGTTATTCACTTCACCTGTCAGTGGTCATGATGTTGTGGCTGATCGGTGTATACTAGCAAGTTGCATTTTATAGTACAATTTCACCATTTATTAAAATAACAAGTTAAACTGAGACACCACCACCTGCCTCTAGCTGCAGATTTGAGGCGATGTGTGCTCAGGTTGTGTCGATCTGAACCATCCAGACAACATTTTTCCATTTGTTGAGCTGCTGTTGCACTTCAAGCTGCTGCACTAAACCAAAATAGCAGTAGAAGTACATTTGGAGACGCCCACACAGTCTGTGCACCCAAGAGCTGCTGCTTTACATCTGTTTTTACGCGGTTAAAACGTGATCTTGCATGAAAATCTCCCAGTAGAGAAAGAGGTAAAGGTGATGCTGTGTTTTCAGGAGGCGCAGCCTGTTCGGACGCCAAAGACGACCCTCTGGAGGTGCTGAAGGCTCAGCTGCAGCAGTTCACAGAGCTGGTTGTTGGTGGAGATGATGGAGGCGAGCAGACATCAGAGCACTAACACACACACAAACAATGATTTCACAAAAACAGAAACCTTTACTTATTGGTAGACGGTAATTTCAGGGTGAATCCATCTCAAATCTTAAAATTTTTGATAGAATTTCTGCTCCACACTATCTTATCGTATAAAAATAGGGTTATTTGTAAAAAATATTTGTGAAATTTCAGGTTCAAACCTCCATAGTTTTCAGGAATATTGAAAAAAATCACCCGTCGACCCACTTTCTGAAGGTTTTTTCTCACATTTAAATTTGAGGCTGTTTGAACGACAATATCTCAGGAACTATTAGAGATAAAAACCTGAAATTTTCACTCTTATTTCTCATCATGTCGCTGATTCATAATCTGTAATATTAAAATAACTGAGCTATTCGACCACAATGACCAGAAATCTGAAACCTTTAACCCCCAAACCTACTGTCAAGCATGGAGGTGGCAGCATCATGCTCTGGGGCTCACGTTAAAATATGAGGCTGTTTGAACGACAATATCTCAGGAACTATTCAAGATAAAAACCTGAAATCTTCACAGTTATTTCTCATCATGTTATTGATTAAGAATCTGTAATATTAAAATAACTGAGCTATTCGACCACAATGACCAGAAATCTGAAACCTTTAACCCCCAAACCTACCGTCAAGCATGGAGGTGGCAGCATCATGCTCTGGGGCTCACGTTAAAATATGAGGCTGTTGAACGACAATATCTCAGGAACTATTCAAGATAAAAACCTGAAATCTTCACAGTTATTTGTCATCATGTTATTGATTAAGAATCTGTAATATTAAAAAAACTGAGCTGTTCGACCACAATGACCAGAAATCTGAAACCTTTAACCCCCAAACCTACTGTCAAGCATGGAGGTGGCAGCATCATGCTCCGGGGCTCACATTGAAACATGAGGCTGTTTGAACGACAATATCTCAGGAACTATTAGAGATAAAAACCTGAAATTTTCACAGTTATTTTTCATCATGTTATTGATTCAGAATCTGTAATACTAAAAAAAACTGTTTGGAGAAGAGAAGATGAGGCCTTTAGCCCCAAGAACACCAAACCTACTGTCAAGCATGGAGGTGGCAGCATCATGCTCCGGGGCTCACATGAAATTTGAAGCTATTTGAACAACAATATCTCAGGAACTATTAGAGAAACCTGAATTTTTTACAGTTATTTCTCATCATGTCATGGATTCAGAATCTGTAATGTTGGTCAAATAGGTCAAAAAAATGTCTTATTATGGGTGAGTTGAAAAATGAAGTCCCATATTTGAGCTCATTTGCAAAAAAACTGATAATGCAGATATTTTCTGAACAATATGTAGCTGCATGTCACAATAGTACAGATCTAAACATATAGAAAACCTTTTAATATGAAATACTTGGTTGGAAAAATGAAAATAAAGTTATTTTTGTTGGACTTGCACCACAAAAACTAAAATATTGGTAGACAGTCTGATCCGAGTAGAACTGAGCTGTGGAGTTTAAAATGGTTCCTTGAGTAGAGCAAGGTGTGTGTTCCTCATCATGTTTAGGTCTTTCAGATGCAAGATGCATTAAATCTGAATGTGTCGGCTGTTTTGTTTTCTTGCATTTCATACCTTCTGCTTCTATTTGCCGTCTGTTTCCTCAGAGACGTCGGCCCAGCTGTCCAGAATCTCCCACACTCTGAGCGTCGTCTTTCCTGGACGTCCCGACGATCCGATCGGACAAGCGGTTATCAAGCTTGACGTAGACGCTCCTCAGTCCTCCGAGCTCCACGCAAAAGTACGACCTGATGGAAGTCGCCAGGTATCGGTCGGCCTTGTGTGTTCCAGTGTGTTTCATTTATGTGTTCGTTGGATTTTCAGGTCGTCAACTTGATCCTGAGAAACTTCTGCCAGTGTGTGCTCGACACTTCCAGAGCAAAGCCTCCGAATAAGTGAGTTGTTTTTAAAATTGAAAGGAATTTTACTGTTGCTGGGATTCACTTTGTAAAGAAACAACACCAAACAATGGAGTGAAATTCAGAAGTTACATCAATCTGTTTGTCTTAAAACCAAATATGGCTTAAAACAAGCCAAGTTTTCTGAGATCCATGTGTTTAATTTAAGCTAATAAATAATTTCATAGCATAAATTGCACTATCATCCACCTTCTTCATTTATGTAAGGTGTCAATAACACTGTATTTATTGTTAAACCTGCTCTTTTACACATATTTATTTATTTTATTGAATTTTGTTTAAGAACTTTCAGAGTAAAAAGAACACCGGAGTCAAATATGTTCACACACTTGGATAATAAAGCTGGTTCAGATTATATTATCAGTTAATCGGCCTATTTTCTGACTAAAATGATCGTTTTGTCCATAAAACTTCAGAAAATAATGAAAAAAAACGTCTCGTAAAACTTGTGACCGCCCAACAGGATGCTTTCAGATGCTGATTCTTCCCCAACCACTGGTTTAAAACCCCAAAACATTAATTTAACCGTCACGTATGACACAGAAAAACATCAAATCCTCACATTTGAGAAGCTGGAAATGGTGACATTTCAGCATTTTTACCGAGAAAACTGCGGTGGCCCAGAAGGGTCAACGCAAATGCAAAGGCCACAACACAACAGCAAAAGCATCGCTGATTTGTGAAAACACATAACGACGTTAATCACGATCATCAGGCAGCAGCGTTTTACTTATTAAACTCTCCTGTAATCAAAACAGTCCGTCAGAAAATATTGTCCCCTGGAAACGAAGCCTGTTCTTCCGACCGTTGCGCTCTTCTGTTGTGGCTTTTGCAGTTGCGTTGACCCTTCTGGGCCACCGTAGAAAACTATTTTAATGATGATTTAAATAGCAAACTTTGCCTGAAGTGATTTTCTATTTTGGATTTTTCTTTAATAAGAGAGTCAGAAAGTAAAAACACTGTGGACAGTTTACTTGGACTATAAGTTACCATGTGAGATTTTTTTATCTTATACTGCTCGAAAAATAACATTACATGCAAATCAGTGTTGCTGGTAATCACTGACATACCCCCAGGCTGTGATAATGCAAAAAATATCCAATTAGCATGTAGTATATGAAAAATACTTCATTATTTATTCAGGTTATTCAAAGGCTTCATGGTCACTTGCATCAACAACAAGCCGTCAGTGCAGTGAAATTTTTTAATATAAAACAACAGTGGCTTTCTGTAAACAAACTGGTATTTAAAGGGTTAAAATCATGAAAATTAATGCATGTTTGGCGGTTCTGATCAGCGCTGACGTAAAAGTGAAGATTATTAATAATATAGAACATTTTTACGCCAGTTTTTTGGGTGTTTTTGTGCTTTCAGGCCCTGAGAACGAGTTGCAAATGTCTAGTGATCGACTCGACCAAAACAACAGCCGGTTAATTTTCTTTCAGCTGATGATTTGTTGTAACTGTGTTTGTTTGTGTCCTCAGACAAACCCAGTGGGCCTCCAGGTTTGTCGGCGCTCTGCTCGGCAACTCCCAGCTCCTCTCCGGCCTCATTCACAGACTCTGGGACCTTTTTCACAACCAGGTGCTGAACTTAACGTTCTCTGTATCAGGTTAACGCTCAGGTTAACACTCAGGTCCTCAAACCTCTTCTTTCCACAGGTGTCGTCACTGAGTGCTGCTCATGTGCTTGGACTTGCAGTGTTCGTGGTCCACCTTTACGCCTCCACGTCCCACAATCCTCTGGTTCAGCTTCCTGCTCGGCTGCAGCCAGTATCTGTCGGAGAAGCTCTCAGCTCGGCTCTGGCCTGCAGCAAACATGAAAACATGCTCTTCTGTGTCAGGTGAGGTGTTTGTTGTTGGTATTAGCATCGGAGTCTTTCCATATAAGAGTGGCCGACCACTCCTGGGAAGGTTCACCTGATAACTGGTTGGTCTCTTCGCAGCAACAGTTAAATGTTGGTTCCAGCTTGTGATCAGTCTTTTCCATCACCATGGAGGAATGTTGATCCATTCTTCTCTGAGGAATAGTTTTAATTCAGTCTCATTAGATGGTTTTCGATCATGAACTGTCCTTTTAAGGTCTTACCACAGCATCTCAACTGGATACAGTCACTCCAGAACCTTCATTTAGTTCTTCCTGAGCCCCTCAGAGGTGGACTTGCTTGTGGTCTTTGGGTCTTTGTCTTGCTGCATGAAACATTAGTGTTGAGCTTCAAGTCATGAACTGATGATTCTCCAGGAGGGTTTTCTTCATGGCTCCATCAGTGATGACAAGTGGTCCAGGTCCTCCAACCATCACACTACCACCACCATGTTCCACTGTTGGTAGATGTTCTTCTGGTGGATGCAGTATCAGCTTTACTCCAGATGTAACAGGACCCATGTCTTCTAAAAAGTTCCACCATTGACTCATCAGTCCACAGGATGTTATCCCAACAGTCTTGGAGCTCATCCAGATGAACCTTTATGTTGTTTTTGGTCATTAGTGGTTTGATCCTTCAACTCTCCCATGGATCCATTTCCTCCCAGAGTCTTCCTCATTGTGGAATCATGCAAACGGACCTTAACTGAGGCCAGTGAGGTCTGCAGGTCTTTGGATGTTCCTCTGGGTTCTTCTGTGACTCCTGGATTAGATCTGGATGCTCTTGGAGAAATGTTGGTGGTTGGTCCACTCCTGGGAAGGTCCACCACTGTTCCATGTTCCTCCATTTGTGGATAAAGTCTCTCACTGTGCTTCTCTGGAGTCCCAGAGCCTCAGCAATGGCTTTGTAACCCTCCAGACTGATGGATGTCAATGACTTTGTTCCTCATCTGTTCTTGGATCTCTTTAGAACATGGCATCATGAGCTGCTTTTAGAGACCCTTTAGCTGCTTCACAACACCAGACAGGTTCTATTTAGTGATGTTTAGATCCAACAAGCCTGGCAGTGATCATATGTGGTTGTGGATGGTGAAACTGAACCCAACTGATAAATGAATGTGGTCATTTGGTCGACTGGTAGCTGAGGGGGCAATTGCTTTTTTACATAGAGCAAGATGGACTGGAGCATCTTTCCTTCATCATCTAAAAACTGCATTTTGTGTTTTCTTCGGTTATCTTTGACATTAGAATTAGTTTGATGATCTGAAACATTTAAGTGACATATTCACCAATCAGTCCCAACATCATGACCACTGACAGGTGAAGTGAATAACATTGATCATATTGGTACTATGTGGTGTTCTGATGGAAAACCTTGGATTTTAACATCTGTGTTAATGAGAATTAGACACCCAAATAAACATTGTCCCACAACAAACACACTCCCTCATGCTAATGGAAATCCCAAATGTCGCTGGATGAAAATGCACCCCACCACATGGAAACAACATCAACCAATCAGGAACATGTTGAGGAACATGACAATGGTCCAACATGTTGATTTGACCTCCAAACTTCCTACAGCCCATTGTGATCAAGCATCAACAGGATGCAGTGGAACAAGTTTGATTGACAGAGGCCCCACTGCACAAGCCAGAGCACCCAAAGGATCCAACATCCTGGTTCCAGACCCCATAGGACACCCTGAGAGGTCCTCTGGTCCATCCCCAATGGCTCAGAGCATTTTGGACCACATAAGGGGGACCAACACAGTATTAGCCAGGTGGTTTTAATGTTATGTCTGATCAGTGTATGCCAAAATAGAAGATTTCTGTTGGGGGCAAATACTTTCGAGCTGCTCTTTATCTAATTGGTGGCAAGTTGAGAAGTTGGTTTCATGCACACTTCTGACTTTAAAACTCCCATATATATAATAATTATAACTTGGAATGCAGGTAGCAAACAGCTAAAGTTAAAAGAAATTAGAGCTATAAGTTCTTTGACGTTTGATGAAAACTGCCTTTTTATTTATGTGGAGCATTTTGAGTTGCTTGAATGGTCTTTCCATATAAAGTCAAACAAATGTACAAGGAAAAAACAAAGGAAAAAGCAGATTTTTCCTGGATGATTGATTTTCTGTTCTGGTGACTCACTGCTGTCTTGCTGTTGTTGTTGTTGTCCAGGTTGTGTGTTGCTGCTGTGTGTTACGGGATCTGCAGGAGTGAGTCACTGCCTCAGCACCAACTACAGGACTTCATCCCCAGCAGCATCTACAGGAAGGTATCAGCTGTCTTTTCTTTCACGTCCGTCACTTCAAACCTCTTTAAACGTTCCAGCACAAGTCTTAGAGCTCCTGTATTTGTTATCCAGATTATTGTATGTTATATTGTTTGATTATAATTACTGGTACATTAACACATTCATTAGCGTATTGTAGGAGCTGCTAAAGGTGATTTAACTACTCTATGTGTTGAGAAACTCGTGAATTTCTCCTCAGAACTCAATACACTTTTATCTTAATTGTGATTTAATTGTTGATTTTGTTTTGGGTTTAATTAAACTCAATCTGTAAAGTAATTAAAGTGATCAAATAGAGTGTGTAGTGGAGTGTAACTGTCTCAGAATTATAGTGGAGTCAAAGGATAAAGTAGCAGAACATGAGAATATACAAGTAAAAGTAAGTTAAAACTGAGTACGTAATAAATGTACTTTCTGCCATGCATGCATTTTTTGATTAATAGATTGTTGGTGTTGCTTGAATGCTAAAATACCTTAAACTAGAAAAGCCCTCAGAGAGCTCATACCTCCACCAAGGAGCTTCAGTCCACCCCCAACACAATCTCCCAATTCACATATTTTGTATGGAACGTTACAGATACAAATGTAATTACAGACAGTACAAATGTCCTACCAACAATGCGGCCTTCACCCCATCCGACCTAATGAACAGGCGCGGCCTCTAGCGCGGCAGCTCCTAACAGCCTCCCAGCTTCTTAGACAACCGGAGATAAGAATGCCGGCCCAACCGTGCGTATGTCGCTCAGAAAGGAAAGAGAAGTCCGTCACTGTCACTGTCTGTCACGTGGAGACCCAAAATGTCATGTGGTCAGAGGGGGTTACCCCAAAAACAAGAGTGCCCTCTGGTGGCTTTTAGAGTAAATCACATTTAATTGTCCACCTGGTCACACTTACATTAAAAAACATCCTGGATCCAGACGGTGATCCGGATCAGTCCCAAAATGTCATTTGTTCCTTGTCCCATTTCACACATTTCCTGAAAATTTCATCCAAATCCGTCCATGAGTTTTCGAGTTAATTTGAACAAAGATAAACAAACAAACAAACCAAGTAACCAACGCCAGCCATCACATAACCTCCTTGGCAGAGGTAACTACTAATGAATTGGTTTAACAGCATCAGGGAGTTCCAAATTCTAATAAATAACTGAGGATATTCAACAATATAAAACACAGCAAAGCAGAAAATCTCCATGTTTGAGAAGCTAAGATGACCATAGGGCTGTAGGGAACACAAGAAAACCTTGGTCTAGCAAGCGAGAACATAAAATAGGTTTAAGAAGTGATTTAAAAGTTGGCACACTTAAATCTGTTTGCAAAAATACGTACTATCATTATGACATGACTTAAACCTCCACATGTCTGGGTTCAGCTTCTGTACCTGATTCCAAGACTGCTGCCTGAAACCAGAAGAACTGCTGCTGAACACCTGGAGGAGAAGCTGGAGGAGAACCTGGAGGAGAACCTGTGGAGCAGCGTCAGCACCGACAGCAGCAGGACCTGGAGGAAATCGGCCTGGAACATGTGGAGGAACGTCGCCTTCCAACAGCTGCAACGGAAACCAGAGTATCAGGTGAAGCTCCGTCACGGAGTCTCTTGGGCTGTACATCCCATAATAACATGGGGAAGTTTGGCTGCTTTCTTTTTTATTCAAGCCCTTTTTGAGTGCATCTTTCCTACTTCAAGCAACAAGACCAACAAAACAAACCACTGATTGTTACTGAGCCAATCCAAGTGGACATACAGTGCCATGTGAAAGTATTTGCCCCCCTACAGAAATCTATAGGTTCTATCTATTTGCAGCTTTTAATGACATAAATAAATACATTTATTAAATATTTATTGAAAACATTTATCGCCCCTGTGAAAAAGTATTCGCCCCCCTCAGCCTAATGACTGAAAAACTGCCGTTCTATCTATGTAGAGCGTTTTGACTTCCCTGAATAGTGTTTTGCACATTTAGTTATTGAAATTAGTTATTGATTGTGAAATGGTTGTCAGTAATGTAGCCACACAGGACAGATTAAACCGCCTCGATTCATCCTGTAAAGTTTGAATTAATAAGCGACTGTAGAGTGTAGAAAGAAAACGTCCAACCATCTTCCCTCTGCTTGTCCAGCTGTTGTTCTCAGAATTGCTGGACAATGAGCTCAGAGTCCAGAGGAGTGACGACGTCCTGTCTGACGTAGAACGGTGAGGCAGCAAACACTCAGATGTCATTAAAAACAGTAGAAACCCAGTAGATGACTGTGTTTTGTTCTCCGTGCAGTCAGGAGTATCAGCAGTGGGTTTGCCTGGAGCTTTACCTGAGTCGACCCGAGGAGGAAGGAGGCTGTGGGGGAGACATGAAGAAGCTCTGCTCTCATCTGATTAACAGCATCATGGAGCTGCAGTTAAGGTGATTTAAAACTTTACGTCTGAAAGCTACAGGATGGTTTAATTAGAAGCCGAAAGTTCCAGGAAAAATACTAGTAATTATGGCATAAACTGAGTTACCTCTCGACATGCTGATCTGCTGTACATAAAAGAGGCATAGCTTGTTATTATTTGGAATTATCTGATTAATATTTTGGATAGAAGGATATATTTATGTTGACGATAGATTGGTGTGTGTAGAGCTTCACTTTATAGCTTTAAATGTTAATTCTACAGCTTATACAGTAGAGCCCTGTTATTATCATACCCTTCGTGCAAAGCAAAACTATGACTATATCCGGGCTATTCTAATATGCGGGCTTCAAAATGGCGGCGATATCAGAGCAATTATAGCATTTGTGTTGATCTATAGGCCTGTGAGACTTGTTTCAGTCATCAATTTGTTAATTTGAACGGGCGTAGAACTACATTAAAGTTGCTTGAAAAAAGAAAACAAGTGTTTAATACTATATTTATTACAAAATAATGTGTGATAATTAATCGGTTGCTTGCTATACCGTGACTTGGTATGATATTATCTATTCCTGGGACCAAATTTTGTGCATTTGCCTATGACTATACCCGGGCTTATGACATTATCCTATGACTATAAACGGGCATATTTACTATAATTACATAAGAAATGGTTTTGGATTTCAAAATTCTATGACTATATGCGGGCTATTCCAATAAGCGGTATGATATTAAGTGGGCTCTACTGTATCTCCAACTATATCATAACATAACGCATTAAAGCTGTGAAAATACCCCAAAAGCACCGGATTACATGAGCGAAACTATAATCATTAATGAAATATTACTCCTGCTTTGTATTTGACGTCAGCAGTGAGCAGAACCTGGAAAACCCGAATCACAGAGCGGCCGAATCAGGAGGCTGTTTGTCGGATATCCTGTCCAGGTTACAGGTTTGTACAAATACTGAAGAGCTGAAACATGATGCAAACCGACAGATGAACCAAAAAACACTGATGGTTCAAATCTGATTTTTCTTCAAGGTCAGAGGTCTGGAAAGATTAGCTAAGACAAAATAACATTTAATCAACACGCATTTAAGTTTGAGAGGGTCAGTACTGGCTGACACGAATACAGCCTAACTTCATTCATAGCTCCGCCCCCCTCTGGTTGTCTGGAGTCATTTGCAGAGCCCTGAACTGGGATCCATAAAACATCGCATCGCAATTTCCAGGAGTAAAAATGAGTCACTTTCCAATGGCTCCTATAAGTATTGTCTGTGATGCAATCATTGAAACACACTCTTTGTCACACCCCAAGAACACCATCAAGCATGGTGGTGGCAGCATCATGCTCTGGGGCTGTTTTGGTGCGGGTACTGTTGCTTTACAAAAAGTGAATGGAATAATGAAGAGGGATTCTCCAGGAAAACCTAAAATCATCAGCCAGAAGGTTGATCTTGGGTCACACTTGCCCTTGTGAACTTCTGTCATCATCTAAATTGGAAACTCTAACCTGCGATGAAAGACTGACAGATCCCAGGTGTTTCCAGTCAGTGGGTGTAGTTTCTAGAATAATAATAATGCATTGGTTTTATATAGCACTTTTCTAAACACTCAAAGACGCTTTACATTGCATTATTCATTCACTCCGTACTCCATGGTGCTAAGCTACATATGTAGCCACAGCTGCCCTGGGGTAGACTTATGGAGGCCAGTCTGCTCCATCAGCCCCTCCGACCACCACCAACCAACCACTCACTCTCACACTGCATCCACCCAGGCTTTCTGGTGTTCCCTCATGGTCTCCCATCCAGGTACTGACCAGGCCCAACCTCACTTAGCTTCCGAGATCTGACGGGATCAGGCATCCACAAGGCGGTATGGCCGCATACCGCCTTGAGCAGTACTATCGACTGTACTGCTCTACCAAGCAGGATATGAGGTTAGTTAGCTGAGTCTTAGTGCAAGAAGGGAGTTGTTCTTCTAGAAGCAGCACCTCAAAGCTCTTAAATGTCTGTGGTCAGATGGAACAAGAACTGATTTATTTGGCTACAATGAGCAGAAATATGTTTGTAGGAGAGAAGGTGAGGTCTTTAACCCCAAGAACACCAGACCTACCATCAAGCATGGAGGTGGCAGTATCATCAGGTAAATGGAATAATGAAGGAGGAGGATTAGGACCTAAAACCATCACTAGAAGGTTGATCTTGGACACGGTTGGGTGTTTCAACGAGACAATGAGTCCAAACACATCAAACTGGTAAAGAAATGGTTCAATCAGGCTAGAATGAAGGTTTTAGACTGGTCCCCCCAAAGTCCTGACTTAAACCATCAAGAACCTGAAGAAACAAGTCTGTGCTAGAAGCCGACAAGTTTTATAAGAGCTTTATTTAAAGTTTTTATAAAATAATAGCGACTACTTTACCTATAGGGGATACTTTTTCTAGAAGCAGAACCTTAAAGCTCCACTGATCACATGGACAAAGAAAAGGCCTTCTGGAGGAAAGTTCTGAGGTCAGATGGAACAAAGACTGGAGGAGAGAAGGTGAGGCCTTCAACCCCAACAACACCAGACCTACCATCAGGCATGGAGGTGGCAGCATCATCAAGTCATCATCAAGTAAATGGAACAATGAAGGAGGATTAAAACCATCATCAGAAGGTTGATCTTGGACACAGTTGGGTGTTTCAACCAGACAATGAGCCAAACACATCAAACTGGTAAAGAAATGGTTCAATCAGGTTAGAATGACTGTTTTAGACTGGTCCCCCCAAAGTCCTGACTTAAACCATCAAGAACCTGAAGAAACAGTCAGAAAGACGACACATTTAGTTGGACTGAACCAATTCTGTCCAGAGGAGTCAAAGAGAAACCAGAAGCTTGTAGATGGAAACCGAAAGAGCCGAACTGAGGTGGAAGTGGCCGAGTAGATTCTGTCATATCTCAGACGGTTATAGGAGTCATTGGAAGCTCAAGACTGCCATCATATACATAGTCTTCACATGTAAACTTTCACTCTGAGGTTGTTGTTGTTTTGGCTTCACCTGAAGGTCCAACAGCACATGATGAAGCGACTCTAAACGTTTCTGATCATGAGTTTATGGTTGAATGTCATCAGGATGTGATGTCTGTGCAGGAGGTTGTGTATGAGATGGAGGTGAGCGACCTCTGTGGAGGCAGAGCTGATGTTTGCGACGTCCTGTTTGAGGCGGTGCTTCAGAGATTCTCCTCCTCGGCTTCGCGGAACATCGGCAGTGAGCTCAGCCTGCAGCAAACTCTGCACACCTGGAACAGGTACGACGCAGATACAAATACAGAATGTCTGCTGGGGCTGTTGGGAAATGGTGTTTTGTTCTGTTCCTGCCACATCTTTCCTCACTGTGGGTCACCAATACTCTACGAACTGTGTTTTCCTCTCTACTCTGCTCATCATCTCTATAAAGATGTTCCACCATGCTGGATGTATCTTCAACTACTGTCTCCTCTGTTCTCTGTTTCTGAGCCATGCTGCATTTATTCTATTGATCCAGTAGGTTTGATTTTCCTCTCTTGTCGTCTCTTTTTGTCATTTTGTGTCACATTTGTGTGTCGTTGTCTTGTTGTTTGGCGTTCTGTGTCTGGTTTGTGTCTCATTTCTTGGATTTTTTGCCTTTTTGTGTCATTTTTTGTCTAGTTTATGTGATTTGGTGTCTTATTTGGGTTGTTTTATGTCTGTTTTTGTCTTGTTTTGTGTCATTTAGCATCTCTTTGTGGTCGTTTTGTCTCCACATACTACAGATATTTAACTATTTCCATGTTTACGACCTCTACAGTCTTTTCCTCTCTACTCTGCTCATCATCTCCATAAAGATGTTCCACCATGCTGGATGTATCTCCAACTACTGTCTCCTCTGTTCACTGTTTCTCAGCCAAGCTGCATTTATTCTATTGATCCACTCAATAAATAAATCCATCTCTCTGTGGAAACACTGCCTGCAGTTCAGCCTGAACACTCTCTGATATTTTCATCATGTGACTGTTGGTTGCACTTGAGTCAAACATGGGTCCTCAGTGGCACATAGGAGCTCAAAACTTTTAGTTTTTTGCAGAATTTGGTCACTGCAATCATTGTTTTTGGTGAATTTTTGATGTAGAATAAAGTGATTTTGATCAAATATCACAATTTTAAGCTGATGTTTGGTTATTTTTTCCCAACAGAGCCACACATCTTAGATTCGTTGACTGTCGGAAAGTCAAAAATCCAACAATTATTTATGTTTTCACAGTTTCTGGCTGATAAATGTTGTCATTTTGGTGGGTTTTATGTATGTTTGTTGGATTTTTAGAGGTGAGGGCTGAGGTTCAGAGGGTTAAAACCCAGTAAAAACTGAAATATTGAATAAGAACAACAAGATTAGATCTTTTCTCTCACAGATAAGGTCTACAAGCACACATCCAGCCACATTCTTCATTTTTAAAGGCTTACTATTTGAAAACCAAACCTCCTGCTGTGATTCTGTTTGTCTCAGAGTCCTGTTGACTCTACCAGCTGTGACGTTCATTAAACTGAAGGCCGAAGGAGGACGGGCGACTCTGGACTGCAACAAACTGATCCAGCACGTCAACCAGCATCAGGTGAGCCGCTGGATTCATTTCTGATCAGCTGTTTGGAACAAAAAGCCGTTCTGAGTTCTCACCTCCTTCTCTGTGGATTTCTCAGAGGCAGGTTTGTTCTCCGGTCGGCCTCCTGTCCTCCTCTGTAACCTCACACCTCCTCAGAGTGAGTCACTTTACTGAGATATACAGCAGATTTATTTCTGACGGTGCTTCACTGAGCTCTGGTGATGATATTTAATGCTGTGTTTGCTGTTCAGGGTCTGCTGTGTGCCAGTGTTCGATGTGGACGTCCAGGAGAAGAGTTCAACAAAGCCTGGTCTCAGATCAGCGTCGACTGTCCTCTGCTGCTGGTCTCCACAGTGGTACTGACTGGAAACACATCTTTCATTCTGACTTGCAGCCCGACAAACTTTGATCCAACCAGTTTGTTTAAAAAGGCTGATAAAAAACACAGTAGTGCCCTTAGTTTGAACACATAAAGCAGCCTTTCATCAGCATAAATGTCTAGAATTTTAGCTATGTACCCTTTTATAGAAGGTTTTACTGCTCGATAGTATATTCAAACATTACAGCAGCACATTTGGAGTTTTACAGAACACTGGTTCAACAATTAATTGAAATATTATCACAGTATGCAGGGTTTCCCCCAGAAAACTTGCTAAGCCCAGTGGTAGAGAAGCCCACTGTGTTTATGTTAAAAAAAAAAGAAGTTAAAAGTTGACAGGAATTGTGAAATTATGACTATTTTGTGTTATTATAAGCCATTTATTAACAATACTTAAACGTAGAGTCTTACAAAAAGGCACAATCTTAAAATACGGTTTTAACAAACACAAAAAAATACAATTAAAATAAATAATATCAGTTGTTTTCACTGAAGTTAAATCCTAGTGAATCTTAAAACAAGCCGTTGCCGGTCACATTTAAAAGTAAAATAAATGAACATAAATAAAAAAGTGCAAACATGGCCAAGGGCTAAAACCAGGGAACTCAGAGGCTGAACAGGTCTGATGTGCTGTGTGACCTCTACTACTTTTTGCTGCACATGGTTCAGGTTGGATCAGTGCATCAATCCGTCTGGGTTTACCATACTGGGTCTGGTAGAGCCATCCGCTAAATTTAGAGTCAGCTAACCATTTTGGATTAAATCTGCTAGTTGGATGTTTACCATCGCGGCTCTCAGAAGGCTGCTCCGACAACGTGCTAACATCCGTGCTAACTCCACTGGCTCTGCCTCATCATGGAGCCACGGCTCGGTCGGCTCACCGGGGATGAACTCCCCTTGGCCTGGAGGTGAACGAGCGGCTCATGGTCTCCTCCAGTGCTCCTCCGACTTCGGAAAAAGTTCACGTATCGACCATAAAATGTCGCCATTGCGCTTTCAACCGTATCAGCAGATGCAGTTAAAAGCTCTGTATACCGTCTTTGCTATCACTGTTTTGATGCATAAAAAACCTATTTAAAATAAATAAACAAGTGACGCTTAGCCTGGCGGGGGGGCAAGGAGAGCCGATAATACGGTAATCAGCTGCAAAATTCAGAATCTGGGGGAAAAGCGCCACTTTCAGGGTATCTGTGGATCCATAAGAGGTTTTAAGTAGTTTTTTTTCAACATATGCCCATAAAATGTCTTATTGATGGTTATAAAAGGTCTTAAATCGTGTTGAGTTACAACATAATGCAACACATCTACATATGAAGTCAGTAAAAATCACCCAAATTAGTTTTTTTCAGGTGTTGTTTTTGGCTTGAGAGGTTTTTTTTCCATATAATGCTTAACACTTAAACATTCTATTGGATTATATTAGTACATTAATTGATTAATTGCCAACTAATATTCAACTAATCAGTCTTAAATGTGAATATTTTCTGGACAGTGTAGTGCAGTGGTTCTCAACTGGTGGGTCGGGCCCCAAAAGTGGGTCGCGAAGCCATTTTTAGAGGGTCACAGAAGAATGCCCCTCCAAAAAAGTAGTGTTATGAAGTCTTTTATTTTTCTGATGACACAGTTTGCTGTCAGTAGCAGGATATTTAGTGGTGGTGACACCAGTAGTTGCCCACTATTAACCTCTAGATTTGGCTCTGACAGCTTATTGGAGAAATTCAAGCTAAAACGTCCCAAAAATATAAGAAAATGTGCTCAGAATTTGTCAAAATGGGCCAAAATATGCTCAAAACTTGGCAAAAGCATTCAAATATACCAAAATTAGCAAAAAAATAAGCCTAAATTTTCCCTAAATTGTATCAAAATGCGTTGAGACTCCACCCAAATAAACCTTAGTTTGTTAACAGGAACAGCAAACTTCAAAAATTTGGGTCGCGACCGTTATTAATAGAGACATAGTGGGTCCTGAGGCTGGACCAGTTGAGAACCACTGGTGTAGTGAATAGCTTTGGGTTTGTCATCCTGGGCTTTGGGAAACACTGATCAACATTTTTTTAAATTTTGCGATACTGTACATCCCAAACAATTGTCATTCAGCTTCATTTATAATGAAAGTAATAGTTAGTTGCAGATTATTATATTGTGAGAACTGTAAATATTAATAATGAAACAAACATGCAACCCAGCACTGATATTCGACTGCTGTAGAACCAGTTTTTATTTTTATTATTGGCATCTTTATTAGAAATAATGTGATTTTTTTTTGATATTCACGCAGCAATGAAGACCCGATACCAACAGGTTTAATAAGGTTTCCAGTGCAGGTCAACCTTTCCCATTAATAACCACAGCAGTCTGTCTTCCTGTGTTTGCAGTTCTGGTGGCAGCGTCTGTCTCCTGTTCTGTCGTCTTTGTGGCGTCGTCTCAGCGATGGAGACTCTCTGCCGGAGCAGCTGAAGCTCATCGCCGACTGCCAGAACTGGACCTGCAGGTAAAACCTCATAAACCGCATCTACAGCCGCTGTTAGGTCGTTAAAACACAGTAAAGGTCCCATATTGTGGCTCTTTTCAGCAAATTATTGAACATTCCCAGAATGTGTCGTTCAAGATGGTTGATTTCCCCGTGACTGTGTGTCTCCTGGTTCCAGCCCATTCTTTGTGGTATTCAAAAGTCCCAAATGAACCCTGCAGTAATGTGTTTTTAAAAATTCTTTCTGATCTGCAGTTTGGAGAAAGGCCAGCTGCTGCCGATGCCTCCGGCTGCAGCTCTGCCGTCGGCCTCCAGCCTGCATCGAGTCTGGAAACGCAGCGAAGGAAACAGCCGAAGCTTCGGTGCAGCTTTGAATTTACTGCGACCGGAGAGAGACGCCAAGTACAGACAGGTGAGAAAGACCCAGCCGGTGTCTTTAAAAACCTGATCTTTATACGGTTCTGTGGAAAAGTTTGGCCTCATTCCATGTTTGGTTGATTTCTGGGATGAAAAGAAGCGTATACATTAAAGCCTTTCTTCAAATGTGAATGCTTGAATTTAAAAACAGAAAAACTGAACAGTGATTCTATATATTTATGTTTCTACACTGCAAAAACTCCACATCTTATCAAGTTTATTTGTCTTATTTTTAGTCAAATTGTCTCAAACCACTTGATTTAAGATAAATTTACTTTCCAGGTAACATTTCAGCAGATGGAGGGACGTGTTTTAAGACAACGCATCTTAAATATCTTGTTAAGTCAAACAATCTTGAAATGATCTTGTTTTAGTTGTATTTTACCAGAAACAAGGTTCATTTCATTTCATACATGTTTCAAGCTGAGCTGTTGTTTGTATCAGATAAATAATCTGGATTTAAGAAATAAAGTAAATGCATTTTATTGGAAAATCACCAATTCATATCAGAAAACAGCTGCATGTGGAAAATGTGTAATAAAAAACAAAGCAAATGTCTGCTTTTGAGTTAAAACACCTCCTTTTGGGCGTAGCTGGCTTCACCTAAAACACAACACCTTCAAATGCTGTCAAACACCACTAAATATTAGGATTTCTAGCTACTGTGAGAAGACATTATATCTCAGAATGCTTCAATTAATCTGTGTGATCTTATTTCAAGTACAAGATGGTCTTAAATCTAGAGAAGAGCCACGATAATACAACTAAAATAAGTTGAACACATCTCAAATTAAGAAGCTGACATGAAACTTATTAAAGCAAACATCTATTTAATTCTTTATCATGTCTGGTTTATTCTAAGACACCTCAGCTTGACAATGCTGCTAAAATACAGCTTAAAATAAGTTTTCCCTGCTAATTTTAAGACATCAATATTCTAAGTATCACGTCTTATTTCAAGAAATCTGACCAAGCAAATGTTCACTTGTTCTATTGGCAGATTTTTTCACTTATTTCAAAGTAAAAGTGTCTTGAAAGAAGTTTTTTTGTCTTGTTTTGGGAGGGGCATTTTTTGCAGCGCACTGCAAAAAATGCCAAACATTATCTGATGTTCTTCTTTATGTAAATGGTCTCCACTTAGATAGCACCTTTTTCTACCTTAGTGGTTCCAAAGCGCTTTACAATGTGTTTCTCATTCACCCATTCACACACCAATGGTACCAGAGCTGCCATGCAAGGCACTAATCTATCATTGGGAGTAACTTGAGGTTCAGTGTCTTGCCTGAGGACTCTTCGGTATGCGGAGGGGCCGGGGATCGAACCGCCAACCTTGCGATCAGTGGACAACCTGCTCTACCACCTGAGAAGCCTCTGACTGCTGTGTGCAGTTTGGGGCGGAGCTCAACATTTGACTCCACCCACCTCAACGTTCCATAAACCAATCGCGTTCAGTCTTATTACATACAACTTCACTTCGTTTTGCAACAGTTTGGTGGCAATCTAACCCTCACCTTCACCCTTCTCCTAACCCTCACCCTTCAGGAACATGTGTATGTAATGCAATTCAGAGTGGAGCCACATACAGGGCCAAATACAGGTTTGTGACTATGCTAGGAGCAGAAGACGGTGCTCGTTTTTACATGCAGGCAATGTCCCCGTGGGCGGAGTCAAGTGTTAGATTCAGCCAATAGCATGCCAAGGAGCAACGTTAAGCTCCGCCCCGAACTGTTGGATTCAGCCAATAGCATGCCGATGTTGAGCAACATTAAGCTCCGCCCCGAACTGTTGGATTCAGCCAATAGCATGCCGATGTTGAGCAACGTTAAGCTCCGCCCCGAACTGTTGGATTCAGCCAATAGCATGCCGATGTTGAGCAACGTTAAGCTCCGCCCTGAACTGTTGGATTCAGCCAATAGCATGCCGATGTTGAGCAACGTTAAGCTCCGCCCCGAACTGTTGGATTCAGCCAATAGCATGCCGATGTTGAGCAACGTTAAGCTCCGCCCTGAACTGTTGGATTCAGCCAATAGCATGCCGATGTTGAGCAGTGTTGAGCTCCGCCCTGAACTGCACACTGCAGTCAGGGGTACTGGCACCACCTGAGCCTACTTTTTGAATCTACTTTTATTTAATCTAAAAGTAGATTAAATATTTGGGTGTCTGACCATCGAAGCCTTTTGAAGATGATTTAGTGACATTTTCTTGAACAGATAATTAATCGGTTAACTGAGAGAACATTCTGGTCTCAGGTTGGTGATGAATAAACCTTGAGGTAACACAACAACCTGACTGAAGGTCTGCAAGTGAAGCTAATTTATTTCGGTTTAATCTTTTTTTCCAATCCTACAGCCTGACGGATGAACCTGAGCAGATAAAACCATAAATACTTTCAAATCACCTGCGTGCTAATTAAAATGATGGATCCCTTTTCTCAGTCTGAACATGTGATCATCAGGTTTTATCAGAGCTTTTATTTGCTGCTTCTTCCTTCTTTTCCATATTTACCTGCTGCCGTCTCTTTTTGCGTCCAGGTGCTGGTTTTCCTGTTTTCCCTGTGTGTGAACGATTATCTGTCAACGCTGCTGCATCCTCAGGTAACCGACCTCCTACAGAGCGCGTTCAGGATGCAAGAGCTGGTTCCAGATGGGGCTGTAGCTCATTACACGGCACGGGATAACTGGAGATTTTAGAACCTCCCACTGGGTTTGGGCTTCATTGATGAAAAGCACGTTCAAACCAAAGCTCCTCCTGCAGCAGCGATGTCAGTTACAGCTGTGTTAATGATGATAAGACGTGTGAATGCTTTCTGGTTGTCTCTGTAGGAGAGGAGCCATAAAAAGGTCCGAGATTTCTGCACCGAGCTCCTGACTCTGCTGGTGGACTCTCCTGATTGGCTGCTCATCTTCAGATCCAACGGTACGATGCCTGACGTCTCAGCTCAGCTCGCTTCTCGCGCTCAACACTGAGCTGATCATTGTTAGGAAGACTAAATCTAAAGTCGTCTGACGTGCTGCATCTTCTCCGTTAACTCTAGATCAAGGTGTTTATCAGTCTGTTTCCATGGTGACGTCAGATGAGTTCACCCGACTGATGCCCTGGGCTTTCTGCAGGTGAGTTGCAGCATCTCTCAGTCCAGGTGGAGCCAGTTTTATGGAACGTAAAGCTAAATTTCCAGTTTTAGATGAATCCGAAATGTTATTCTTTCAAGATCACATTCACATCACATCTGTCAGAACCACCATGAAGCCACAAACATTAAAATCACAGCGTTTGTCTGAAAGTTAGTCAAGAATAAACCTTGAAGTAACACTCAACAGCTTGACAAGTCTCTTCAGAGCGAAGTGTTATCAGCAAAAAGCAAACAAGTTTATGAAATTTCTCAGGCAACATGACCACACTGTAAAAAAAATGCCCCTCCCAAAACAAGAAAAAAAACTTATTTCAAGGCACTTTTACTTTGAAATAAGTGTAAAAATCTGCCAATAGAACAAGTGAACATTTGCTTGGTCAGATTTCTTGAAATAAGACGTGATACTTAGAATATTGATGTCTTAAAATTAGCAGGGAAAACTTATTTTAAGCTGTATTTTAGCAGCATTGTCAAGCTGAGGTGTCTTAGAATAAACCAGACATGCTAAAGAATTAAATAGATTTTTGCTTTAATAAGTTTAATGTCAGCTTCTTAATTTGAGATGTATTCAACTTATTTTAGTTGTATTATCGTGGCTCTTCTCTAGATTTAAGACCATCTTGTACTTGAAATAAGATCACACAGATTAATTGAAGCATTCTGAGATATAATGTCTTCTCACAGTAGCTAGAAATCCTAATATTTAGTGGTGTTTGACAGCATTTGAAGGTGTTGTGTTTTAGGTGAAGCCAGCTACGCCCAAAAGGAGGTGTTTTAACTCAAAAGCAGACATTTGCTTTGTTTTTTATTACACATTTTCCACATGCAGCTGTTTTCTGATATGAATTGGTGATTTTCCAATAAAATGCATTTACTTTATTTCTTAAATCCAGATTATTTATCTGATACAAACAACAGCTCAGCTTGAAACATGTATGAAATGAAATGAACCTTGTTTCTGGTAAAATACAACTAAAACAAGATCATTTCAAGATTGTTTGACTTAACAAGATATTTAAGATGCGTTGTCTTAAAACACGTCCCTCCATCTGCTGAAATGTTACCTGTAAAGTGAATATATCTCAAATCAAGTGGGTTGAGACAATTTGACTAAAAATAAGACGAATAAACTTGATAAGATGTGGAGTTTTTGCAGTGTAACAAGTCAAACAGACAAACTTCTGCATCATTGTGTCTTAGTTTGGGTCAGGGGTATTAAACTCCGGTCCTTGAGGGCCACTATCCAGCATGTTTTAGATGTTTTCCTCTTCCAACACGCCTAATTCAAATGATCAGCTCATCATCAACATAGACATATATACGTAGACGCTGCGTTGACTGCTGCTGCCGATTGGAGCCGACGTGCCTACGCGGCGGCCATCTTGGTACAGTGCCGCTCGCCCCTACAGTGCATTACGTCTATAGAGGAATGACATGTCTGCACTATAAAAGCGATCATAAATTGATCAGTTGTCAACATATATTGTTTGTTACAAACGTCAGACATGGAGGACGGACAGGCAGACATAAATAGAACAAAAGCATCCTGTGTCAAAGCTACATGTGGGACGTTTTTAACAAACCAAACCGTTTGGAAATCGGTTGAAAATTCAGTGAATAATTCTACTTTAAGATTGTGGAGTACCTCTTACCTCCATAGACTTACATTCACTCCCGCTTCTGCTAGCCCTGTACCAAGATGGCGGAGCTTTAGGCACGTCCCTCCACAGTCAATGCGGCGTCTACGTATATATGTCTATGATCATCAAGCTCTGCAGAAGCCTGATAACGATCCTGATCATTTGAATCAGGTGTGTCGGAAGAGGGAAACTTCTAAAACATGCAGGATAGGGGCCCTCGAGGACCGGAGTTTGACGCTCCTGGTTTAGGCATTGAAACAGTGAGACAACACTGCCACCATCAGGTCACGTCTGGAAATGAGAACTTAAAAAATCAGAACTATTCTTCCGTAATTACAGTTTTTTACATGCTAAAAACATTTGAAAACATCACATCACTACAGGTGCAAGTCGCCAGCAGCGGTCGTGAGTTCGAGTCTGGCTAACAACCCTTTGCTGCTTATCTCTCCTCTTTCACCCTGTCTCTTCCCCATCAATAAAAAATGGAAAAACTCCCCCCCAAACAGTATTTAAAAAAGCTTTAACTCTTGTCTAGTTTGCTGCTGCAGCAGAGTCCTGAGCTGCTGCAAAGAGCTCTGAGGTGCTCAGGTTTCCTCCACACCGCTGTCGCCTGCTACATCAACACGCTGCAGCTCTTCCTGGAGGGAGAAACTCCTGCAACGACCACCGAGAAGCAGGTGAAGGTGTGAATCTGTCCATATCTGACTGATGGAAACAACACAACAGCAGCTCTTTAATGCATGAAGTGTGTTTCCAGGTGGAACCTTCTGAGATCCTGAACCAGACCAAACAGTTCATCCTGTCGGCGATATCACAGTCGTCTCCGGGTGCTCTCTCATCCAGCCAGCTCAGACAAGTAAGATGCTCACATTCTGCATTTTTTCATTTTTTCAAGATTAAATATTGTTATTTTACTAATAGAATCCCTCACCAATGTCCCGCCCACAGCTCTGTCCGATTGGCTGTTATACGTCACGAGTAACAGCCAATCACTGAGCTGTTGTTTACACAGAGAGACAGATGAGCACATTAGCAGGTGGAGTTGTAATAAGCATCACAGTCTCCCACAAGCATTCCTAGTTTCTCTGTTATATGAAAAATGGTGCAGATATTCACGTGGAACTTATCATCTGTGCATTTTAAAGATGCTCAGTTTTTATTATTATCTGTTTTTGTTAGCCTTGTTGTTACTCATTTGTACCTAGCTGCGGTAACATGTAGATTTCCCAGATGAGGGATCAATAAAGTTTATAAAGTTTGATCTTTGTTGTTTTGAGGACTGTTTAGGGCTAATCTGGGGCTTCCACCTGTACTTGAATGGAGCTGTGCCGGTCTGCTATGTGGCCGACTGCACTTTCCCTCATATTGAACACAAGAAAACACAAGAGGAAACGTCGGCTGAACCCGTATCAGTGATTATTCCTGAGGTGTACCATAGAATTTAGCAGATTTAAAGTGGATTTCTGGGGAAATGAGGCAACCATGAAGCGGCTTTTCATCCTGTCCCACTTTGCAAATGTGCTCATCGGTCCTTCTGTGTAAACAATGGCTTTCATTGTCGATCGGCTGTTGCTTTAGATATGAAACCAATCAAAGGGAGGCTGCATTCGAGCCAAAGCAGAACATTTAGTTTATTTTTATTGGCGGTTGCTTCATGAAATAGCAGCTCCCCTAATCGACCAGGTCAATCCCTGATACATGCAGTGATCCCTCGTCTATCGTGGGGGTTAGGTCCCAGAACCCCCCGCCATAGACGAAATCCGCGAAGTAGCTACCTTGTATTTATTTATATATATTTTAAGGCTTTACAAACCCTCCCCACACTGTTATGAACCTTTCCCACACTAAGGACCCCAGGAAGACTAGCGGCCATTAAATGGGCAGCTAATGGGGATCCTAATAAAACTAATAAAACTCTTATAAACACTGGCTTCCATCACCACCAATCAGCGACCGACTAGCTCAAGAGGAAGCGGCCGTAGCTGCGTTTTCCATACATGTGTCGACTCATCTGCTGTACGCTACGTGTTTTATGTACAATTTAAAAATCCGCGATACAGTGAGACGCAATATGGCGAGGGACGACTGCATGGCTGTTTTCATCTATTGGTTATTGTCTACCTGATGACTTATGATCCGTCTGAGTATCGGCCCTGAAAATAACAAGTCGTCCTTCTGTCCAGCTGGAGTCTCAGTGTGCAGATGTGGATCCAGATGTGTCAGCAGCTCTGTTGCTTCATCTGGACCCTCAGAGCCTCAGTCCTGAGATGGACTTTCTCTGACCGGCTGACCTCTGAAACAACGACGGTAACTCACCACACAACTTCTAACAATCCATCCACAAACAAAAAAAAAACAGTCGATGCTCAGATTTGTGTAAAAAAAAAAAACTCCAACATTTTATTTACATGTCTTTTTATACAGAATACACACCTTATTACATACATGTACATGTGAAGCCCTTTCACTGCTACAGTACAGAGAGAAACTCTTCCAAAAGAGAGAACATAGCATCGTAATAACTTAATAAAAACAGTGTGCTAATAAAACTAGACTGCATGTTCTGCACACAGCTACAAGTGCTTTACATGTATTAGGCAACCAGGATATTGCATTGTAGGACTTTGAACTGCATTAATGTAGGTTATAGTCACTATTATGAGGCTGTAACTGTCAGCTAGCAGATTAAACATATTCCTATAGATCAAAGTACGGAAGCCCTGAGCGCTCAGCGTGCTGGAGGTATAGGAATGTGAGCAGACAGGATAAGAAAACATCCTCACCGATTTGACAACAAACGCTAGAACGTTTTTGATTAACTGGGTGCCGTCGCATCGTAGCTACGAAACTGCAAGAAACATCTGCGTCTCCTCAAAATGAATTTAATTAACTTGAAGATCGTCCATGATGGCAGAAAGAGGACGCAAGGAAGCAGGTCTACGTCTCCGCAGTGGAAAGCTCCCTTTGTATCAAACGTCCATCACAGCTTCCTTTAGCAGAAACTGGTGTCATTAAATCGTTTTTACCTGCTAAAATTTGAAAAATATCAGATTTACCTGAATGTGAGGCAAAGAAAAGCAAGAAATTCTCAACTCCGAAGCCTTAAAACCACAAAATTTTAAGGGTTTTTGCCAGAAGAAGGACTTTTCAAACAGTAAATAAGTTTCTTTTGCTGGATTGATGCATTAGTTGTCTAATCAGTGGAGCTCTATAATCGAGGACAGAAATGCTGCAGGGTTAACAGCAGCAGGATTTTATAGTCTGCTCTAATCAGCAGCGTTATTTACTGTGTTTCATGTGAAATTGGTGAGGATATTCTCTCAGCATGTTCCACTGAGCTCTCCGGGCCACCGTACCTTACAGTCAACAGGCAGTGTAAACTCATCTCTACATCTCATCTGTAACAGGCACCACGAGCGGCTGTCGTCTTCTCAAGTTACAATCCTTAAGATTTTCATGGAATCGAACCAGTTTTTGATTCGTTTCGTCACAAATAATCATCAACTGAAAAATGCATGTAGAAAACAAGACAGTGGACGTTTTAGAGGCGCTTATGAGCAGCTGATCAGCAGCACAGACGACATAATTCACATTATTTTGACGCATTTCTTTATTAAAACTTGAATTTGTTTGGTTGCTCAGTGAACAGCAGCAGCTTTTTAGGGTTTTGAAATATAAATTTATTAAAATCTTGGTTTCTACTCTGTGAAAAGTGGCTCAATCGTGAATTTCAGTGCTTCTCTGCAGTAATTTTGGCTGTTTTTGTTTCTTCTGCCAGTCGGATAAACGTGAATAACGACAGCAGGAGCAGCAAACGACGACCAAATAGCCACCTGGTGTTTTTCTTTGCAGTGTTCTCTCCGGTGCAGGACGCGAACCGAAAACAAGACCACAACGTTTAGCTCTTCTACAGATGTGTGGATCTTTGTTTCCCTGCGACCGATCGGTTGGTTGAAGAGTAGCTACGACTTCGGTCCGCGAAGATGGAAGTGAGCAGGTGACCTATCAGGTAGAGCGATGGTGAAGAAATTCTGCCTCCTGCTGCTCTGTAGTCTGATTTTCTTTTAAGTTAAGATGTAAAAACAACCTTGTTAGTGGTGCTTTGTTTGTTTGTTTGATGGTTCAGCCCTTGTTAGTGGGGAAAAATGTATTGTTGATAGTTATTTATTAAATCTTGTGTTGTTTTCCATGCTGTTTTTCTGTTTACTGAAATCTTAAGGATTAGAACTTTGTAGGGAAACAGGAACAGGAGAGCTGCGGTTTAAAATCACACTGTGAGTTCAGTCCAGTCCGCTTCTGAACGGGGTTTTTAGCTTGTAAAAACAGAAGCTGCACCTGTCAAAGTCTGGTGAAATCTAAATGTCCTTCAGTAAAATCATCCTGGAATGAAGACGATCCGACCTCGCTGCAGTGGATTTTAACTACCCGCCTGTTAAGATCCAACATGCTGCCGTTGTGTTGAACCCAGCGGGGCCCAGCACGACTCGGTTCAGGTACCTGTGCAGCAGACCTGGAGCTCCTGCTGTCATCTGTCCTGCTCCTGCTGAACCACCTCTCCGGTCAGCGTGATGGTGTGAAGGTCCGAGTACGACGCCTGCTGCTGCTGCTGCTGCTGCTGGTGCTGGTGGCTGCTTCCTCTCTGAGCCTCGGCCTGAGTCAGCGGATGGACCATGGACATGTGGACGTTCAGGTTGTGAGCCTTCTCGAAGCGCTTCCTGCACATCAGGCACTCGAACTCCAGGTCGGCCTCGGCCTTGTGTTTGGTCATGTGGTACTTCAGAGACGCTCGCTGGCGACACTGGAACCCGCAAACCTCACATCTGAAGGAGAAAAGCGAAAACAGCAGCGTTTGTTGTTTTGGCAGCTGATCTGAGTGTTGATGTCATATGAACAAACTGGACCTCAGGACTTACTGCAGCGGTTTGGCCCCTGAATGTCTCATCTGGTGAACCGACAGATGTTTCCTCTGTTTGAAGGTTTGGCCACACTGGTCACAAATGTAGTTTCTCTCCTCTGCAAACAGACGAGATGAACGTCAGCGTGAGCCAAAACACAAACAGAAAACCTACAGATGCTCAAACCTTCTTCATTCGTCTGTTTACTGTGGTACATCCATTCAAGGGCAGGAGGAATTTTAAGCCTAAATGATTTAGACCCATTTAATCTTTTTAAAACGACAACTGGACAGGTGCTGTCATTTAACTTGAACAAAAAAAGTAGTCTCAAAAATAAAAACAGACTTTTAAATCTTCTTAATAATGTGTAGATGAGATGCACAGTCGATTTCAGAAATCAGATTTTCATATTTTTTCATAGTTTTATATTTATTGTAACCCTTTAGATCAGTGGTTCTCAACTGGTCCAGCCTCAGGACCCACTATGTCTCCATTAATAACGGTCGCGACCCAAATTTTTGAAGTTTGCTGTTCCTGTTAACAAACTAAGGTTTATTTGGGTGGAGTCTCAATGCATTTTGATATAATTTAGGGAAAATTTAGGCTTATTTTTTTGCTAATTTTGGTATATTTGAATGCTTTTGCCAAGTTTTGGGCATATTTTGGCCCATTTTGACAGATTCTGAGCACATTTTCATATATTTTTGGCACATTTTAGCATAATTTTCTCCAATAAGCTGTCAGAGTCAAATCTAGACGTTAATAGTGGGCAACTACTGGTGTCACCACCACTAAATATCCTGCTACTGAAAGCAAACTGTGTCATCAGAAACACATCCTTTAAAATAAAAGACTTTATACCACTACTTTTTGCTTCTGCGACCCTCTAAAAATGGCTTCGCGACCCACCACTTTTCCCGACCCACCAGTTGAGAACCACTGCTTTAGATGCTACTAACTAGTCTGGGAATACTAGTAGCAAGTCTATGGAGGCTAGTCACTAGCCTAGCTTTGTTAGTTTAGATGTTTTTATTGTCATTGCACAATGTTTCAGAGCAACAAAATAAATTCAGTTACATCCCGTCCAAGAAACTTAAAGAAGACAATAACACAAACATGGGGAGGACAGGAGCAGGACAACTGTGGTTCGCCACAAGAGCAGCGCTCCGTGTTACTTAGATGAAAAGGAGAACAAGAGGCAGCTTATAAATGCTAGTAGCTACTCACTAGCCTAGGAATGCTTCTTGCAAGCCAGTGGATGCTAGTTAGCTAGCGTAGGAATCTTATTTGCAAGTTATTACAACAGGAATACTAGTAGCAAGCCTACAGATGCTAGTTTCTCACCTAGAAATACTAGTTGAGTTTCTAGTTAGTGTGGACTATCCACAGAACATTGTGTGTACAGTTTTTACTGGAACTACTTTCTGCTGAGGAAGTAGTTCCCAATCAGCATGTTATCCAGCTGTTCTGCCTCATTCGCAGCCGGATGTTTACATTCTGAACCAACTGATAACCATGTTTGTGACATCAGTTATCTCTGATCACCAAGGTGATTTTGTGGGGGGACTGAGGTTGAGCTGAACCAGCCTTAAACAGTGAAGACAGACTGCAGACGTCACCTGTGTGGATGAGCTTGACGTGTCGCTGCAGGTAGCGGTCGATCATGAACACCTTGTTGCAGCCGGGATGAGGACACGGTCGCTCCCTCACCTCCTCATGGTGCTCCTTTATGTGTTTCTACAAGAAGAAGATAACATCACTTAAACAGACACAAGCAGAACACATAAAACCTTCATCTTGCTTTAAATAAAATGAAATGAAAAGGTGAAATCTGACCTTCAGACCATCAGGAGCTCTGTAGACCGCCGTACAGCCCTGGTATGGACACTTGTAGATGTTGGGAAGCTCCTCTCTGTAAAACAAACACACTGGTTAATGTTTAAATAAACTATACATGTAAATATTACATTTTCTTAATGAAGACAGAGCTGATGGAGCTGGTGTCAGACCTGCCTACAGGACTCACCCTTTAGGTTTGAACTTGTTCTTCCAGCCTGGTTTGGGTCCTGGTTTCTTCTTGACTTTGGGCTCCTCAGGGGCCTTCGGACTTTGTCTTCTCTTGTTAGGGACGTTCAGTCTGCGAGCTCTGGGAGAAAAGAGGAAGATCTGTTAGTTGCTAGAGTTGGAATGCTAGTCACAAGCCTATGGAGTCTAGTCATTAACCTAGGAATGGTAGCTACTAGCCTATGGATGCTAGTTGCTAGAATAGGAATGCTGGCCACACACCTATAGAGTCTAGACATTAACCTAGGAATTGTGGTTACAAGCCTAAGGATGCTACTCGCTAGCATAGGAATGCTAGTTACAAACCTAAGAATACAAGTCATTAGCCTTAGAATGCTAGTTACAAGCCTAAGGAAGCTAGTTGCTAGAGTTGGTATGCTAGTCACAAGCCTATGGAGTCTAGTCATTAACCAAGGAATGATAGTTACTAGCCAATGGATGCTAGTTGCTAGAATAGGAATGCTAGTCATAAACATATGGGGTCTAGACATTAACCTAGAAATGGTAGTTACAAGCCTAAGGAAGCTACTTGCTAGAGTTGGAATGCTAATTACAAGCCAATGGAGTCTAGTCATTAACCTAGGAATGGTAGGTACTAGCCTAGGGATGCTAGTTGCTAGAGTTGGAATGCTATTTACAAGCCTAAGAAAGCTAGTTGTTAGAATAGGAATGCTAGTCACAAGCCTAGGAAAGCTAGTTGCTAACTTAGGAATGGTAGTTACTAGCCTAAGGAAGCTAGTTGCTAGATTTGGAATGCTAGTTACAAACTTAAGACTACAAGTTGTTAGCTTTGGAATGCTAGTTACAAGCCTATACTCAGTAACGTAGGAATGGTAGTTACAAGCCTAAGGATGCAAGTCGTTAGCCTTAGAATGCTAGTTACAAGCCTAAGACAGCTAGTTGCTAGAACTGGAATGCTAAATACAAGCCTATGGAGTCTAGTCATTAACCTAGGAATGGTAGTTATTAGCCTAAGGAAGCTAGCTGCTAGAGTTGTAACGCTAATTACAAAATTATGACTGCAAGTTGTTAGCCTTGGAATGCTAGTTACAAGCCTATGTAGTCTAGTCAGTAACATAGGAATGGTAGTTACAAGCCTAAAGATGCAAGTCATTAGCCTTAAAATGTTAGTTACAAGCCTAAAGAAGCTAGTTGCGAGAACTGGAATGCTAATTACAAGCCTAAGAAAGCTAGTTGTTTGAGTTGGAATGCTAACTACAAGACGATGGATGCTTGTTGTTAGCATTGGAATGCTAAATACAAGCCTATGGAGTCTAGTCATTAACCTAGGAATGGTAGTTACTAGCCTAAGGAAGCTAATTGCTAGAGTTGTAATGCTAGTTACAAACTTAAGACTGCAAGTTGTTAGCCTTGGAATGCTAGTTACAAGCCTATGGAGTCTAGTCATTAACCAAGGAATGATAGTTATTAGCCTATGGATGCTAGTTGGTAGAATAGGAATGCTGGTCACAAACATATGGAGTCTAGACATTAACCTAGAAATGGTAGTTACTAGCCTAGGGATGCTAGGTGCTAGAGTTGCAATGCTATTTACAAGCCTAATAAAGCTAGTTGCTAGAATAGGAATGCTAGTCACAAGCCTAAGAAAGCTAGTTGCTAACTTAGGAATGGTAGTTACTAGCCTAAGGAAGCTAGTTGCTAGATTTGGAATGCTAGTTACAAACTTAAGACTACAAGTTGTCAGCCTTGGAATGCTAGTTACAAGCCAATGTAGTCTAGTCAGTAACGCAGGAATGGTTGTTAAGGTACTTAAGGATGCAATTTGTTAGCCTTGGAATGGTAGTTACTAGCCTAAGGAAGCCAGTTGCTAAAGTTGTAATGCTAGTTACAAACTTAAGACTGCAAGTTGTTAGCCTTGGAATGCTAGTTACAAGCCTATGTAGTCTAGTCATTAACCTAGGAATGGTAATTACAAGGCTACGGATGCTAGTCGCTAGCATTGGAATGCAAGTTATAAACCTCAGAATACAAGTTGTTAGCCTTAGACTGCTAGTTACAATCCTAAGGAAGCTATTTGCTAGAGTTGGAATGCTAATTACAAACCTATAGATGCTAATAGTTGCTAGACTAGGAATGCTATGTGTAAGCTAAGGGTTCTAGTCAGTCACAAGGTCAAACAGGTCTAATTCCACACTGGAGGTTTCAAAGCTGCAGCTGTTCAGAGGAAACGTCTTTTTCCACCCACCTTTTATCAGAGTAGGGCTCAAACACCTCCTCATCTGACAGTCCTCCTTTTCTGTTCTCCTCAAACTCCTCCTCAGACACGACCCTGAAAGCACAGTTATAGATATCGGCTATATTGTCTCCCTTTAAACACAGAATATCGACATAGCATCTTATTATTAATATATGTGTTCTGCTTTTACTATATTACTTTAAGTTTCTCCATTTATTTATTACCACTAAACTAAGAGCTGTCCCTCAGTGTGTTCTCAAAGTTACTCTACAGATTGACAATTTTTACAAACAAACCACATTACCAGCTCGTAAAATGTGATGTTTTGCTATCAACAAGAGTAAACACAAGTCGAGCTGACTTTAATATTTTGACATTTATATTTAGGTAAAGGTTCTGACCGGTCGGACAGATCGCTGTCAGCAGTTCTGTCGTCCATCTGAGCTGCAGCAGGAGATAAAGGATCCTCATGAGCTGCAAAGTCTGAGCAGAAACAGCAAACAGTCACTTATAAAATATAAAATGTCGGTATCTCCAGAGGGTAAACCAAAAACTACATCGACTGCACATCACCACTGATAAATACGAGGACTGGTGAGCATCAAAGTTTGGTAACGCTTGTTAATTTCCAACAAATTTAAAGTTAATCAGCTCTAAATTACAGGAATATTTCCAAGAAAGGCAGAAACACTTTGGTGCTAGTTGTCGTTTTCTCTATGACCAGCTTTAAGCGTCAATATTATGGGATGTATTATAGTTTAATGTCACCAAGAGACAAAACTGCCCCAAAGACACGTAAAACAATCAAAATGTCACAACAGATGACAAAAGAAGAAAAACGAGACGTTAATGGCAAAAACGACCAAAAAAACGTGAAATTATGTCCCTAAGACTCAAAAAAACAACACAAACTGACGCAAAGTGACAGAAGGGAGACGAAAAAATGTCAAAAATGAGCACAAAAAACAAACAGAACTACAAAAAACAAATACAAAACAACAAAACAAACAAAACAACAAAAACAAACACAAAACAAAAAACCAAACGCAAAACTACAAAAAAAACCCAAAACAACAAAAACAAACGCAAAACAAACACAAAACAACAAAAAAAACAAAACAAACACAAAACAAAAAACCAAACGCAAAACTACAAAAACCAAACATAAAACAACAAAAAACAAACACAAAACAAAAACAACAAAAAACAAACAGAAAACCACAAAAAACAAACAAAACAACAAAAACTAAACACAAACAACAAAACAACAAACAAAACAACAAAAACAAACACAAAACAACAAAAAAAAAACAAAACAACAAACACAAAACAACAAACACAAAACAAAAAAACAAACGCAAAACTACAAAAAACAAACATAAAACAACAAAAAACAAACACAAGACAAAAACCAAACATAAAACAACAAAAAAACAAACAAAACAACAAAAAACAAACACAAAACAACAAAAAACAAACAAAACAAAAAAACAAACACAAAACAACAAAAACTAAACACAAACAACAAAAAAACAAACAAAACAACTGATGTTTAACGTTGGTTATAGAGAAAATGAACAGAATCCAGATTTAGTCTTTAGACTGTGACACCTGGATGGATGTAAAACTGATCTGGTTTGTGGTTTTAACAGAACTCAGATGTGTTTTTCATCCTAACATGTCGTTTGTCTGTCTGCTGGAATGAAGAAGGTATGAGGCTCAGAAATGATGGAAACGTCCATTAAATTTTTTACATTTGAGCGTCTGTAACTGAAAATACTCACAGGTAAAACTTCACATGGATTCATTAAATACACTAAAGTTGCTGTGGATGTCTGACTGACCCTCAGCGGTTCCGGTCCACTCGTCCAGCGCTGAGTTCTGGATCTGTGCTGTGACTCCAGCTGGACTGTGCTGAACCAGGTTACTCCCCGCTGAGCTCCTTCCATTCCCTCCCGGCTGCTCCTCTTCCTCCTCCTGCTCCTCTTCCTCTGAGACCCCTCCGTTGCCCCGGCTAAGGTTCACGGTCGAACCCGGACCGGAGCCGGCGCCGCACTGGGCGTCCATGATGTACCTGTGTCCGTCCACGCAGCCCCACACGGCCTTCACCGAGCCCCAGCACTGACCCTCCAGCACCTCCTTCAGGTCGGGGCAGGAGCGGCAGGCCTCGCCGTGGTGGTGGGCCCAGGACACCAGGCTGTGGAGGCACTTCGGGTCGGAGGTGAAGGACGGCGGCGCTGAGAGGAAGCAGAGAGTCAGCTGAGGGACGCAACAGAACCTCGTGGACCTAAAGAAGAACTGCTGGTTCTTACCTGCTGGACTGTGGTTGACTGAAGACTCTGGACACTTTAGATTCCTCCTGGAAAAAGGTAAACAAAACGGATGTTTACACTTTTTCTGCAGTAAACACTCTTTAAGAAACGGGTCGGTCTTCACGAACGTATTCATTTGGCTAAACTTTGAGAATTTCACACCTGAGAAATTCTCTGTTTTGATTTTTTTTTCTACCTGGAAAGCAACTTAACGAGTTCATGAGCTCAAAATCCTGCCTCAAAAGTGACGTTTTGAATATTTCTGAAGCACCGTGAAGCTTCAAGGTGTAACAAGATGACTGCAGCGTCCGCATAAATCAAACTAACGATTACACAGAAGAACGTTTTGACAGCAAACACAACAACAGAGTTCACAGAATGTGCAGCTGTGTCGTCTCAGATGTTCTTTATTTACTATTTGGGACCCAAAACTAAGTCCTGTGAAATATTTTGGCTGAATCTTGAGAATTTCATTAATTTTCAGACCTGAGAAAATATATATATAAAACCTCTGGCACCATTTTATTGGCTCAATATCTCCAGAAATAAAAGTCCCACAGCCACGAAACTTGGTGAGACACGGACAAAACAGTTTCCAGCAGCTGATTTATTTTAATTATTGACGCTTGGAAATGGAAGAAAGTGCAGAATTTTTCCAGTCAAGGCTGGTGTTGTGTCTCCAGTAAGTTCCTGTAAGTGTATATCTATGGATGGATCCTTATTTCCTACTAAAATACAGTCTTTGGTCAACGTTCCACCAACTTTTAAGGCTCTAACATCAGTAGGATTTAACGTCTGGTGAATATGACAAGACAAGGTTCCAGTTTTTTGCTATTTTGACTTAAAAACTTCAACATTACTCACAATTGATTGAAAATGATTTGAAACTTGTCCAGAATGACTAAATATTTGTCCAAAATAGGATAAAAACTGCCCAAAAGTGACTTAAAATTGTCCAAAACGACCAAAAATTGTATTTATTGGTCCTTGAAAATGGGAAAAAAGTCCAAAATATTCAAACAAGGGTGGTATAGTTCCTATAAGTGTACATATGTATGGATTAATCCATATTTCCTACTAAAAATACAGTCTTTGATTGACATTTCACCAACTGTTGAGGCTCTTAACATCAGTAGAACTTGATGTGTGGCAAATATGACAAGACAAAGTTCCAGTTTTTAGATATTCTGACTAAATGTTGATGTGGACTCATTGGTTGAAGACATAACCTGGTGTTCATAGGCGTCTATATGTTGGTGTTACATGTATAAAGTTACAAGCTGCTTCCATGTTGTCTTCATGTTGAAATTAAACAACACATGAGGCTGATTTTGACCTAAAAATGTTCACATAGAGATATTAAAAATGAACACTTTCATTTTCAAGGACTAATAATTACTCATTCTTGTCATTTTGGACAATCATAAGTCATTAAGGGCAGGTTTCAAGTCACTTTAGGCCAGTCCTTATCTTATTTTGGACAAATATTTAGTCATTTTGGACAAGTTTGAAATATTTGCCACAAGTCCCATGGGGCAGTGGTGGCGCAACAGGTTAAGCCCTGGGCTACTGATCAGAAAGTCAGAGGATCGAACCCCTGCTGTGGCCACCGTGGGCGCTGCAAACGTGGCAGCCCACTGCTCCTCGCTAGAATGGGTCAAATTTTATTATTTGGTCAAATTCTATTGATGTTAGAGACTCAAAAGTTGGTGGAATGTTGAACAAAGACTGTATTTTTAGTAGGAAATATCGATTAATCCATACATATGTACACTTATAGAAACTATACCACCATTGTTTGAATATTTTGGACTTTTTTTTCCATTTTCAAGGACCAATAAATAAAATTTTTGGTCGTATTGGACAATTTTAAGTCACTTTTGGGCAGTTTTTATCCTATTTTGGACAAATATTTAGTCATTCTGGACAAGTTTCAAATCATTTTCAATCATTTGTGAGTAATTTTGACTGGTTTTAAGTCAAAATAACCAAATAACTGGAACCTTGTCTTGTCATATTCACCACACGTTAAATCCTACTGATGTTAGAGCCTTAAAAGTTGGTGGAATGTTGACCAAAGACTGTATTTTAGTAGGAAATAAGGATCCATCCATAGATATACACTTACAGGAACTTACTGGAGACACAACACCAGCCTTGACTGGAAAATTCTGCACTTTCTTCCATTTTCAAGCGTCAACAGTTAAAATAAAAATCGGCTGCTGGAAACTGTTTTACAGGAACCTTCTGGAGCCACAGTACAACCAACGATTTAAAATTTAGCACTTTTCTTTCCATTTCCAAGAGTCGATAATTTAAAACTTTGTGTCTGCTGAAGCCATTTAATCATTTGGATCTCCTGGGGACTGTTCTGTCTGTGTCTCACCCAGTTTCGTGGCTGTAGGAGTTTTATTTCTGGAGATATTGAACCTTTAAAATGATTTTTTGAGTGTAAAACAGGTCTGCTAAAACATTTTACAGACCTTCACCTATAATAAATCATTAAACTTTGGATAAGAGACGGTGGAGCAGCAACTTGACCGGTTTTCTGACTCACTGGTTCTTCAGCTTCTCCGTCCCGACCGGCGGCAGGTTGACCCTCTGCAGGAACCGGACCAGGATGCTGTGGCACTTGTAGAACTTGGCGTGACATTTCTTGCAGATGAACTCCGACAGCCGAGGGTCTCGGTCCAGCTGGACGCCGACGAGCCGCTGGAAGTCCGAGTGGAACAGGAGCGGCGACTGGGCGGCGGCGTCCGACTCCTCGTCCACGATGTCGAGGGAGTCCTGAGGCCACTTGATGAAGGCGTGGCGGAGGCTGCGAGGGGAGAACTTCCCGTGGCAGAGCCGACAGACGGCGGTGGACAGTCGGCCTGCTGGGACACGGAGCAGATCCAGAGTTCAGGTCGGTTTTCTTTAGTTCACTGCAAAAACTCCACATCTTACCAAGTTTATTCGTCTTATTTTTAGTCAAATTGTCCACTTGATTTAAGATAAATTCACTTTACAGGTAACATTTCAGCAGATGGAGGGACGTGTTTTAAGACAACGCATCTTAAATGTCTTGTTAAGTCAAACAATCTTGAAATGATCTTGTTTTAGTCGTATTTTACCAGAAACAAGGTTCATTTCATTTCATCCATGTTTCAAGCTGAGCTGTTGTTTGTATCAGATAAATAATCTGGATTTAAGAAATAAAGTAAATGCATTTTATTGGAAAATCACCAATTCATATCAGAAAACAGCTGCATGTGTAAAATGTGTAAAAAAAAAAACAAAGCAAATGTCTGCTTTTGAGTTAAAACACCTCCTTTTGGGCGTAGCTGGCTTCACCTAAAACACAACACCTTCAAATGTTGTCAAACACCACTAAATATTAGGATTTCTAGCTACTGTGAGAAGACATTATATCTCAGAATGCTTCCATTAATCTGTGTGATCTTATTTCAAGTACAAGATGGTCTTAAATCTAGAGAAGAGCCACGATAATACAACTAAAATAAGTTGAACACATCTCAAATTAAGAAGCTGACATTAAACTTATTAAAGCAAAAATCTATTTAATTCTTTATCATGTCTGGTTTATTCTAAGATACCTCAGCTTGACAATGCTGCTAAAATATAGCTTAAAATAAGTTTTCCCTGCTGATTTTAAGACCTCAATATTCTAAATTTCACGTCTTATTTCAAGAAATCTGACCAAGCAAATGTTCACTTGTTCAATTGGCAGATTTTTTCACTTATTTCAAATTAATAACAGATTAAATTGTATTTCAGAAGACATGGGGCCCTTCATGGATGAAGTATTAAGTAGAAAAGGATAAGCTGATGGGAAGCTCTTTATGATGACATACTGGACTTGTATCCTGGCAACATAACGTGTTGTTATTTCATGGTGATGTGTGACGCCTGCCTTAGCCTGTGTACCATGTGTAAAATGATTGACTCAGTTCTAGTCCTTGTGTGGTCGGTGCACCAGTTAGGGCTGCTATAAAGACCTACAGGAGGAACCCAGGCTCCGTCCTTGGTTTGGGGCCGGTGGAATAAGGCAGGTGCACACCTCATTCCACATGTGTGTGCAGGAAGCGCAGGGTGCAAGGAAAACGGACCTGCTCTCCTACTGAGGTGAGGGAAGACCCTCTAGTCGTTAGGCAGGTAGATCGCCGACGGAACAGCATCGGTGGTCCACGCGCTGCTCTTGCCGGGGACAATTTGTTTGATTTGTTTGTTTGTTTTCTTTGTCTAGTCCAACCTGGCAGTGAGCTGGTAGTGGGCAAATAGATCTGGGTATTACCCGTGGGGCGGACTAGTTCTTTTTCTTTTCTTTGTTCATGTTTGTTTGGTGTTTTTGGAGTTTTTTTCTTTGTTAATTTGCTCCCTCCTCATCACCGGCACCAGGTGTGCTCCCAGTCAGGCGATCAGGTAGGGCAGGGGTGCTCAAATGATCAGCTCATCATCAAGCTCTGCAGAAGCCTGATAACGATCCTGATCATTTGAATCAGGTCTGTTGGAAGAGGGAAACATCTAAAACATGCTGGATAGGGGCTCTCGAGGACCAGGATTGAGCACCCCTGAGGTAGGGCCTAAGGGGGACGTGTGCAGTGAAAACATTCACATGTGTAAACTCTGTAAGAGAACTCGTTGAAGTTGGATTTACAGTTTGCAGTGCAGTGAAGACGGTCATGTTTGTAAACGGTGTGTTAACTCTTGCAGTGTAGGCTTTCTGATTGCGGTGTTTTGGTGTTATGGGAACTTCCCCCATCCTGTAGCAGACCTGGGAGTTCAACTGGGAGTCCGGTATGGTGGGGGTGTGTGATTTTTATAGAGACTGACTTTTGAAATAAATATCCTACACCAGTTACCTCTTTGTGATTGTTTGTTGTGTAGCTGGGCCCTGAACGGGTGTAACACTTGGTTTGCAGTTTGTTTAAATAATATTCTTTCTCTGTGGTAAAAAAAAGAGGATAAACCAATAAAAAGTGAAATAAAATAAAAACAACCCTTTACTTTTTCACCAGGTTAACTTTTACTAACACCAACTGAGTTTTGGAGAATTGAATGTTAAACTTAAATGCTGCTTAAACTGGCAGCTTTCCTTTTAAACAGAGTTCCGTGTAACTTTCCGTCGCGGCTTCACTCACCCGATGACCTGGACTTGTTCTCTGGGTGCTTCTGCGTGTCGTCGACTGTCATCCCGCCAAAGTCCGCCGTTTTGTCTGTTGCGGCGCCGTCGCCGTAGAAACCGTCCGTCGTTGCGGCGACGGTCTTTCGAGGTCTCCCTCTGTTTCCAGGCGGCCTCTTCTCCTCGCCGTCGTCCGCCGCCGTCTGAGTCTGTCGCGACCCCTCCGATGACCTCGGCCGTCTGCTCTTCTTCTTCATGGCTTACGGAGCGGTTCGGCCGTCAGCAGCTGAGCGGAGTCCTGCTGCCAGCGTCACTGTAAAGACCAGCAACACAATGAACTAACTTTAGGATGTTTTCACAGTTTCACACAAGGAGACTGTTTTCAAATTCTTCTTCTGAATGTGGAAAGTTTGTCTGACTTTAGTAGCAGACAGTTCTGACTTCATTAGCTTGTTTTCATATGAACTGAATGTTGTGGGCTCTAGAATAGACGGGCAATCAAGATAAGATAAGATATGATAAACTTTATTGTCTCACAAGTGAGAAATTTGTCCTGGGCTATTCACTCATGCTGCAGCCAACATATTGTACATCACAATCTCCAGTTGCTAGTAAATAATAAAAAGCACAAAGACAATTCATTCGACTAACACAGTGTCTTCAAAAATGACAGATATATTATCGTCTGTCTTGGTTACAGATTTCCTGGCAGCAAAACCCAGACAGGTAAAGAACAGCGACGACAGCCCCACCACAAAACACAACACATTATAAGAATAGATAAAAATTAATACACTTACACCGAGATGAATTTATAAAGGCAACAGTTTTGATCAGTGGTTCATCATTTCAGTCACTCTTACAGCAAAAACACTGATTTTAACTTCTCAAATGTCACAGTTTTCTGCTTTCTATCATAACATATGATAGTTTATGAAATAATCTGAGTTTTGGTTTGGTGGACAGACCCGTCCAAGGACTTTAAAAAGGCACCTTTAGAGCTGCGACAATTAATGAAATCAGTCTCCAACTATTTTGATTCCTGCTTCTTAAAGGTAAACATTTTCCGTGTCAACTCGGCCAGATTAGGGGAGGTCAGTTGCTTGACCACCTCAGAATCTCTTGAACCTTTCTAGGAATGATCTTTGCCGTCTGAAACTGACATCTGCCCATTTTAAAGCTGAAATTCCAACGTTTTCTTGATTTTTCACCCGACGGAAATTTTCAATAAATCATTCGCAAGTTGGAAACTGAGCGAGTTGCAACTTTCAGACGACCACATCTCTTTAAGTTTATGTCCTAGAGTCTTCACATTTCAAAGGCATTATGAAAAGATGTTTTGGCACACCAGTAGATGATACTTCCATCTCTTACTGTCCTAAATTTCATCAGCCTACTCATGATTCAAGACAACCATCTGGCCGATTGGAAATTAATGACTTTTTTTTACCTGTGTCAACTTTGATTGACCATAACTCCCATTTCTACTAACATACGAAAGCTTCCTAAGCATCACTAATGTCATTCAGGTATTATTCTCACAATAACATTGATCAAATAGATCCTATTTATCCTACTTTATTTGCAATTTTTGAACAAATCCTGAATCTGAGCTGTCTCAAGCAAAGAACTGAGTCTTGATTGCCAGAATTTGCTGCATTCCCTCCATTCACCAGAAAACTTCTAAACATCTCCTGAACATGTGAAGACTCCAGGACATAAACTTCAGCCCTACATTTAATGTAGTTTTATATCTAAGACATTAACAACAGCTCTGCTCACGTGTTGAATGTAAAATAAATGTAAGTTCCCAGGATTTAAAGAAAAGTGTTTGTAGTTATTACATGTAACTAAAACATCTACAGCTAAATTAATTTGTTCAGAACTTTTTGAAATTAAATCTGAAGACCATTGATGCTATTCACGCATAAAAATACTGAGAGGACTTTAAAAATTGTTTTAATTATTTTATAAACTGACATTTAATGAGTGTTTTTGCAGAATTTGGAAGCTTAACCGCAAAAAACATTGCAACGTCACATTGCTAAGCTACATGCTAATCATCAGAGCCACTTTTAAATTGTAATAATCATATTAAATTATTTACAGAAACTCAAAAAAAACTCATGTTTACATTGCAACACATTTCTGCTCGCGATTCAACCAGCTAACGTTCGCTGTTAGCCCGGTTAGCTTGGTTAGCTTGAGTGAAACTGCTTCGCTTGCTAGCCTCAAGAAACAGTCAGAGTTTACGTCGTAATGAATTCAGCCTTCAGTCAGAACTCACCGTGAGTGTGTGCAGGTCCTAGCACTCAGAGAACATGTTGTTTTTGGGAATAAAGATGGTTTCATCAGTCTGCAGAGGAAGCTGTGGAGCTACAGCGGTGCTGCCAGTTGTAAACATTAAAACCCGGAACCGCAACCGGAGAGAAACACGGGGGGGAAACATTAGCGAGCGACACCTGCCGACCGGAGGAGCGAACTACAACAGCAACAGGTTTTATTGTATTTGCAGACCAACAAAACAACGATAAAAATAAAAAATAATACAATAATAATAAAGTGAAAAAATACATAAAACACAGGAAAAAATCTTGATTTATAGAGCACAATAAAAAACTGCAAAAATAGCTGAAAATATTTTTAAAATAATGACATTTTAGCTGATTTAAATACAATATAACAGTGTGCTTTTACCGTCGCACACTATAAAAGAACTATTTGTAAACATATAGATTTTTCGTGTGGGGTTTATGCACAGTTGTGGCCTGGCTTGTTTGTTTTTACAGTCAGCATGTGAATTTCCACTTATTGTGATTTTGCTAGATACTGTCCGGTTTTTAAATTACAGATTTTGTCTTTCAAATAACAGTAAATATCTGTAAAATAATAATATATCAGAATCAGAAATACTTTATTGATCCACGAGGGGAAATTGTCGATGTCATAGTTGCTCCAATTCAAGGTTCAAGGTATATAGATAAACATAAGTACAAATATGACCTAAAAATATAAACATAACTAGAAAAAAATTTCATCAAAAATATAAACATAAGTAGAACACATGTTTTAAAATATAGTAAAAAAAAATAAAAAGTGTAAATTTACAGTTACAATTTGTTTTTCTTAAAAAAGATTTTATTGTGGGTGGTATTTACAATTTTGCCTCTTTTTGCCTTTTTTTGCAATAAAAAAGTAAATTAGATTTTTTTTCTACATGATTTTACTAGTTATTAGCAAAACTGGAAAACCTGTAGAATAACAGTAAATTAAAATACTGTTGAAAATGTCATTTTTTAACAGTGTATATATTAAATATGTAAAATTCACTGACAAACTTTTAATCAATCAGTTATATTTTTAATTTTTTTTTTATCCAAGTTGTGTGTAATGAGTTGGTAAATTCTAGATATTAAAGGGGAATTTATTTTTTTCTTTATTGATTAATTTTTTCTGACATAATTAAATGATCCTTTGGTTTAAGAAAGTTATACCTTACCGCCCAACTATCAAATCAAGACCACAATGAAGTTACTAATTTACACCGAACACAAATTAGAATTTTATTATTTTTTTAATGTGAAAATGATAATTGCATTGTCTTTGCTGATATTAGAAAACATATTGAGAATTTTAGAATAGTATTAGTTTTATACTGGAAATATACGTACTCAAAGTTATTATTGTAGTTCTCAGTGTATCCTCCTGTACAGCAGGGGGCGCTGAGGAGCTCTGAGATAAGACGCAGCAGCAGCAGCAGAAGAAGAAGAGGAAGAAGAAAAAGCAGCTAGCCGAAGAAGAAGAGGGAGGCTAACCATGGCTACAGCTGACAGCGGAGTGAAGCCTCTTCAAAATGCCATGAAAATGGCCAAAACAGCGATACAGCTGGACGGAGGGAACAAACACAAGGTAGGGAACCGAGCCGCGTCACTGTACCGGCGGCATTCCGTTATTCACCGGACAGAAAACGGAGAGCGGAGATGTAAACAGACGGAGGGGGGCGGAGGCTAGCTAACGTTAACCTGTCAGTCAGTGAACACAGCAGCAGTCAGAGCTGCCCAGGAGTTACTCTCTACTGTTATTGTAGTTAATATAACTTAAAATATTGTACAAATACAACAGAATAATAAACAATAACTACCCTTTAGGCTATACATTTAGACAAATAAAAACTAATAAGCTAAATTATGAAGCTGTAAGCCACTTTAAACAGGATATTTAAACTTTAAATTAAACTTTATTATAACAGTAACAGCCCAAACTCTATTTTTTAGGATTGGATAGCTGTAGGAATTGTTAAATTATGTTTTCACAGTTATGAGTCCTAGTATAAGCATTTATAGATCAAGGCCTCTTTCCTGTATATTTATATTTTGAGATTAACACAGTACGCAACAGAAGTGAAAGCATCCTTGTGCAGTATCACCTAAATATCAAATGATTCAAAATTATATCACCTCTCAATAACTGCATTATTTCTGAGTTTGACAAAGAAGTAATTTGTCTGTTGAACAGTCAAAAACAAACACTTCTGTAGAAACTATATTGAAAAGACAGGCTATAAAGTAGAAACTCAGCAAAAGTGAATCCACTTGTGATCAGTGACACTAAACTGGGTCCACCTGTGATTTTCCAATCAGTCTGCAGATGCATCAACATGATTCTAAACTAGACTTTCTCAGGGCTGTGTCTACCTGCATGTCTTCATCATGGCTCCACATGGAAAAGAACTGACAAAAGAACTGAAAAATCTGACTGTGAGACTTTACAGAGATGGAAAAGGACACACTGACATCAATGAGCAGCGAAAGATCAGTGAAACACAGCTGCAGCAGTAATCAGGAGGTATAGAAGGAGCTACAGTACCACTAATCATGGCTGCTGTGGTCGTCCTTCTGAAATCACTCCACAGACAGTGAAGTACTTTCACAATCTAGCTGTGTGCAGCTGATTCAGACTTGGCACAGAGGTTATCAATGGAAATCAGAAGCTCAGACAGTTTAAAGAACACTTTATACCTTTAAACTACCATTAATGGAGGACAAGAAAAACACCCTTGTGTGCTCTTTAATGCAAAACTGCAAGATTATCTCTGTTAAAGAAAATGAAAAGAGCCCTGATGGATGGTGGGAGAACATTCTTTTAACAGGTGAAGATAGATTTCTTGGGCTCAGATGGAGTCCAGCATGTTTGGTGTGAACCTGACCAGGACTACCACAGTGAAGGCATAGTCCTGACAGTGAAGAACAGAGCTGGGGGTGTGATGATGTGGGGCCGCATGAGTGCAAAAGGTGTTGGGGAGATGAGATTTATAGAAGGGTGTCTTTTAAAGCCAAATGTAGCGCATATAGTATCCATGAAAACTCTTCTAACCATCTGAATATTAATAATAAAAAAGATTCTCCCAGGTTGTGACTCTGCTTCTAAATCAAAACAAAGATGGCGGCTGCAGGCTGCCTGGATAGAAAACAAGCTACAGCTGAGCTATTAACACCATGAACAACAACCTCTGTGGGTATTTTTCTTCTTCTCTGCAGGAAGCTTACTGTGAATACCTCCGGACCATCAACTACATATCTCATGCACTTTTGGAGGAAGCTGCATCACAAAGTAAGATCATGTAAACACGACTTTACATTGTCATTTCTGTCACTTGTGTAGTGTGTGCACTCAGTGTTACATATTACACAGAGACATCCAGGGGTAGCAGGCAGCTTTGTAAAACATGAATCCCACCTCAGTGTCTCATTTAAAAGGTTTATATGGTGTTTAGCAGCAAGTTAAACAGCCGCTAGTCAGCTTGTTTAATTGTTTTTTATTGGTGAACACCGCTGCATGCAAACAGAACCCTCAGAATCAGCTGATGTTTTATCTACAACGACGTCAGTGATATTTAATAAAGCCGTGCAAAATTTAAATTTGAGTCATTTTTCCATCATTTCTGAGCCTCATAACTTCATCAGTCCAGCAGATAGACATGGGGCTGAAAAACACATTTGGGTTCTGTTAAAAAAAAAACTGCAACCAGATCAGTTTTACATCCATAAGTCCGTAAATAAAGACACACAAATACGAGGCCTGATGAGTATAAAAGTCTGGTAATGCTTATTTTAGGTTTTAGCTCGTGTCCTCAAAACATTCCTCATAATTTAAGATATTTAGCTCTAAATTACTAGAATGTCTACAAGAAAGACAGACACACTTTGGTGCTCCTTGTTTTTATTTTTAAAAATATATTGTATTTATTTATAGAATTTAAATTAAAGGCACAATAACATGCTTTAAAACCCCGTTGATTTTTTTCCAATTTTATAAAACTTAAAAAGCCTTAAAGAATTAAAACAATCCAAACACGTACATACACGAGCTCATATTTCTCTCTGTAACATTGTCCCATTGTGAAAATAATAAGGATTTTTTACTATAATGTGTACAGCACATATCTGGTTTACTGTGTGTTAAAACACAAAAATAACTTACACACAGATCAGTGACATCAAGGTACACGCTATTAAGTGTTACATCTAATATTATGGGATGTATCGTAGTTTGAACAGTCAAACTGCAGCAGTTTAATGTCACAGAAACCATCATTGGTTCCCTGGATGTGTTTCTGTTTTCTGATAGTTCACCAGAGAAAGCTTTAAAAAGTGCATTCTGGGTAAACTTTAGCCCCTTGACGCCTGAATTTATTTAGAATTATATAAAAAATGTATTGTTTGTGTTTTTTGATTTCAAGTTGATGTTAAATTAAGTGGAGATTGTTCATTTGTCTATAGCACATATAGTAGATATAGAGGTGTAATGCAACAGGCGTTAATGGTAATTTTTTTTTACTGATGCCACAAATGCCGTTCAAACCGGTCCTAAGAGAAACCAGTGCTTGCAAAAGGTTCCTAGGTATGTATTGAATATGCACAAATCAGCATTGGGGGAATGGATAAAGCTATCTTGGCTGCAGCGGTACGTTGCACATTTGTGACAACCGGCGTTAAAGGGTTAAAGGTTCATATCAGCATGATGTGTGGTGGGTGGTTCGTCAGAGCAAGTTAGAGACAATGAAAGCTCTTATTTTTACCAACATTTGACACCAATTATCATCTAATACAGTGGTTCTCAACTGGTGGGTCGGGACCCAAAAGTGGGTCGCGAAGCCATTTTTAGAGGGTCACAGAAGCAAAAAAAGTAGTGGTATAAAGTCTTTTATTTTGAAGGATGTGTTTCTTATTACACAGTTTGCTTTCAATAGCAGGATATTTAGTGGTGGTGACACCAGTAGTTGCCCACTATTAACCTCTAGATTTGGTTCTGCCAGCTTACTGGAGAAATTTATGCTAAAACGTCCCAAAAATGAACCAAAATGTGCTCAGAATCTGTCAAAATGGGACAAAATATGCCCAAAACTTGTCAAAAGTGTCCAGATATACCAAAATTAGCAAAAAAATAAGCCAAAATGTTCCCAGGCTGCATCAAAATGCGTTGAGACTACACCCAGATAAACCTTAATTTGTTAACAGGAACAGCAAACTTCAAAAATTTGGGTCGCGACTGTTATTAATAGAGACATAGAGGGTCATGAGGCTGGACCAGTTGAGAACCACTGGTCTAATAGACACCATTCGTTCTGTGTTAAAATATTCATGACTGTCACATCTGCATCTTAAAGGTCCCATATTATGCTCCTTTTCAGCAGGTCCATGTAGGTCTCAGAACAGTCAATTTGAAGTTTGTTGACTAAAAACACAGTTTGTTGCTGGACTTCATTCAGCCTGTAACTCCCTCTTGTGAGCTCCACTGAGAATACGCTGTTTCTGTGTCTGTGATAATGAGCTGAGCCTGTCCACGCCTCCTCCACGCCCCTCTCTGGAAGACGTTGTCCGTTGTGCGCTAACGTTTCCACAGAGTCTGTAGGTATGGCTGGTAGAAGCGCTGTGGTTCAGACATACCAATCTGATCCAGAGTCTGACCCAGAAGGAGAGGCTTCTGAAGAAACTCAAACTCTGAGGCTGCAGCAGGACGTTTCTGAACGGCTAACTATGCTACCAACAGTAGCTAACGTTAGCTGCCATGCTAAAACCACATTCAACAGGCTACCACGCTATCACGTTTTCTGAAAGCTGGAGAAAACAAGAGAGGGAGAGGATAGACTTTTCTAATTTCTGATGGGTTTGTAGTCAAACTGGGGGCACATATTATTGTTAGAAAACCATACCAAAGTGAATTTTGCATAATAAGGGACCTTTAAGAGTAGCCAACACTGTCTGATAAGTGTAGCGGAGTAAAAAGCACAGTATTACTTTTTAAGATGTAGTGGAGTGGAAGGAGAAAGTGGCATTTACTTCAAAATTGTACCTGCTTGAGTAAATGTACTGAGTTACTTCCCACCACTGCTGGTAATTTAGATTTTACCTGCATGGACTCGTACGCAGGTGAACCAGAATATGACCGCTCACAGGAGATTAAACAGCTCGTCAAGTTCTGGGAAACACCGGTCGGGAGGTGAACAGTCGGTTCTCGTAGCAGCGCATTAAGAAATAGGAAGGTTTAACCGGATGATTCACTGGATGATTCACGAGTCTGATCCGCCTCGCATCTCCCAGGACTTAAAGGATCTGCTGCTGACGCCTTGATGCCTGAAACCTCAGAGCTCCTCCAGAGGTCTGTTCAGTCCAGGCGGGTCGGAGCAGCTCTGACATCACGTGAACGACTAAAAGCACGTTAGTCAGAGGGTCCGAATGCTGCGGCTCGTCAGTGTGTTTCTGTTTCCCTCTGTCAGGTTTAAAAGACGTGTTTTCTTGAAACAAAAATCGCAAAAATGATATTGTTCAGCCAGAAACTGTAAAAACAGACAGAAGTGTTGGATTTTGAACTTTCTGACTGTCCTTGAACTAATCATGTGACAGGATGTGCCTTTTTATTATCCAAATGATCCAAATGTAAGCTTAGAACGGTGATATTTAATCAAAATCTCTTTATTCTGCCTCTTTTTTAAAAATAATTTGCCAAAAATGTTGGTCACATGACAAAATTTTTTGGACCATTTGTCTGAACTGCGATGTGTTCACAAAAACCCTAAATAAAATGTTATTAATAAAATATGTATGGTATGTAGAGCCACCATTAGTACAATTAATATATTAAATTTCTAATTTAACCCACTTACCCCCATTTTTTCGCTCTTGTTACATTTTCCCTCAATGTAGACTCTTTTTTTTATTGCAGTATAAAGTCCTGGTGGCTCTGCATGGTACAGATTTATGACTAATTACATTTCAAGTTGAACTGCAGGCAGTGTTTCCACAGAGAGGCTGAGAGGAAAATCAAACATAGTTGAAACACAATCGTTAAAAAAAGGCACAAAACAACACAGTAAAGGACAAAAATGAGGTGCAAAAACGACATAAACGAGATAAAATGACAGAAACCAACAGGAAAAAGGGGCTCAAAAACAACAAAAACAAGACGCAAAATGACCTCAAAGAGACAAATAAAGGAAAAAATACCCCATTAGACTAAATGCAGCATGACTCAGAAACAGTGAACAGAGGAGACAGTAGTTGGAGATACATCCAGCATGGAGGAACATCTTTATAGAGATGATGAGCAGAGTAGAGGAAAAGACTGGAGAGGTCGTAAACATGGAAATAGTTAAGAAAAATAAACAAAACAACACAGAAAAGGACAAAAGCGAGACACAAACCAACAGGAATGAGACATAAAATGATAAAAATTAGCCTTAAAAGGACAAAAGTGTGATGCAAAATGTCAAAAACAAGACGTAAAATGAAAACAAAGACATGAAAAACAGCACAAAAATGCAAAAATACCACACTGTGAACATGGAAATAGTTAAATACTGATAGAATGTGGAGACAAAGCCACCACAAAGAGACACTAAACAGCTAAAATAAGACGCAAAATGACAAAAAAAATACTCAAAACTGAGACGAAAAGAGAGACTGAGAGGAAAATCAAACCTACTGGATCAATAAAGAAATGCAGCATGACTCAGAAACAGTGAACAGAGGAGACAGTAGTTGGAGATACATCCAGCATGGAGGAACATCTTTATAGAGATGATGAGCAGAGGAGAGAGGAGAAGACTGGAGAGGCTGGAATTTATAATGAGATTTCTGTGTTACATGATAACAAGTAGCAACAATAGAAAATGTTTATAGTCAACAGAACAAATGAAAAGGCCTCTGGGGTTTGAGCTGCTGATGGATTCGTCACAGCAGCAGCAGGTTAATCATTCCAGCCGGGCTTGAACTGATCAGCTGGAACACAATAGCCGACTGTTGTTGTTGTTGAACTTTAGTCAGATCTCAAGCCGCCGTGTGACGACCTGCATTAGATTAATCTGCCAGAGTCGCCTCCTGTTAAAATGATTCCCCTCTCCCGGCTTCTTCCCTCAGAGGAGAGGGAGATGGTGGCGGTGGAAGTGGAGCGGATGCTGAGGCTGGCTGAGCAGTGCCTGGAGAGAGCCAAGTCCTTCATAGGGACGAGCGCCGACCCGCCGGACCTCCACGCCGCCGCCGCCTCGTCTCCACCTTCAGCCGGCCTGTCAGAGCCCCGTCAGACCGCCGCCGCCGCCGCTCCTGCAGACACTGGTGAACACATTCCCCTCCAATCAGCAGCATCTCTTTCACAAACACACCAGTCAGTCAGTGCCAGCCTGCACACAGGAGGCACAAATCAGATTTAGCCAATGTAGAGCCGCATGACTGAGTCTTCTGAGCCAATAACAACACTGTAAAAAAAAAAACCCGACGCAGCAAGGGTGCCAGGAATAATGTTTCTGTTTTGCCTTGTAATATTGTGGATATTATTACGGGATATTAAATCTGAGGCAGCAAGGACGCCAGAAATAATAAGTTATAACATCAAAAACTGTAAAAAACTATGAAAATAATAGCAAACATCTGCGAAATAATGACGTTTAGCTAATTTTAATACAGTGTAGTTTTACAGTCACACATAGTAAAATATGTTTTTACTCTTGGTAAAAATGCAGCTTTTTGATGAGGACATTATTATTATTATTATTATTATTATTATTTACAATCTTTGTTGTTTTCTTTCACAGTAAACATCTAAATACTACAAATTAATCCACATTTTTTCTGTGATTTCAGTAGACATGTATAATTTAATAAAACAGGAAAAATCTGTAAAATAACAGTTAAAAAAATATTTAAAATTTGTCATTTTGTATTTTTTTTTAGAAACGTATAACCTGAAAAATAAAGATAATGTTAAAAAAATGGTGTAACTTCACAGTAAGATGTTGTCATGATAATATATATGTATAATATATAATAATAATAATATGTATTTTCAATGTGGACATTATTTACTAGATATTATCTGTAGTTTAACATAACGGGGAACATCAGTAAAATAACAGTTTAAATAATATTTACAATTTTTATGATTTATATATTTTTTTAAAATTTACATACATATATATACATTTTTATTCAAATTACAGCAAATATTTGTAAAATACTATTTGCGCTGGTTTTTTTAAAAATGTTATTTTACTGCCATTTAATTTTACAAAAATATACATTTATGATGTGGACATTGTTTACAGTTTGTCTGTTTTTTGCAGCTTAAATGTAAATTAATGTTTTTTTTCTGGGATTTTACTAGTTTTTAAAAATATTTAAATAATTAAAAATAGTATATAATAATAATAATAGCTTTTATTTGTGTGGCGCCTTTCATACAAGGTTTACAGCTTGAGGTACTTTACAACAAAGAAACATCCACAATATTACAAGGTGAGAACACTTAAAACATTAAAATATACAGTAAAAATACAGTTTTACCGCCCCAGCATTGCACAAAAGAACATTTAGAACAGTAAAAAGAGCCTCTCACCAGCTGCACCAGTAAAAGCCGGGTGGGGACACAGACCCTGGTTCAGGTAGGGGTGGACTTTCTTCACAGTGCTCTTCTTTGTCTCTCGTTTTCAGTCCCTGCAGCTGATCCTCCCGTTGAGCAGAAGCCAAGCAGCCCAACAAAGACCGGCCACCGCAGGGTTTTATCAGACGGTGGAGGGGAGCTCTCGCCTTTCCTGCCTCCTGAAGTCTTCCAGAGATTACAAACTGTAGCATCACAGGACACGAGCAAGAAGTGAGAACAAGGAGGGCAGATATCAGAGACACACATCCTCTGAAGGGAACAACAAAGCAGAGATAACAGATTTCTACTATTGGATTCCTTGTAGTACACAGTATTTTACTATGACAGATTCTAATGTTCTGTATTCTGATGTTTTAGGATAATTAGGTAACATAAAAAGTATCTGCAAAACTATTGGAGTCAACTTTCAGAAGCTTGTCATATCTTGTGTTTCCTTTTTGTGATATTTAACCTCTGGAAACAGGCGTCTGGGCTGCTGATCAGCTCGTCATGCTGACACATCCCCTTAAGTAACATCGTGTTTGTGTTTTGTTTGCGTCCGCTGCAGGGAGCTGACACCCATCGAAGAAGCGTCTCGTTTGAACCAGAAGCTGAAAGCCAACTATGAAGCTCGTCTGGCGAGGCTCGCTCCTGGTCAGGCCTACCAGAAGACGTCTTTGGTGAGTGTTGGTGTTCAAAGAAAACGAAGAGAGGAAGAACTCGAGGCTTTGTTTTCTGTTCTTATCACATATTTTGTTGATTTAAGCTAAACACCTACCAGAAGTTTACTCGCCGTGTTATCTTCTCGACAGCTGAGCAGTAGATAAACTGGGTGGGCTAATGGTGGGTTAAATACATGAAGTGTTATGGCCAGCAAAATTAGCCAACTGATAAACAATGCCTATAGAAAGTATTCACCTCTTTGGACGTTTTCAACATTGAATCATGGTCGGTTTAATTTGACTCTTTGACAAGAATTTATAAAGACATCATGACCCTGCCACCGCCATGCTTCACATCATCATACTGCCACCACCATGCTTCATATCATGATGCTGCCACCACCATGCTTCACATCATCATACTGCCACCGCCATGCTTTACATCATGATGCCACCACCATACTTCACATTATGATGCTGCCACCACCATGCTTCATATCATGATGCTGCCACCACCATACTTTACACATCATGATGCTGCCACCACCATGCTTCACATCATGATGCTGCCACCACCATGCTTTACATCATGACGCTGCCACCACCATGCTTACCATCATGACGCTGCCACCACCATGCTTACCATCATGACGCTGCCACCACCATGCTTTACATCATGACGCTGCCACCACCATGCTTACCATCATGACGCTGCCACCACCATGCTTACCATCATGACGCTGCCACCACCATGCTTTACATCATTACGCTGCCACCACCATGCTTGCCATCATGATGCTGCCACCACCATGCTTTACATCATGACGCTGCCACCACCATGCTTTAAATCATGATGTTGCCACCACCATGCTTACCATCATGACGCTGCCACCACCATGCTTTACATCATGACGCTGCCACCACCATGCTTCACATCATGATGCTGCCACCACCATGCTTCACATCATGACGCTGCCACCACCATGCTTTACATCATGACGCTGCCACCACCATGCTTACCATCATGATGCTGCCACCACCATGCTTTACATCATGACGCTGCCACCGCAATGCTTTACATCATGACGCTGCCACCGCAATGCTTCACATCATGATGCTGCCACCACCATGTTTGTTGTGTATGATGTGCATCGTTTGGTGTCCTACAAACATCGGATCTAGTCTGATGGCCAAAAAGATCAATTTTGATCTCATCAGACCGTTCATGCATTGTCACTGCTAATATTTTAGACTTTGAACAAAGGTGACAACATTGCAAGCATGTGTCATGTATGTTTATCATGTGTTAGAGTTTACTCTGACGCACTGTAGTTCTTCTTCCTCATTTCAGTGTATTTAGTGCCTGTTTTTAACATGTGAACAAGGCAGTGGTTATTTGGTTCAATGGGCAGTTCAACAAAGGCAAGTTTAGCTGTCACTTATATAATAGCACCCTTCAAAGTGCATAGTTTACAGCAGACATTGAGACAAACACAGTACACAGTGTTTTTCTTTTTATAGGTGCTCCGGTACATAACGTAACACGGGTTTTCACTTTGTGTCTTTTCAAGAACAATACCATATTACATAACATGTTAAGGCGCATTAAAAAAAAAATCCAAATTGCACAATGGCCAAGTCCAATATTCAAAGTGTGTAGGTTTTAATATTTTGATAACAATGAAGTGTGTAACAACATGCAACTATAAACAAAGCATGGTGGTCCTGCAGAGATAATCTTATGTGTTAATCCGTCAGAGGGAGCCATAGTTGTCTTATTGGCATCACTCACTAATATCTTTCTTGTAATTCTTTCATAAAACTGTGATTGAACTTCAGAGAAATGTTTGTTGCTGTAAGAGGAACAAGTCGTTTGTATGTCTGAGCAGAAACATGATCAATGCTACCTGCAAAGTTAGTCACACTCCCATCTGCCTTTGCTGCGTTAGTGTGCTAAATAGCAAGATGCTAAGCTAAGATGATGCCTATGATAACCACTTGACACCAGTGTGTTTGCATTTTTAGCTTGAGCATATTGACATTCTGCTCAAAGTGAAGTTGTGCCTCAGTACAGCATCAGTGAGCTGCTGTTAGCATGACTCTGTGTTGTTTATGAATGACAGGACAAATAAACTCAGCATTAGTTTTGGTGTCGGTGATGTTGAATTCTCTCACCAGGGCTTTGTGCTCTTGCATCTTATGCTTCTGTCCTCGTTATGAAAAGAGTAAACAGAGATGAAGCCTCGAGGGGTAAAAGGATGTCAGCATCAACAGTATGCTTACATGTGAAAGATGTTACTCATTAACCAGAACTAAACGCAAATGTAGGTCTCAGAATTATGAGCAACTTCTACACTACAAATACATAGAATTAGAAGTTTATATGTGCGGTTGTTGTTTTGTAGTTAGAGTATCTTCCTGGGTCTTTTTGTTAGTTTTTTTTTTAAATATCTACCTGATTCTTGGTTCTCTTGTGGACATGAAGTGTAGGAACCAAGAAATGTAAAATCTCAAGAGCCTTATAATTCATGTTTTAGTAGGTTCAGTGTAAAATCTGACCAAACTGAGGCACGCCTTGGATTAAAATATCTGTCCTGCGTTGGCATGTCCTGGCTGGACTGTTAAAAAAGATGCCAACGCGTAGCGGCTCATTTCAGGGTGTGGTGTGGCAAAGAAAATACTCTGCGTTGGCACACTCTGCCCATTTTATTTCCCAGTACATTTCATACTTGGCTGTTTCGTGATTCTGTTGTAGAGATGCTGTATGTTGCAACACTTATTTCCCTTTGTTATAAATAATAGACAGAATAGATTAAATGTTACATGCTGTCTTTACGTTTATGTGAGCAAATTAATTCATTTCTCTGCGTTTTTCATAGTTGTGTTATATTTAAAACTATGCACGTGTACACTGACAAACAGGCTAAATTGGTTGAGTTTGAATTCAACCTTTTGCCTTCTGGACTTCATAAAAACATGTCACTAGAAATTACCAATAGTTGCAGATGTTGACTGACATGAAACCTTTTATTACTATCAATTTCTCAACTATATCGTCCAGCCCTGCGTTAAAAGTCCCATATTATGCTCCTTTTCTCATGTCACAACACTGTGTTTTTCAGTTTTTCAGCTCAAAACACTGCAGAGACGGTTCATTTCTCCATGACTGTCTAACTCCTAGTTCTATTCCTGTTCTAAATGGCCTGTTTCGGTGTCTGTAGCTTTAAATGCAGCTGAGCAGTCCCCGCCCCCTTCAGGAAGAAGACTCTCTCTGCATCTGTGATTGACAGCACAGAGAAAAACAGCTTACCACACGGCAGCTGACGATGATGTAAATGAGAACGTCTTACTCTCTCTCTAAGGATTATTTTACGTGTAAATATTCCTGAATTCTTAGCGCAGCCGTTGGGTTTTAACGGGTATGTAAAATCAGTATTTTAGCTGTAGAGCAGCAGCTTGGAAATGGCTCTTTAGTGACTGCTGGTTAACATGTCGTCTGAGCGGGTGCCTTTCGCTCATGATTTCATCCTCGTACTGACAACAGGAACGGAAAAATCTGTAAACGAGAATGGTTTATTGGGAATTCAGCTGTATTAAAATGTAGTTTATGTGAGCACAGAGAGCAGGAGAGAAGCTAACAGATGGAAACTGTTGCTGAGTTTAGGTTGAACTGAAGCACAAGTGACATGAAAACTCCCACCCAATCCTTGTTTACTGGTTTAAATTAATCCATCTCTGAATTCCCCTCAGTGTTACAGTTTCCACAAAACTATGACCTGTGGATGGACCATCAGAGCTAATGTTAGCCACATTAGCTGCACATGCGCTAACAATAACAGTACGTGTCCACTAGGGCTGGTCTGAAAACAATTTCTGTGCTCCTGATATTCAGGTCCAATTAATGGGGATAATTAATGGGCTTGATGGGCCACTAGGTGGTTACATGACAGGCACTTTACCTTTGTCCTGTAGAGTCGTCGGACCAACATGGCGGCTCAGTCGCAAACTCTCTTTTGTTACGAAAACAGTTCAGTGAAAAGTATTTCTGAAAACATTTGCGAGAAATAAGCTATGATGTTGCTGAATCTGGCCTCATTTTAGTTCAACATCAGCTAGTTCAAATGTTTTCTGAAAGTTTGGAGAAGTGTCGGACCCCCGCTCGGCTTGCCCTACCTCATTTGCATAAAGTTGAGGTCCAGGCTACTTTATGCAAATGAGCTGCAGGCAATGTGCCGCCCAGTTGCTCGAAACGCCCCGGGACGCTACCAGAACGCAACCTGGGTCATTTCACATAGATAATGAATGGGAAGGGAGAAACTAAAGGATCCTGTGGACACACACCATAAGGATTTACCTATTGTTGTGCTGATGTTACTATGGAAAATAAAAGTAATCCAATGAGCATTCAGTTCCTGAGATGCTGGGAGTGCATGAAGAGGCTTGCGTTCACTCTTGCAGTTAACAGCATAACATTTTACTGTTAGCAGATGCAGCTCTAGGAAGCAAGTAAACCTGGTGGACTGTGAGGTAGCTGCTCATTCTGAATGGTTCACCTGGAAACAGTGAAGGGGCGGAGTTAGGCAAAGCCTGAGCTGCTATTGGTTAGTTAGGTATGAGGTAGTAGCATATATTAACAGTGTTTATTTCACACCTCCAATTTTATAACAACCACAAAACACAATTACAATTAATTTTTCACCATATGTGACCTTTAAATGTAAAATCAAGTTGAAAAAAGTGAGCAGAAGGATAAACCTCCCGTGCTTTTATTGTGAACTTCCGTAGCTGCGATTAGCCGTTAGCTGTTAGCCGTTAGCCTGTCGCGTCTCTCCGGTTGATGAGTGACTGATAATGACTGTGTGTCGGACTGTGTGGAAATCTCTTCACCACGGGGCTCGTTGAACGCCAGATAAAGTCTAAGAGACGAAGCCGAGCTGTTTTCTCGTCGTCAAATCGATCTGTTTGATTAAAAAAACTCTCCAGTCAGGGAAAAAAATATGGTAAGAAGCGGCGACCGTTAACTTTTTAGTCGGCTAGCTTAATTTAATCACAGTGAATGTTAGCTAACATTTATTTTAAACCATCGATATTCGGTTTGTTTTGTGTCGGAGATATTTTTAAATCCCGGTAACTTGTCGTTTAGATACGGAAAATGTTTCAGCATCAACTGGAGCTCCGTGCTTACTGGAGAAAGCTAAAGGAGTTTGTTCAGGTAAAGTCACTTTAGCTAACTTTGTCGGCTAATTAACGCCGCCTATGTTAGTGTTTATTGGAGAGTAAACACAAACAAGGAGGTCCTGGTCTTAAAACCTGGATATATGTCTGAGTAGCGTCAAAAAACACAAGTTAAATGTTAAATTAAGCTATTTCAATAAGAGAGTTAATTAATAATATACTCTGTTTTTAATCATAAAACATAAATTAGCATGAGTGTAGGTTTTGTTTGAGCATTTTGGGAGGTTTGGCTAAATGATTTGGGGAAAATATCAACATTTTCTATAAACAGTAATGCGATTACCAAGATATTTCAAAAGCTTCAGCTCAACATTTGTTGTGTCATAGATTTAAATCATGTGATGCAGCATTTTCCCATGAGACACCATCAAAATATCAGTTGCTCTATATTCTAATGCAAAGATTAAACATATGAATTGCATTAAACGTGTATTTATCACATGTTTGAATGGTTTAAAGGGGTTCACTGGAACTTTAGATTTATGTTGTGTGAAAGAGTGGAAGCGTACTTTTACAGTTTGTATGTGTTTATTGCATAATTTAGACTTTTCTTCAATGTGTTGTCGCTGTCCTTGTTGCAGGGCATGTTTTGATGAGATTTTAGATGATGAGATGTTGATTTTTTACTTTATTCTGTTGGTGGTAACTGTGTGATTTACAGTTTTCCACTTTTAATATTTAAAAATCAGCGGAAGGGTTCATTTCAGGGGTGTTTCTGCAGACGACATGAATTTATTTGGTAAGTTTGCTGTGGAGTTGCATGAATGCATATTATTTAAAGTAATTTTTTCTTCTTTCTTCCAATGCAGACTCTGTCTCTCCAGCGGCAGATGATGGAGAACCTCATCATAGCCAAAGCCAGACAGGATGCTGTATCCTTCTTTTGCCAGCTTGTGTTGTTGAAAGTCTCCATCTTTGTGGCTTGACTCGTAAAGGCTAGCTTTAGCAATATGATATCAAATTTCTCACTAAGGTTGGATGCTTTATTTCCATTTCTTGTACGACCTCATTAAGGAAACACCAGGTCATAGGAAGCAAATATTGTAAACTGTTACATTAAATATCAAATGACCTGTAATTTCTGTGCAAAGATCACAGTATGAACAGCTCAGAACATGTATTTTAGGTAGTAAAATATCCAGTATCATCAGACTAAAATGTCCACATCTGCAGTATTTTTATTTCCATCTAAGATTTTAATGACAAGACACTGTATGTTTAATTGTAAAGATATTATTTACATCTCTTATGACTGATCCATGTCAGTGTGTGGCATTTCCTTAGTGGTAACTTCAGCTGCAGAGGAAGATGGAGGAGAGAAGGCTGAGGCTGCAGGAAGAGGCCAACAGGTAAACTGTGGTTCTGCATGAGTTTAACACGAAAACTCCCTGAAGAGTCTGTGGTGTTATCTGTTTGTGTCTCTAAAGGTAAAGCTCTCAGCAAATTCTTGGAAAGAGTTGAGGGAGTTTTGTAAATTATTTACAGCAGTGAGGTTTGCTGTTGTTATTTCACAGAAAAGAGAAATCACAGGTAGCGGGAAAACTCACTTTTACAATCCCATAGTTCAGTTACATAAGTTGAGATATGAGGGTACAGCACATGTACAGTAAACACCCTCTTATTCATGTTTAAAACAAAAACGTTTTTCCACTTGTATGTCCCAAATTTGCAGGATTTCTATGATATTGCTAATAAGTGAGACTAAAAGGTCTAGAAATTACTAATCTATGGATTGCAGTGATGGTAATTTGATTGGTATTTTTGGATAAATTGGATTTCCACACCTTAATAAACCACAAAGATGTAGGAGGACATGAAACCCAGCAGTGACTTCTGACAGCTACACTCATAATGATGATACTTCCAAGTTTGATCCACACGCGTCTTCTCTGTCTGTTGGTCGTTACAGGAGATTTGCAGCGTCCGGGGCGATGACTGCTGAGGAGCAGGAGCAGCGAGTTCTCTACACCAATGTGTTGGAATATGAGCAAGACCATGTGAGTTTGCGATAGATAGTGTGGAGAGATGGAGGCGAAGTGGGAGGACAACATTGTCGGGAGCGATTAGCACGTGAAAGTGAAGATTTACAACAAAGTGTTGAGACCAGCTTTGTTGTACGGGTTGGAGGCAGTTGAGAAGAAGATCCTGATGTTGTTCCAGATTATTTGGTGATGTGAGGAGTTTGCAGATCCAGACTGAACCCCCTGAACTAATCCCTGACTCATCAAGATCATCTTGATAATATTTAACATATTTACAAGTTAAATTCTGGATGGTTGCGGTTATCATGGTACCAGAGTTACAGGCACTGTTAGCTACACTTAACATTGTAGCTCTTGAGGCAAACTCCAAAACAAGACAAGATAATCGTTGCAACAGCAAAGGGGACAGTGCAAAAATGTGGTAAAAAAAAAATACAAGAAGGTGTAATAACAGACAATCTTACAGTAGTAGCGAAAAAAACATACAGTGTTTGCACATTTTGCACGGGGAAATATTGAAATCTAGCTACAAATATCGACACTGACAGTTAAAATCTTACCTCCAGTTCTCACTGAAGAATAAACAAACCGTTTTTTACCACATCTTCTCAGCCATTTTCTCACCCATACCCCTTTTCCATCGAGCTGGTTCCAGGTCTAGTTCGGAGCCGGAGCCTGACTTAGCTCCACTTCTTTGTGTTTCCACCACCTAAGCACCGACTCCAGGTGATAAAAACTGGAGCTTAGCAAGAACCAACTCTTTGCTGGTCCAGAGCTAAGCACTGAGTACGTCAGGGGCTGGGGGCGGGGTTATGGTGACCAACCATCAACGGTGGAAAGGGACACACAAGAGCTAATTAGTGTCCTTGTTCTCCAGGACGTCCCTGGTCCCATCACACATGTATTGGAATGACTCCTGGAAGTTTAGCACAAACTGTTGACCTGAAATCCGCTACAGTTGTGTCCCACCAGTAGCGTGATGACGGATGTGTCCAGGCAACAGGAGGACCTCCGCCTCACAATCAGCCTTAAGACCATCTATAGAGATAAACATACATATCATCATCAACTTATTGTTTAACTGCTATGTAATGGATGCTAGCGTAGTGGTTTTATGGTGACGCAATGGCTCCAACTTGACTCCTTGTCAATGGAAAAGCAAACAGGTTCTTAGGAGGAACCAGATTTGAACCAACTAAACACCAGCACCGAACTAGCAGCTGGTTCTTCTTGGTGGAAAAGGGGCATTAGACTTGCTTCTGATTTAGTTTTTTTTCCCACTACAAAGTATTATTACCTGTTGCACCACGGCTTCCATCTCATTCCTGATTAAACCATGTGAGATGGTGCTTTGCCTCCTCTGACATCATTATCATTACAACATCTTGTAGTGTGTAATCTGTAAATCTAGTTGACTCATGTAGTCTGAGCCCAGTATTAAAGATGCTAAGATTTGCACTGGGAGTGAAGAGGATGAGTCTGTGAGTGGGAACCTCAGGTGGGATGGTTCAGGGACGAATTTGAGATTGAGCTGGTTTGGACATGCAGAGAGGGAAAATCCCAGGTGTATTTGGAGAATATAAAAAAATGAAAGCGTCGAGATCAGCTGTGGTTACATCTACGAGTTAACAGAGCTGAAGACGCTGTTGCTTGATGCATGACTCGCAGACTTTTATCAGTAGATTGTATGGCAGCAAATTAATTATATACGCAATAATGCTGCCAATACACAAACTTAAATACTCCAAACAGCTGCACTGTCATTACCCAAGGTGGCATTTCTATTCTACAAACACTGGACCCTCCTCACTGCTGTGCTGCTGGTTTTGGCAGCTTTCTGTTGAACCAGAGTTGGAGAATGAGCCACCTGATCTACATTATTGTATTTAATTGCAGATTTGATTGTACATTTTTGTCGTCTCTTTGTTTAGGACTGGCCCAAACAGTGGAAAGCCAACATGAAGACGAATCCAGACGCCGCGTTGGTGTCAGATTTAGTCTCCTACCTGCTCAGGTAACCAACTGCAACATGAGTATTTTTACTAAGGGTTGAGATAATAAACACCTGTGAGTGGTGTTAATGTTGTGGCTTATCAATATTCGTGCATTCATATTTTGGAAGCATTTCGAGAACGTCATGTTTTCAGACCTTTCGTAGTGGAATGCCATTTTAAGGGTGTAATATCTCCAGAAATAGAGCTCAGACTGTCATAAAATTTGGGAAAAAATCCAAATTTTTTAAACTACGGTGATGATGCGCGTCCGGGAAGTTCCTGTAAGTGTAGATGCATGGGTGCATCCATATTTCCTACTATAAATACAGTCTTTGGGTAACATACAAGCCACTTTTGAGGCTCTAGCATCAGTAGAATTCGATGTGTGGCTAGTATAACAAGACAGGGTTCCAGTTTTTTGCTATTCTAACTAAATGTTGAACTCATTGGTTGGAAACAAAAACTGGTGTTCATAAGGGTCTATATGTTGGGATTATACATGTGTAAAGTTACAAGCTGCTTCCATGTGGTCTTCATGTTGGAATTAAACAACACATTGCCTTAAATGTTCACACATATAAGAACCTTCTGAGGCCCCCTACACTTTTTTCCAATTTTGATTCAATTCAATTTTATTTGTATAGCACATATTTACAACTCATGTTGCTTTACATAGCAGAAAGAACAGAAAACCCAAAGTTGGATTTGGATTCCCTATGAACAAGCAGTCAGCAACAGTGGGAAGGAACCAGAAAAAACCCTAGGATAGGGAAGGGGGTGATAAAAAAAAAACTCAGACAGAACCAGGCTCAGGGAGGGCGGCCATCTGCCTCGACCGGTTGGGTAGGGAGTGGGGGTGAGGGGGAGGGACAGCAGGAGAGGTTGGGGTGGGGATGGCAGGACAGCAGGTGGTGAGTCCAGCGGCTGCAGGGTCCGTGTACGTCGCGGCCATTCGTTTTCCTATTTTGAGATTTCAAAATAAAAACGAAAAATAAACCGTTTCCGTTTTTTTTAGTGATAATACAAAATGAAAAACGGAAAACGGGCCCTAATTCATTATCCATTATCCGTTATCCGATTTAATTAGATGTGTTTGTAAATGGAAATTAAAATTAAAATACACCCGTGGAAAACTATTTCTCTATACCCTGTTGGTTTTGGCTCCGTGACCCGTCTGACTTCGCCATTTAGAGGAGCTAGCGATTTACACAGCACCACAAGGTCCCTCCAAAGGGACAAATAAACCCCACACTGGTGAAAAGTCCTCTGTAAAATAGTGAACAATGTGTGCCAAGCAACGTTTGGACCCCACAGTGGGTCTTCATCAGGCCACGGCACACAGCAAAGTCTGCTAACAGTGAGCTAACACTGGAGCTTTAGATACCAGATCATTCCTCATCAGAAGTCAGACGGGTCACGGAGCCAAAACCAACAGGAAGTAGAGAAATAAGTTTTCCACGGGTGTATTTTAATTTTCATTTCCATTTACAAACACATGTAATTAAATCGGATAACGGACAATGGATGATGAATTAGGGCCCGTTTTCCGTTTTTCATTTTGTATTATCACTGAAAAAAAACGGGAAACTGTTTATTTTTGGTTTTTATTTTGAAATCTCAAAATAGGAAAATGAATGGCCGCGACGTACACGGACCCTGCAGATCCAGAGACATCCACGAAAAGACAAAGCACAGGACAACGGACCTTGGGGGAAACACAGAGTTAGTGACATGTAATGGTGATATATAATAGAATAGAGAAAGTAGAGGTGAGGAACCCAGTGTATCGTGATTTTTTTGAAGGCCAGTAAGTAAAATTTTGGCCTCTGCTGGAGCCAGTCACTTATCTGGATCTACTGTGAACTATTCTGTCTGTGTTCTCACCACATTTCATGGCTGTGGAAGTTTTATTTCTGGAGATATTGTAATGGCTTCACAGGTTAGAGGGTTGTAAGGGTGAAAAACAAAAAAATCCGATGGCTTAATATTCAGAATTAGAGTTGTCTGAATTGACATGGTTGATTTTAGTGTGCTATTTTTTGTGGTTCCCGTCACCTTAGGTTTGTCATATGCCCAAAGAAAGTAAAGACTGTTATGAAAGTACTTAGTTAAAATACAGAGGCACTTGTTTATGTTGTTCGTATTTAGCATTTAAAGTCATAAAAATGCAAGGAAAAACACAAACACCACCCTGAACTAATCACATCAGATTAGAGTGTGTGTACTTGCTGGATGCTGTCTTCATACCATTTGTAACAGGACACTTGAGGATCATCTAACATTTACTGTGTCCTCAGCCGCTCCGACCACCCGGTGGTGAAGCTGCTGAGGAAGCACCAGTACAGGATTTACAACAGGCTCTACCCCATCGTCAGCAAAGGCCTCCCACACAGCCCCAACCTGCCGCTGAGACCGTCTCACAGCGTTCACAACCTGCTTCGTCCAGGTGAGGTTTGGAGAGATTCACATTCATCTTCGTTTTTGTTGGAGGCAGCTGCTTTTGTTCTTCATTGAAAAAAAGGGAATCAAGATGGACCAAGCCAGTAGATTGTGCATTAAACATAAGATGCTTTATTCTTTGTTAGCTTATCAGAAAATTACTGTCTATCCATCAGACACATTGAAAAGTGTTATTTTTGGCCTCTAGCTTGCTCACCGTGCCTTTCTGCCGGCTCATCTTGTGCCTCCTGAACCGCGTGCAGTTGGTACAGATGCTCAGCCAGGCGACGGGTGGAGGGAGTGCGCGCCCCTGACTATTTGGATCTCATAATTAGCGGTCCCTCCAGGATTTCTTGGGCGTTTTTCCAGATTGTTGCTCCTAAAATGCCTGAATTCGCGGCAGCTTTTCTAAAAAATTGCGATGTAAGTTGCGATGTTTTAAGCGTATTTGTTGCGATAAAATTGCAGGAGACGGTAAAAAATTGTCCAAAAGTTGCTTTTTTTTTCTTTGTTTTGTATAATTCATTAAAAATTTTAAAAGTTCAAAAAGTTAATTTCACATCCTGGCACACGCGTGTTCACACACACACGCTCACAGCTCGTCACATCAGTTAATGAATCTAACTGACCTTCATTGTTTCAGTGCTGCCACAGATCTGGATGCAACAGCTTCATCACGGTGGTTTGTCTGGTCTGTGGTCCGCTGGTTTCACTCATTCTCCTGATATGTTTACGGTAGAAAAGTGTTTGTCAGTGGATGGTTGTGGTTTGTGTTCCACCTCAATATTCCACGGGGTGAAAACAGTTTAGCTCCGCTTTGGTGAAGAACATCAGGGAATTGTTTTGCAGTAGTTTTTGTTGCATCTGTATCTTCAAACCATAAACAAGGAAGTGAATTCGGTGACGTACGTGCATTACTGGGGACTGCTGTGATTGGTGGAACTCACAGGAGGCGGGACAAAATTGCGGAAAAGTGGCGGTGATTGGACAAAATTGCAAGGTCAGACAGAATTCACGGAGATTGGTTGAATTTGCATTAATTGTTGCGATAGCAGCATCGCGAATTCCTGGAGGGACTGAATTAGTATTCAGATACCACGACAGTGACTGGATTTTCGGGTCCAGCCCTAGTATTCAGGGGATTTTAACTGGCTTTACTTTGTTGTCAGGCGGCCCTTTCTCACGGGAGTCTGGTGGCTCTGTCATTGAGTTAAGCAGTAATTTTGCCTTGCAGAACACATTTGTACTACTGTTCTGATCAGGTGATCTGTTTGTGTTACTTTGGTGTTTCGATGTTAGTTCAGATCCAAGCTGACACTGTAACTAAATCACTATTTAAACTGAGTAATGCCCTGGTAACCCTACATGTAATGGCAGCTTTAGCGTTAATCCCTGTGATAATGTGGAGCTGTTGCGTGTCACACAGAGACTCCGAGGAAGCCAGTCGGCAGCGTCGCTGGTCACAGCTTCAGCACCGACTCCCCGCTCTCTCCATCGCGCTCTCATGAACTCAACACCAACTGTGACGACGAGGACGCAGAGGAGCCTCAATCTCAGCTGGCCGTGGACCGGGAGAACTCGTTCGAAGATCTGGAGCAGTTCCTGACCCAGCTGGACTGGACGCCGCCCCACATCGGCACCGACGACGCCGGCTCGGATTCAGAACAGACCAGCGATCCGTCGATGCAGGACGAGAGCAGCATCCAGGAGCAGGAGAACAGAGCGCTGAAAGAGCATCTGAAGGCCATCGTCAAAGACGTTCATATCGCAATCGGTGAGCAGGACGACACAGGATGGATGCTGTTTGAGTTTGAATGTGCTTTTACCGTGTTGATTTTCAACAGCAACAACTTCTTGCTCCAACATCCACATTAGTGTTCATGAAATCATCAAAAACTATCATTGGCAATTTAGTTTTCACAGCAAAAATGAAACTAAAACTAAATATAAAGCAACGTTTTAAGGCTGTAACTATGACAAAATATTTTCCTTTTTTTAACGAATGATAATTAAATGATAATAAGAATATTAGGAATACCAAGCAACATGGCAGAAGTAGTTTACTACAACAGAACCTACTTTGTTCTTCATTCTCTGCTTACTGTGTGAAACATGAAGCTAGCTAGTAGTTAGCTATTGTTGCATTGGGACTATTACAAGATGCTAATCACGTACAGATTCTTAGTTTCACTTTTTTGAAAGCTCCACTATGATTGTTGCTTCAGAAAGGCTCGGGAAAATGAAGCTTATCAATCAATCAATCAATCAGTCAAAGTTTATTTACATAGCCCTTTACAACAGCCCTAAAGGTGACCAAAGTGCTTCACAGTGGAAAAACAAGACAATAACTTAAAACGGAGACAGCAGTAAAATAAACAATAGAACAAAATAGATAAACAGCAACGAAACAACAATAAAATAGACATCTAAAAGTGTGTACATAAAAACCGAAATAAAATGTCGCCATGCAGCGAGGTGTTAAAAGCCTTATGTGGATGTTACCTGCTGCACCACTGAAAATCTATTTGATACAGCCTAAACATCATAAACACCGCTATAATTTCTCTATAATCAGTGTATGTCAGACCTGATTATGCTTTAGTTATAAGCTGTTGTTGTGAAATGACTGTGAAATGCTGTTTTATTATGTTTCAGATCAGCTGCTGTCGCTGTGTTTGCTGTCCTTTGAGTGTCTGAACACAGCCAGCTATAAGGACCTGTGTCTGGCCAGCATAGAGGAAGCCTTCTTCACGCCGCTGTGGAGCGCCCTCGTGGCTCTTTTCAGGTAGCGAACCCTAAATCCTAGAAGTAAAAACACGGGAAGTGGAAATCTATTTGAATCATAACGCAGCACTTTTACCACCATCCTACTGAGAATTTTAAATTAGCATTACCCAACACTCGTGGAATGTGATGTCCAAGTATATTTATAAATGCAAGAAAATCCTAGGATCGTGTTGTGTGTGTCATGTTAAATCCAAATTAACTATGTGTTAGCTGTTCGTGGTGGACTTGGATGAGGTTAAAAGGTTCAGTGCTCTTGAAGTAAATATGTTTTTTGAAAGTGGGTCTGGGTCCCCCATTGACCACCATGTGGCAGTGCTGCTCTTAGCATGTCAGCCTCGGTTGCAGGTTTAATTCTGATTACAGTCAAATCGACGCTTTACGTTGCTAATCTTTATTACGTCTGTATATACTGTTTACATTATTATCAGAAGTATAGTTGCAAAAGGGTTGATGCACTGTTTATCTTTGCACTTAAAGCTGATCTCTGGATTGTTAGCAGGGTCTGTTTGTGTCATTTCAGATTATGTTATCAGATTTTATCTATTTGGGGCCGAAAGCTAAGTCCTCAGTTGCTCTGTTCACTGCCCATTTCCAGTATCTGCACTGAAACGTTAATTAAGGCAAAATAAGCCTCATATGTTGTTAAATGTCCACATGAAGACAAATGGAAGCAGCTTGTAACTTTGCACACATAACACCAACATACAGACTCCTATGAACACCGGTTTCTGATTCCTAACAATGAGTCCACATCAACATTTACTCAGAATAGCCAAAAAAATGACACCTTGTCTTGTCATACTTGCTGCAAGTCAAATTCGACCAAATTTAGAGCCTCAAATGTTGATAAATTGTCAACCAAAGACTGCATTTTTAATAGGAAATGTGGGTACATCCATATATATATATATATACGCTTAAAGGAATTCCACCACTCTTGTTTGGATATTTGGGACCTTTTTTTCCATTTTCCAAGACCAATAATTACAATTTTAAGTCATTTCAGGTTACTTTGGTCATTTTGGACAAGTTTCAAATAATTTTTAATCAATTTTGAGTCATTTTCACAGGTTTTAAATCAAAATAGCGAAAAACTGGAAGCTTGTCTTGTCAAACTTTCCACACGTCAAATTCTACTGATGTTAGAGCCTCAAAAATTGATGAAATGTCGACTAAAGACTGTATTTTTAATAGGAAATATGGATATACCCATGCATATACACTTAGAGGATCTTTTTGGAGCCACAATACCATCCTCGATTTAAAACATTTTCTATTTTCAAGGGCCAGTAATGAAAGATTTCGACCTTTCCTGGAGGCGTTCCTTTATTTAGATCTGCTGTTAGGAATTCTGTCTGTGTATTCAGTAAATGTCATGACTGGACAAGTTTTATTTCGGGAGATATTGAAACTTGAAAATGGCTTCACAGGTATTATATTATTTGGTGGTTTGTGAGGCGAACTTGTAACTTCGAGTCCCTGGACTGGCAGGAGGTCGAGGTGGGAGAGTGGGAGCGACCACTGTGGGCCCTTAACCCCTGACTGCTCCCCAGGCGTAGAACTTAGTTTTGGATCCCAAATAACAAAGTCTGAGATGGCAGAGTCACATATTTCCTGAATTCTGTCTGGACACGGACTGACTCAGTTTTTAAACATGAACACTGAAGTCAGATATTTTTATTGTTGTGGTCTTGACAGACTATGACCTCATATCAGCTTTGTGGGGGAAAGTGTGACTTTTAGATGGAAATTAAACAGATTTCATGTGTACTTTATTAGGCCAGATTGTGTTTTTAGTGAGTGTGTTTTGAGAAATACGGATCAGTCAGAGTAGTACTGGAGCCTGAGCCTTGTTTTTTTTTATTCATATTTCATGTAACATAACATCTGCTTCTCTGTAAAAACTGCATTCGTATTATTAAAAGGCGAAAACACAACAGGAAGCCTGTCACAGCAGCAGTAGAATTCAATCAGACCATCATTTAGAAACGGAGAAGTATCTGTGAAGGCACGTTTCTGTTGTTGAATTTGTTTTCCGATGTGTGACGTTTGTTTTTTTCACTTCAGGAAGGTCAACAGAGAAAGAGAGCAGGCCTTCGAGACGAGCATGAAGCTGTACCGCGACGCTTCACCAGGAGACGTCGGCGTTCCCTCCAAACTGTTTCCCCCGGACCCCGGCGCTCTGCAAGGTTCCTACCCCTACGAGTCTGCGGTTCAGGAGCTGAAGCTTCTCGTTCAGGACTGCTGTCCACAGAGGAAGCTGGAATGCATCGGTGAGTCAGATTGTGTTGTTTTTATCGTCCCTCGCACAAAGACTCGCTTTCAGGGCGAAGAGCTTCTCTGACTGAGTTAATTCAGCTTGTTAAAGGCAGTCCACCCTTTTCTGGAAGAGAACCAGAGTATAATTTTGCTTCTTCGAAACAGATTTGGAAAGAATTAAAAAGTTTTAAATTAATTCCATACATATTAGCCGCAGAGAGTTAGTTTATAATTGGGTTCTTCTTTTGTTTGACTTGTTTGTTCATGGCAGATACTAGAAAATGATCTACATGCAGAAAGAATCCTATCTAGAAGATGATCCTGGTATCAGATGTGTGTAAAAATGATCCTCCCATTGTCTCTAACTAGTTCTGACCAAACACCCATCACACATGATGATGATAGGAACCTTAAAGTTTACCCAGAATGCACTTTTTAAAGTTTCCTCTGGTGAATTATCAGAAAACAGAACCACACCCGGCTACTAGTGATTGTCTCTATGACTCTGTGACATTACACTGCTGCACTTTTGCTGTTCAAACTATGATGCATCCCATAATACTGATGCTCAAAGCTGGTTATAAGATTTATCCTAGAAGTTTTGAGTCATTCTGGGTCATTTTTTAATTAATTCATGACAGGTTTTAAATGAATTTGAATGGTGTATGTCATTTTGGTGATTTTTTGAGTCTTTTTGGGCCTTTTTTGATTCATTTTGGACAAATTTTGGGTCATTTTTGACATTTTGTTTTGTCATTTTAGTAACATTTAGAGGTAATTTGGTTTCAAGTATTGTGGACAATTTAAGCTAATTTTGGATGGATCATTACGGATACATCCCCCTGCCTTCACCCGAGTCGGCTGGGCTAGGCTCCAGCGACCCTACAGAGGATTAAGCGGTGTGTAGATAACGGATAATGGATAATGGATGGACGGATTATGGATACATCCCATAATACTTATGCTCAAAGTTGGTTATAAAGAAAATGAACAACAAACAGATTCAGTGTTTGGACTGTGACACGTGGATTGGATGTAAAACTGATTTGGTTGCAGTTTTTCACAGAGCTTAAATGTGTTTTTCAGCCCTGAAAGTTTCATGTGTTTATCTGCTGTACTGATGAAGTTATGAGGCTCAGAAATGATGGAAAAGGGTCCATTAAAAAGTGATAAATGTGAACCTGAAGGACCTGTAACTCTGAAAATATCCATAGAATAAAGGTAAAACGTTGCATGGCTTAGTTAAATATATTAAAGTTACTGTAGATTAAAAAAAATGCTGATTCTGAAGAGTCAGGTGGGAACTTCTTTCAATTTTATTCAGTCTAAACCTACAACCTGAGCAGATACAGTGACCAAACAGAGAATGCAGCCAGTGATCCCTTTGTGTTCCTATAGGTGGTGCTCTTTTCTTTAAGGTACTTCCATTACGTCCTGATCTTCCATACCATGAACCTCCGACTGCTGCAGTACACTATTTGTTGTTTATTGAGAAAAATGGAACATTGTTTGGTCTACAAGTGACAGCCCAAATATGATATATGACAGTATTTTATAACCTTACGTTAAGCTAACGAACTGCTTCTGCTGTGTATCTTCACAGTTCGGACGTTACGCCTGATCTGTGCCTGTGCTGAGGACTACAGGTGTCTCCATGAGGCGGACTCTTCTCCAAAAACAGCTGCCATGTAAGTAAACAGGAATCTAAACTGAGAACTCCTCCGAAGTTCATCTTATTAATCATTTAGCTTACGATGGGGAGGGAGAGACCGTTTAGAAGTACCCAAACGTGGTCTAAGGGCCTCGGTTGCTGCCCTGTCAGGTCTCATCAGCGCTCATTTTGGCCCGGCGCAGCAGGGGCTGTCCTGGGTCTGTTGCCCCCCTATAGAGCGCCTCTTCCTGGCCGGGCCCAAAAGTGGGTCGTCCTGTCTGAGCTTGGAACAAACCCAGGACCCAACAGGGAGTTTTGTGGAGTCCATGATGATGCCTAGAGAGTCAGACAAAGGCTCAGTGGGTCGGAGGACATGCAGCGCTCTGCGGGGGTTAAATTGTTCCGTGTTGACAGAGTTTGAACGAAACTCGCGGAGTTTTCACGTGTGTTTGTTGCTTCATATTATCCCCTGAAACTAATCCAGCAGAGAAAGTGAGATCATCACCGCCCGGTCGAACTCAGAACTTTGGCATTAATGCGGTTCAAGCGGAGACTCGCAGTGAAAACACTAGTAAACAAACAGACGGCCAATATTTGTTTTCCAAAGTGGGTGGGGGTGTCAGGCTTGGAAGAGGAGAGTTTACTGGAGTTTTTGGAGAAGCAGGCTTAAGCTAAGGTTAGACGGTTTTTAACAGGGCTTAAAACACGAAACCCACAGGATATGCCACCAGCTTTTAAATCAGTCTTTAGTGCAGCCCATAAACACCAGCATCAGGAGGAAATAACATGATATCTTTTCTGTTACGGTGCGTTCTTTACCTCCTCTCTTTCTCTGTTCTGTTGGATCCACTGATGTGTTTTTTTAGCATGGCTGAGGCTGTGTCTCCTGCTCCATATCTGTCTCCTTGTGTCGGACTCTGTGTGAAGTGATCAGAGACGGCGGCGGAGTAGAAGAGTCGACCGGGCGCAGGACTTCTCGGAGCTTTTTCAATCCAGAAAAGTTGCAACGTTGAGGGGTTTTTTTGTGTGTGTGTGTGCGCGTTCTCCCAGCGAGCTAAAATGTACACCGTCGTTCCAAGAAATGAAAACTGAATCACTGCGTGGGATTGTGTTTTGTTACCTGGAGACGTGAGTCAGACCACAGAAGGGGATCTGAATCAGTGATTATTTTATATCTGAGAGACCAAACATGTCTGGCATCTCTTCTCTAATAAGCTTGTGGTGAACGTCTTTGATCAAAACCAGAGCTGCACAGTATGTTGTTTAATCTTTAACACTGTGATGTCTGCAGTGGTCAGACTGCAACTACAGTAATGTGAAGTAAGGCCAATTAACTCTTATTTTGCTGCTTGAGACTTTTTTTTTCCATCTAATCGACAAGATAAGTGTGCCTGATGGAAGATAAAGCTAAAACAATACTCGGGTTTCAAACTGAACCTAATATTAATCATGATTTTGGCTTCCTGGAATTAAATAAACTTGATCAGCTGCAATCTTGATGCTTAAAATGCTCCCGTCATACAAAATAATACATGTAGATAAAAGCACGTAGCTCCACCTTGGGTAAATCTGACCCTAGAATGTTTTATTTCGCTCTTTTCACGCTAATTTTTGGTCACACAGCTGCCTGACCTGTTGCAGTAACTGAGTGGAGACTAGAGGTTTCTCTCTGCACAGGCGCCTATCTGGCTTCTGTCATAACCTACATGTCTAAGTAGTAAATAAAGTTTTATTTATGTAGCATCTTTCACAGCACATCGTCACAGAGTGCTTAACACAAAACAGTAGATCCAAAGATAAATAAATAGTTGTATGACAAGTAAGAGAATGTTCGGATTACAAACCTAAATCATAGCAGGCCAGTTTAAGTAAATTTGTTTTAAATTCTGCTTTAAAGGCATAAACTGAGACTTTAGGGAACATCTGTAAATTGTAGTGTCTAATGCTAAGCAGATGTTCAACAATTCAGGTGCTTAAGATCAAATGTCATGTACACAGATCAGGCTTAACATTATGGCCACCTGCCTAATATCATGTTGGTTCCCCTTATGTGGTCTAAAATCCTCTGAACCATTGGGCATGGACAAGAGGACCTCTCAGGGTGTCCTATGGGGTCAGGAACCAGGACGTTGGCACTGGATCCTTTGGGTACTCTGGCTTGTGCAGTGGGGTCTCTGTCAATCCAACTTGTTCCACTGCATCCTGTTGATGCTTGATCACAATGAGGTGTAGGAAGTTTGGAGGTCAAATCAACATGTTGGACCATTGCCATGTTCCTCAACATGTTCCTGATTGGTTGATGTTGTTTCCATGTGGTGGGGTCCATTTTCATCCAGTGACATTTGGGATTTCCATTAACATGAAGGAGTGTGTTTGTTGTGGGGCAATGTTTATTTGGGTGTCGAAGTGAAGACCAAGGTTTTCCATCAGAACACCACATAGTACCAATATGATCAATGCTATTCACTTCACCTGTCAGTGGTCAGGATGTTGTGGCCTCAGAGGTAACAAAAAGAAAGAAAAGCAGTCATTTATACATAAATAATCCCGCTACAGAAAGGATGATGTCGACCAGCAACAGGTCTTCTGTCGTCAGAGGCTTTTTGCCACTACACAAGGCAACACCACTTAGTTGTGTGAGAGTTTAAATCGGCACCACAAAGCCATGACAACTGTCTCTATGACAAGCGTAAAGACAGACATGAATGCAATCCACAGCTAAACACGTTGTTGAACTTTTAGTGATACATCATATGAGAAAGGTTCTAGTTGACACTCCAAAAGAATCTTTATTTTTATTATTATTATCTAAGTTATTTGTTATTTTGTATGCAGATGCCTCTATAAAATCACCTTAAACCACACTAGAATGATTGAAGTCTTTTACATTAAAGGTATTCAAGCGGACATCTCTGTATGTTTACATATCACAGAAAAGCTACAATAATAATGTAATTTCTTTCAGTATTGTGCAGCTATTCAAGGCTAAACATGCCTGAATTCTTCTCTGTAATCATCCTTTGATTAACATCAGTGCAGCTTGGCTTGAATATAAAACAATCTGTGGATCAAAACCAGCCTTTCAGCCGTTTCTGACAGACCAAATTGGCACTTCTAGCTCATCCCAGATGCATTTTATTTTTGCAGAGTCAAAATATAGCCGGTGGCCACCAGCAGCTGTAAGTCGGTGCAACCTTCTTGTCCTCAGAGATCAAATGTGAAATTTCGCCCTTTTAAATTTGATTCCAAGAAGAGCAGAAGTAGAAGAGGGAGACTTTGGCCCGTGTGCTTTCCGGCCTCCAGTCTGCCAGTGCGTACATGGTTTTCTGTCCTGATTGCGGCTCGGTTCGGGCCCATGTGTGGCTGCTTTTCTTAGTCCGTCTAAATGCAGGTTCCCTTTCACTGTGACTCATCGGAAAGTGTTTCTGATCAAGGCCCGACTCTCTTTGAATCTGGATTCATAACTAATCACGACGCTGACAGAGAGAACCGTCTGTACGTCTTGCTTGCGTCGCATATTTGTGTCTCGTCACTGTATCTGCTCATTGTTTCTGGCTCTCACCCTTCCAGATCTGATGTACAGCCTCACACGCACAAACACACTTTATTGTACTTGTTGCCCTCTTTTTTTTTTTTTATTCTTTGAAAATCATTTACATCCGCTCTTTGTCCTCGACCAACTGGGAGCTCATTTGTTCTCCTGTGTGCCTTTGTCTGCTTCCCCCTTTCTTCTCTCTCCTCTATTGTGCTGCTCAATTGGTCGCCATTTTTCCTCCGTATCTTATTAATTAAGAAATTTCCTGCCCGCTTCTGCTGTTTCTTTTGGACTTCCACTAGACCGCAATGCAATGCAAAGCCCACAACGGCAGTCCAACCTTCCCCGGTGAAATCAGCGTTTGGGCATGTGGCCGGAGAGCATTGTATCCTTGGAATGCAGAGACGCCGGTTTTCGTGTGAGAGATCGATGTGTGTGTTTACGGTAGTGGAGATTATAATTCAGGGCTGTGTGAGTATGTGAGGTCCCCCCTCTCAGTGGTTACATGAGCTTGTCCACACCTTCCAGAAACCTGCAGGAGGGGAGTATCCAGTTGCATGCAGCCGGGTCAGTCGAGGGCCAGCAAACCTACCTTCTCACGCAAGCTAGCAGGCCGGCGGTTGGCCCTGCGTGTGAGCGCTGATAAACAAATGGTCACTGTCTGCACACAGGGAAAATGCTATCAGGCTGTCATCATCTCCCAGGCTGCAATTTGTCCTCCTAACAGATCTCAGGCGGAGAGAGGGGAGGAAAAAAAGCTTTATCATTTCCATCCCTGAGCACACGTCCCATTAGGAGCTACATTTGATTTAGTTTCCATTCAGTCCCCCTGGGAGCATCCTGCTCTGTAAATGTCACTCTCCATGTTGTTCTCTCTCCAGCTCTATTTATTTACTCATGTTTTCCTATTCCACTTGATCTCACCGCCTCCTCCTCCTCCTCCTCCCTCTGTTTGGTTCTGACAGCGGTGCAGACGACCTGTTGCCCATCCTGTCCTTCGTGGCCCTCCGGTGTCAGTGTCCTCAGCTGGTGTCTGAATGTGCTGCGTTGGAGGAGTTCATTCACGAAGGGTGAGTCATGGAAAACAATGGTCACCTTTTGTTCGCAGACACATTCACAAGGATTGTAACGGTACACGAATTCATATCGAACATTTTTGTGTGAACGAATACAGCCTCTGCACGTGCTGAGGTTGATTTCACACTCATTGCCCCTCCCCTCCAGCAACTTTAGCAAATGACCACGTGTTGTCAGTTGAGCCACGTGCACAGCGCAGCATCGTGGTTATGGTGAGCAACCAGAATTTGAACATCTCCCACTGTCATTAAAGTCTGCTGTCAGCGAACACCACAGTCTCTCAGCTAACTACAATGACGGTGGACATAGACGAGTGAATCTGATCAAAAGCTACAAGGCAGCTTTGTTTAATCATGTGTGTAGCTAGTTGTACATTTAATTAGCTTGTTGATCTGAAAGAGTGTGACCCTAATGTGAGCATCAGTGGCACAAGAACAAGTATAAGTGCAGCAAGACCAAACATCATAGGTGTTTGTGAAGTAGCAGTGTCTGTATGTTCAGCACGATGTAGACACAGGTAATTATTAAAATGATCCACCTTATTTATTTAGTTAATTGAGAGATGCCTTTATTTCGTAAATATAACTTTTTTATTGGTAGGTTGCCGCAACATTGACACTTTTTAAGAAAGACACGGCCGTTACAGTCTAGTCAGTAAATCAGTGTGAAACCGAAGCAGGGATGGGAATCGAAAACTGGTTCCTGTTTAGAACCGTTTCCCAGTGTTTCAGTTCCTTGGAATCATTTGTCAATTTTGCAAATGATTCCCTTATCGAGTCCAGTGGGTGCGAATGACGTCACCACGCTCGTTGCTTAGCTTACGCAAGCTTACGAAGAAAACACGGCGACCAAGCGGCACAAACGCTCGAAAGTTTGGTTACATTTCAGGAGAAAGGATGACAACAGGGCGACTTGCAATATTTGCAAAGTGGATGTTTCATCAAAGGGAGGACTACACTACTAAAATGCAGAAACATCTGCACACACAGCATGAGATAACTCTGAATGAATGTCGCATTCTTGATCCGCTCCGGAGTGAATCTCAACCTAGCAGCAGCGGCAACGTTAGCAGGTCCTCTGCTGTTAATACTGCAGGTAACTAACTAACTAACACTGCCTGTCATGTTAACACCATTTGCCTCATTGCAAAACGTGGTATCACTAACTGTTAACGTTAAATGAATGCCTTCTCATACATTACATTTAGATGACAGAGTCTGACCGCCTCAGAGGCCGGCAGCACTCGCTTCACTTCTCGTCTGCCTCTAGCTTCTCCTTCCACCGAGGCAGGGAAATGAGAATCGATAAAGAACCGAATCGAAAGTGGAATCGGAGTCGTAAAAATCTTATCAGTTCGCGTCCTTAAACCGAAGTACATACTGAACCGTGGTTTTAGTGTACAATCAGACCGCTAAAAGTCACAGCTTAACAGAGGAGTGCATAGATGAACATTGTTATCATGGATTTTTTAAAATATGTAACAGCTCAGGCACTTGATTCCTCAGTTAGTACAGGGCAGCAGCTTAGACAGATGTGAGATGGGGTTACCTCACTATAACAGGTACCTAACCAGGCGATTTCATCTGCTGTCAGTATCAGTCATTTAATTGTGGGAAGCCAAAATCATGATTAATACTGGTTTAATTTTGCAAGTTAGTAGCTAGTTAGGGATGGAATAATGATCGGCTAATCGATTAATAATTAACCAGTTGAAAATATATCAACTGATAAGACTTCTGTGACGGTTAATGGCTTCATCCAGAGCTCATGTTCTCAGCACTTAGCTGGGCCTGTGTCAGCCTGGAAACTCCAGTTTCCATCAGTCAGGCTCTAATATTTATGTAGTTGATGACCTTCTTTCTGTTTTCTGATGTTGATGGGAGCACAACACTCAGGCCGCACACATCTTGGCAGAAACTAAGATAAGCAGTGAAGCAGGACAGTTGGGGAGGGCTGGTGGTCTCGAGCTGCCGTACATCATACTTATCGTAGCGTGTGAGCTCAGACCACACCCGAGAGGTCTACTCGTGGCCATAAAAACAGTGGGCTGTAAAAGCCAGCTGGTTAGATCAGCCGAGGCCAAGGGTATTTGGTTTTTCCTCTCTATAAAAATGCAAATAGAGTCCCACTTGATGTTTATGCAGTTCAGTGGGTTGGAAGTGTTCAAGTAAAAGGAGAGGTGAAGGCCACAAGGCTCTGAGAGAGCTGAGTGATGTATCTGTCGGCACATGTTGGACTTCATATTATGTATATATAGAGCAGTCAGACGAGGTCAAAAAGAAACTGATCCTGCTGGGCTCTGACACTGCATTTTACTCTTTTTTAAAAAAATTCTTATTGTATCAATTTAAAACCATTTCAAAAACCAGCAACTCTTGTTTTCCCCCTGGTGAATGGTAGATGGTCTCCACTTATACAGCGCCTTTTTCTACCTTAGTGGTAGGTCCGTGTACGTCTCGGCCATTTGTTTTCTTATTTTGAGATTTCAAAATAAAATTGAAAAATAAACCGTTTCCTGTTTTTTTCAGTGACAATACAAAATGAAAAACAGAAAACGGGCCCTAATTCATTATCCATTATCTGTTATCCGATTTAATTAGATGTGTTTGTAAATGGACATTAAAATTAAAATACACCCGTGGAAAACTTATTTTTCTACTTCCTGTTGGTTTTGGCTCCATGACCCGTCTGACTTCTGATGAGGAAGGATCTGGTATCTAAAGCTCCAGTGTTAGCTCACTGTTAGCAGACCTTGCTGTGTGCCGTGGCCTGATGAAGACCCACTGTGGGGTCCAAACGTTGCTTGGCACACATTGTTCACTATTTCACAGTGGACTTTTCACCAGCGTGGGGTTTATTTGTCCCTTTGGAGGGACCTTGTGGTGCCGCTAGCTCTGCTGCTAGCGCTAAATCGCTAGCGTTCGGCTGCTTTTCGGGACGTTTTTGGGGAGGTTTGGAGGTTTTCTGTTACTTTAGCTTTGCAAGAAAGCAAAGTAGCGATTTAGCGCTAGCAGCGGAGCTAGCGCTAAATCGCTAGCCCCGCCATTTAGTGGGTGTATTTTAATTTTAATTTCCATTTACAAACGCATCTAATTAAATCAGATAACAGATAATAGATAATGAATTAGGGCCCGTTTTCCGTTTTTCATTTTGTATTATCACTGGAGAAAAGTGAAACGGTTTATTTTTCGTTTTTATTTTGAAATCTCAAAATAAGAAAACAAATGGCTGCAACGTACACGGACCGTGGTACTCAAGGCGCTTTACAATGTGTTTGGCATTCATACATTCACACACCAACGGCGACTGAGCTGCCATGCAAGATGCTAATCTGCCTTTGGGAGCAACTTGGGGTTCAGTGTCTTGCCCAAGGACACTTCGGCATGCGGAGGGGTCGGGGATCGAACCACCAACCTTGCGTTCAGTGGACAACCTGCTCTACCACCTGAGCCACAGCCGCCCATGCCAGTTAATGAAACTTTAAAGTGAAATTCAACATGGATCCTGTTAATTTACAGAGGTGGACTCTGCAGTGCGTTTTTCTTTAAACAAGTAGACAACATTACATCAATGTTAATTTTGACTCTTTAAAGAATTAAATTAAATTAAATTTAAGTCATGTGTTAGCCATCGGATTGTTAGGAGACGAGGTTTGTTTGGAGTTTTTTATTCTAGAGCTGCATAATTATTAGATTAATTGTTAACTAATGAATGAAGCATCATAAATGTGAATATTTTCTTCCTCTTTTATGACAGTAAACTGAATTTCTTTAAGTTGAGGATGAAACAAGACATTCGTAATGTTGGGTTTTGGAAAACACTGATGGACCTTTTTAACCATTTTCTGAAATTTTATGGACCAAACAAATGATCACTTAATCTACTGTGAAATTAATGGCATTAGTCTGTGTCACTTCAGATAGTGGAGTTCATTTAATTGTTGTTTGGGACCTAAAATTTAGTTCTGTTTAATATGTTTTTTGCATTTTCAGAATTTCATATCAGACCTAACTCCAGAAAACATCTTACCTGGGAAATACGAACATGGTGTCTGAGATTTACTGATGCACTGCTAGCAACATTAGCATTGAAGCTAAGGAGACATTCTGGCGTTTCAGAGTAGGAAATACTTGCGTTTAAATTCTGCTGTAATGTGAGCAAAACTTTAGACCATTTATGACATTCGAATTGCTTGTAAAAAAAAAAAAAAAAAAGGAGGAATAATTCTTGTCTGGATGAAGAGCTGACAGCTGGGAGCTTTGTCCTTGCAAACCAGAACTGTCATCACCACTTATCAGATACTTAGAATGTGGTCTTGAGACCCCTTTCCAGGCAGTTCACACCCCGAAGCTTGTGAGCCTTGGGTCATTTATGAACCGAAGTAAATACCTGGGACTCCCCAACAGTCAGTAAACACTAAACCCGAACCAAAAAGATGTCTTGTTGCCTTCTGCTGGAGCATTAGGAGCTTAGTGGAGCTGGTTTTGATAAGCGAAGACAAACAAAATGCGTCCTCTTTCTCTCGTTTCATGCTGTAGGGCCTCGTAGCTGCAGTTGTGTTATGTGAAACTGCTCTGAGCCTTAGCCTTGTCAAACTTTCAGTGGGATTATCGGTGAGTTTTGTCCATAAATCTGTCGGTTTGTTGTTATTCCTGAAAGCTGAAAACCCTGGCAGAGGCCTGACATTGCTGAAATACTTGAAGAGAGCTCTGGGTGCATCAGTCCTCCTTCCTCATGCTGCCCACCTTTAGTGTATGTGTTCAGCAGCTCTGAAAAAGCAGAAAATCGAATGGGGTCGGGGCTGAGCAGAGATGTTTGGTCCTTTACTCATGATGGCAAAACGCTGGTGCAGTGATTAAAGCAAAATGAATAAACTGGAGCTCTGTTCTGTGCAGGGATGTTTGGCATTTTTGTGGTCAGTCATGCCTCGTCGTACTCACTCCTGCTTGCGTCCCAGTTTGAATCGTTACAGCGTTCACATAAATGGAGGATCCCACCTCCATGTTGTCTTTTTCATCGACTGACACGCAGCTTCTCTGTTTCAGCTACTTGATAGGAGAAGAAGGCTACTGTCTGACCTCCATGCAGAGCGCTTTGGCTTATGTGGAGTCACTGCAGACCGGAGGAACTCAGCTTCCTGCTCAGAAGCCCGTATGAAAAAGGTAAAGCAATGTCAAACTTCAGTCAGCTGAACGTTATGTAAATCTAAATCATTAAAGCTCTAGGCATGATTTCGTCTCGTTCCCATTGTTGGATTTTGTAGTATCCCTCCACTAAGTTTGCATCACCTCAGCTGAATATTACATGTTTTTTTGCGATATTATGACCAAAATTTCTGGCGTTACTTCTTTAAAATACTTCAGAGGAGTCATAGGTGTCTTGGTGGCCTCCCTCTCTCGTCTCCTTGTTATAACCCCTTCAGAGGAGTCATAGGTGTCTTGGTGGCCTCCCTCTCTCGTCTCCTTGTTATAACTCCTTCAGAGGAGTCATAGGTGTCTTGGTGGCCTCCCTCTCTAGTCTCCTTGTTATAACTCCTTCAGAGGAGTTAGAGGTGTCTTGGTGGCCTCCCTCACTAGTCTTCTTGTTATAGCTCCTTCAGAGGAGTCATAGGTGTCTTGGTGGCCTCCCTCTCTCGTCTCCTTGTTATAACTCCTTCAGGAGAGTTGTAGGTGTCTTGGTGGCCTCCCTCTCTCGTCTCCTTGTTATAACTCCTTCAGAGGAGTCGTAGGTGTCTTGGTGGCCTCCCTCTCTAGTCTCCTTGTTATAACTCCTTCAGAGGACTCATAGGTGTCTTGGTGGCCTCCCTCTCTCGTCTCCTTGTTATAACTCCTTCAGAGGAGTCAGAGTTGTCCTGGTGGCCTCCCACACTAGCATCCTTGTTATAACTCCTTCAGAGGAGTTAGAGGTGTCTTGGTGGCCTCCCTCACTAGTCTTCTTGTTATAGCTCCTTCAGAGGAGTCATAGGTGTCTTGGTGGCCTCCCTCTCTAGTCTCCTTGTTATAACTCCTTCAGAGGAGTTGTAGGTGTCCTGGTGGCTTCCCTCACTAGCATCCTTGTTATAACTCCTTCAGAAGAGTTGTAGGTGTCTTGGTGGCCTCCCTCACTAGCATCCTTGTTATAACTCCTTCAGAGGAGTCATAGGTGTCTTGGTGGCCTCCCTCTCTCGTCTCCTTGTTATAACCCCTTCAGAGGAGTCATAGGGGTCTTGGTGGCCTCCCTCTCTCGTCTCCTTGTTATAACCCCTTCAGAGGAGTCATAGGTGTCTTGGTGGCCTCCCTCTCTCGTCTCCTTGTTATAACTCCTTCAGAGGAGTCATAGTTGTCCTGGTGGCCTCCCACACTAGCATCCTTGTTATAACTCCTTCAGAGGAGTTAGAGGTGTCTTGGTGGCCTCCCTCACTAGTCTTCTTGTTATAGCTCCTTCAGAGGAGTCATAGGTGTCTTGGTGGCCTCCCTCTCTAGTCTCCTTGTTATAACTCCTTCAGAGGAGTTGTAGGTGTCTTGGTGGCCTCCCTCACTAGCATCCTTGTTATAACTCCTTCAGGAGAGTTGTAGGTGTCTTGGTGGCCTCCCTCACTAGTCTCCTTGTTATAATTCTTTCTGGAGAGTCATAGGTGTCTTGGTGGCCTCCCTCACTAGTCTGCTTGTTATAACTCCTTCAGAGGAGTCATAAGTGTCTTGGTGGCCTCCCTCACTAGTCTCCTTGTTATAACTCCTTCAGGAGAGTTGTAGGTGTCTTGGTGGCCTCCCTCACTAGTCTCCTTGTTATAATTCTTTCTGGAGAGTCATAGGTGTCTTGGTGGCCTCCCTCACTAGTCTGCTTGTTATAACTCCTTCAGAGGAGTCATAGGTGTCTTGGTGGCCTCCCTCTCTCGTCTCCTTGTTATAGCTCCTTCAGAGGAGTCATAGGTGTCTTGGTGGCCTCCCTCTCTCGTCTCCTTGTTATAACTCCTTCAGAGGAGTCATAGGTGTCTTGGTGGCCTCCTTACTAGTCTTTTTCTTATAAAATGCCAGCTTTTTATGCTGATTTGACATTCGTTTTATCCTGATAAGGCTGCAGGTAGAATTCAGCATTTAGTTTGCAGCAATAGTCTGTATAATTTCAGTCCACTAAGGTTTTCTTTGGTTGGCAGCCCCAGTGATCATGTAGCTAAACCTCATAATTACAGATTGGCAGTTATGAAGACCCTGGTGTCATAACTTCAGACTTGATGCTTCTGTGAAAGTTGATTTTCTGAGCTGTAAATAAAATAATAAAAAGGCTGAGATGGAGTCTGAGATACAAACCGACAGGAAGATGAGCGAACGACAACATTTTTAGTTTTGACTGATCTTTTTAAATGATTTGACCTGATGACCTGCGCCTCAGTCACTTCGCTGTTCGGTGGAAGTGATCTGAACTGTGGAGTCACTCGTCTAATAGTTTTGCCGGCAGTGATGAGGATAGATGGAGGGATGGACGGACAGAGTGAAGTAGACTGAGACTGATGCATTACACTGAGGGACGAGTGTGTCGCTGAGTGGCCTGTCTGGAGCCCAAGGTGATGTTTCCACACTGCTCCTCGGCGGGACGGGCCGTGATGACACTGCAGGTTATGAGATGTGACATCCTCAACTGGCACTGCCCAAAACTCCCAGTGACACAATGATTCCACTACAGCCAAATATTTAACTTTGCAGACCGCTGCGCTGCCCAGAGCTGTCGCTTATCTGTCGGGTCGCTGAGCCGAGAAGTGGGAGTGCTTCATACCGAGGGAGCAGATTCACTTTTACACGTGTGGTTTACGCAATATGTTGTCACACCTACGACTTTACACACCTTCTCTCTTGTGGCTGTGGCAACAGTCTTATCTAGCACAGATGGAGTGGACCTCAAGCCAGAGCTATAAGGCATCTAGTGTTAGAACAGATTGATCTAAGGGTCAATAAGAAGAAGTAAAAAGCCAGAATAAATAATTGGAGATACATAATTGATCACATACGTTCCTCGTGGTATTGCATTAGGAGTAAAAGTTACTCCTTCTCGAATCATCAGGGCCCTTCTGCTCGACTGTCTCTGATTGACTTTGAGCGTTATCATAAACTACAAATATTTAAAATGGTATCTGTGAAATTTTAGCTTGATATAACATCATTTCAGAGAGATGTATTTTTAAAAATTGATATATTTTCCTTTTTGTGTTGCAGGCTGCTGCTGCACGTCGTTCCTGCTGCGCGCCTGAGAAACAACAGCCGAACCTGCAGCTCCTGCATGTTATCTGGTAAACAGACGTACCTTATATTTAACCGAAGGACTTCCTTTAGCTCTGCCTCCAGCAGAGTGACTGAACCAGTGCCTATGAGACATTTCTAACCAAATCAGGGCCTGCATGGGACCAAACTGGGCTTTGCTCCAGCGTTCCGTAGCGCTGGACTGTGGTTGAGATTGGAGTTGACCTAAGTGGGCTTTATACTCCGTCCAAACTGCTCCAGCTGCATTTCAGCAGGTCGAAACATTTCTGTAACCCGTGTCATGCTGTAGGGAAGCATGTTCTCGTTTGTCATTAGTTACACAACCGTTTGTGACACTCTTCATGTCAGCAATTGAGAGAGTGTCTGTAAATGTTCTCTGTTATCCCAGTTTCCTCTCCGTGTGACAGCAAAACGTCTTGAACGAGTCCTTCGGGAGCCGTAGAAGTGATGCCATTAATTACACGACTGCTTAAGCCCCATTCAGACAGGATTATAGTGGTTGAGGATGAAATATTCATTGTGGTTTCTGGTTATTTATTGTTCTGGACGGGATTTTAAACTGCAGAAATACACTTCCAGGACAAAGCGGGACAGAAAGCAAATAAACATCCATAAATCTGTTGACTAAGTGAGGAAAAACTCCGCAGAAGAACCCTCACAATTTAAGTTTTCTTTAGTATCATACGAATCCAACAATATTAAACTGTACATGTATGGATACTTTACAAAGAGGAGCTGATAACAGACAATCCAGCTAGGATGTGAACAAGCCTCGAAGACAACCGCAAGTATTTTCTGTTGCCGTTTTGGTCCCTAAACAGGCATACATGTTGGTGTCCTCATCCTATCAGCAGAAGCAGTTTGACTTCCTCAAGTTTAACTGATAACATACAGGAGAAGGAACTTTACAGTACAAGGCTGTGGTTCGCTTTGTGACTGAAGAGGTCGGTAAATCCTGTTCGAATGGGGCTTCAGAGAAGGGGGGAAATGCAATATGTGGGAGTTTACTAAAGAGGGAATGAATTTGTTGAACAGTATTGCAGTTTTGCCGCTCTTTATTCAGGAAACAAGTCAAATCTGTGATGAAGAAGCACTACTGACGCCGTGTTTAGAGCTCATGTTCATCTGCGTTAAGATGAGGGGAGGCATTTCATTGTTGTAGGAAGGCAAGTAGGATTTTTAATTTTTAAAGAAACCACGCACATGTGTTTTAAAGAGTGGCGAAAACCACAAACTATGGATTATAACTGATGCACTTTGGGTGTGGAGGCATTCAGGGACGTTACACTGATGATGATGATGATGATGATGATGGTGTTGAGTTCAGACAGACTTGCTGAGTGATTGTCAGAGATGCCACAGGAATGACTGCTGAGGGCTGCAGACTCTCCGTTGGTCAGTCTCAGCTCGTGTGTGCTCTCGCTGTACGTCGGGATACTGCTGCACTTTGTTAGTTTGCTCCACTTGTTTCAGTGTGTTGCCATGGAGACTGCAGGCACATGTGACCATTATCTGTTGATTTTGAGTTTTTGCTTTCTTATGTGTAGTTTTTAGCTCGAATTCATGTTTTTTTTTTTAATGCCAACTCCACTAATACCTTCCCTTGTGCAAAAGCTATATAGAATACACTAGTTATATGATATAAAAGGGATTTTTTAAAATGCTTTTCTGTGGAAAGTGTTTAATTTTAGATGTGCAGACATTCAAGTGAGTGACAGGAGGGGCGGGCGATGGCGCCAGATGGTAAATTCAGTTGACCCAAGTTACAAATCTCTGCAGAAAGTTGCAACCAGAAGAAGCGATTTGACGCTTCCTTCAGGATGTTGGTGCAGTCGCCGCAATTCTTCGTCCACCCTGCCACGCTGTCTTACCTTTACAAAAAGGAAGCTTCCTGGTTGCTGTGGTCCTCGATGTCTTTCAGCTGCTTCTTCAGCGGTTGTGACGAGTGAGGATGAATCTGACTTGAAGGACTAGTGACTTGCTGTTAGGTGGCTTTTCACTGCTGGAACTTGAAGTGTTGTGAAAGTTCACAGGGGCGACCCTCTAATCGGCCCTTTTAGCCTTTTTGTTTCTGTTGTGGTGTCGGATCCAACGCTTTCAACGGCAACACTAACTCCGACTGCGCCAAAACGACGCAGTGTAGGAAAATGTAACAATAGAGCTTTCGGATGTTAGCCAACTTTTACACGTAGGGTTTTAGGGAATGTTCCAACCTCAAGAACCGACCCTGTAGAACCTCTTTCAGGGCAGTTTTCATGGAGGAAGGGTACATCCTCCAGTGTAGATAGACAGTAGTTCCGGTGATCACTGCAAAGCAAACAGAAAAGCTGTAAATGCTGATGCCACCTTTGCACCTAACCTGAGTTCCTGCTGTTGGTCCACTTCCCTGGACTGCAGCTGGCAATCAAGGGTGGACTTTATGGCATCCCTGTTCTGCTCTGTGAGCTTGGCATGGTGGCACATGAAGTGGTTAGGAAAGCAGAACATGGACTACCGTCGCCAGCTGCCGTCCAAGAAGTTGGAGTCCATGAAGAAGGGAAGCACAAGACAGGGCTGTTCAAGGTGGTTGGCAGCGACTGAACTTACTTATAGCGACCTTAATGTCGCAATCCTCTGCAAAATATGATTGTCCGATTGCCCGCCCCTACCTGAAAGGGTGCATTTTTTTAACCCTGTTACCTGCACACCATGTTTGCTTAACACCAGTTCGTCATTCCCATTTGGTTGCTAGAAACAGGCTTCGTTTTTAGCATCCCGAGTTGGTTACAGAGCCTCAGAATTAATTCAAAATGTGGCGCATTCTTGTCAGACTTGCGTAAAGGTGACGAGAAAGTGATCTTAACGATGAGCAGGCTTCAAGGTTTTGATTGTTTTTTTTTATGTGCTGGGATTAATGGGAACCAGTCGCTCCTGGGTATAACCACAGAATGCCTCAGCACCGAGTTAAATGACATGAACTTAAAGGCTGATTGGTTGGTGTTTTGAAGACGAATCAGACTTTTAACAGAAGCTTCCACTTTCAATGAAACTCAAGAATTAGTGTTTTTATTTGGAATGCTTGCTTGCTTGGATTTACTATTTAAAATGTATTTTTTTTAATTTTGTATGAGTCCAAAAGATGTGAAAAGGTGTCTTAGAAGCTTTTTTTGGGTTTGTTACAACTCCCTGCAACACCAAAAACAGATTGATGTCTATATCATAAATGTCTGTGTAACTGATAACAATAAAAATGCTGTGATATTTTGCAGAGTGGATTAAGCCACTACGCTCATGTAAAGGATTTATTGTACATTTTGCTCTTGGGAACTGAATGTGTTATTAAACTGTACTGTGAATGCTTGAAACTGATGCGAGTCTGAGAGACGAGTCAATAAAGAGAACGGAGAGATGTTTGAAATGTGTGCTGTGGTCTGGTTAACTAGTCTTACCATCGACTGCCTATAAAAGAAGGAAGTAGCCACTGTGATGTCACCCAGTGGCTTGTGGACGACTGGTTTGAGGTTTGGAATCCGACCATTGTCTTGTTGCCCTTTTTAGCACCAGATGTGACGAGTGAGGTGTGGCAATAGCAGCTTGTCAGTAGGTGGTTTTCCACAGCAGGAACTCGAGGTGGTTCCTGCTTTGGAAACCCTTTTAGCCTTTCTGTTTCCATTGGGGTGTAGAATCCAACACCTTTGACTGCAACATCAACTCCGAGCACCACCAAAGCAACAACAGTTACTGGACCGGTTCTGTTAGCACGTAGGAAATGGAACAATAGAGGTTTCACATGTTGGAGGACTTTTTACATTAGGCTGATTTCAACTGCAGGAACTTGCAGGCCTTTTTAGGGCGGTCCGAACCTTTGTGCCTCCTACAGGGTAGGTAGAAAATACTACCTGGACATCATGGTGACATTTAGCGCTAGGGATGACTGGAACTTTGATAGCCAGATGACACCTTCCGAGCTAAAAATTCAGGTTTTGTTTGAGACTATTGCAGGAACCTTTCATGTAGAAGCTTCTTTAGGGCTGTTATTAGGTGCAAGAAGAGTACCGAATGAAGGGTAGGTATATCTCTGAGACCCTTAAAGATTGCTGTGTGGATCTCGACGCTAATTGGTTGAACTCGGACAAGACGACAAGTGCGATGTTATTCTGCCCTCTCGATGTCCTTGTCCGGTAGCAGTCCGAGTGTTTTAGGGCGACCCAAACTTTGCTTGTTGTTCAACCACAAAAACCTCCGTATAACCTCTTTTAGGGGAGGAAAGTACCTGATCCAGGGTAGGTTGAAAGTAGTACTGGGGTAAACTGATCTCATCATCTCATGAGATCATCGTCATTGGCCCAAAATGAACGTCTATAGCCAGAAAACACCTGTTGAGCTAAAATTTTGCAATTTAGTTTGAAATTAAGCCATTTTCCACTGCAGGAGCCTTTGTCCAGCTTGCGTCCGTAGGAACTGTCCCTGTAGAACCTCTTTTAGGGCCATTTTCAGGGCTGTAAAAAGTACTGACTCCAGGATCGGCATGCAGACCTTGAATGCTGATTGGAAACTTAGAAGAGACAACAAGCACAAATGTGTTTCCCCCCTTGATGTCCTCGTCCAGTAGCAGTCTTCTCTCAAACATCACCATCCAGAACGTTGAACTCGCCACCCAACAAGCCTCCATTGTTCTATTTCCGACGTGCTAGTATAACTAGATTTGTTTTGATGCACCTGGAGTTAACGTGGTAGTCTAGGCAGTTGGTTCCTATGGCTCAATGGAAACAGAAAGGCTGTAAATGTAGGCGCCACATCACACCTGCCCCGATTTCCTAATCTATGCTTTATTAGTCCCCTTGGGGAAATTCGTTCTCTGCATTTGACCCATCCATACTAAGTGCCCGGGGAGCAATCAGGGGTTAAGGGGCCTTGCTCAAGGGCCCACAGTGGTGGTTACTCAGCCTCTTGTCAGTCTGGGACGCGAACTGGCGACCCACCGTTGTGAAGTACACTTCACAAGCCACCAGGCCACCACTGCCCTAACCTGCAGCATGAAGACGCCTGTTGTTGATGCCGATGTTTAACAGGAGGTTGCTGTTGGACGAAGACATTAAGAAGTCTAAACAAAAATGTTGCGGTAGGCCCTATGCCACAGCAGAAACTTGCAGGATGTTTTAGGGCAGTCCAAACCTTTGTGCATGTTCCAACCGCAAGAACTGCCCTGAACCTCTTTTAGGGCCGATTTCAAGGTGCAAGAATAGTACCTACACCAGAGTAGGTACTACTGTCTTGCCCGAGGACACTTCGACATGCGGAGGGGCCGGGGATCGAACCGCCAACCTTGCAATCAGTGGACAACCCGCTCTACCACCTGAACCACAGCCGCCTCAGCTCACAGAAATATCTGCAGAGGTACCGACCCTGGGATATCTACTTTTTCTCCCCAAAAACAACCCCACAAGAGGGTCTGCTGGGGCAGTTCTTGTCATCCCAACATGTGCAGAGCTGCAGCGGAAAACAGTTTTATCACAATGTAGCCCTGCCCTAAAACATACCCTGCTTAATTGTATATTTTCCGCTAAATGGAACCATAATTTACTAAATGAATACCAAACTGTACTGAAGGAGGCTTGAGATTAGCAATTGAGACCATAAACTCAATAGGGCAATGTTTGCTGAGGTAGCAAATCAGCTGAGAGTTATAATCACTTCTATACAATCTGACTTCTTCTTCCAACCTGAGGAGTCGCCCTCTGCTGGCTGTTGGAAATAATGTAGGTTTAAGGTTATAACTTCTCACAAGAGTACCTGGCTGCAGACCTCCTCTGTGAGGTCGCTTCCGCCGCAGACCTCCACTGTCAGGACAGGAAGTAATGGGTAAAAAAAAGGAAAGGACATTTAAAGCATCCAGTCCGGTAGGTGGCTTAAAAATTTACTCCAATGATTTCGGAGATGTGAGTGTCCCCATTAGACAGCTACTACCGGGCGGTCAGCGCTCACAGCTCCCCGCTGACAGCAGCCTTAGCTCGGATAGACTTTCTGAAATCTGCCTCTGGCTCTGACGGTTCTGTAGCAGGATAGAAGTAGTTTTACGGGAATCTAACGGTCACACTTTTGTTATTTAATGTCCCCGGTCACCGACTTTGTCATTATATTAGTAATTATTGTGTTGTCTTCATTACCTGTAGTATGTCTTTGTTCTATTCTTATGACTGTAACTGCATTAAAATAACATTTAAGGATTATTCTGTTAGCAGAATAAAAACTCACAATGGGGCTCATTATCAAAATAACAACAAGTTTAATATATAAATTAAAACGATATATACATAGACAATGGTCTAGTAGATTTTACGTTGTATTGCTAATGCATTAGCGTGAAAATTAATTCCACCCGAAGTGCCAACGCGATTTTATTTTGTAATGCATCCCGTGCATTTCCTGTCCTGACAGTGGAGGTCTGCAGCCAGGTGCCTCTCACTTCTCAAGCATACTATGGCCACAAGACTATTTTATGGCTTTAGAAGGATCATTTGAAGTGTTCTGATGACGGACTGTAATTTTTATTAATTAATATGGATTGCTACAGGATCTCAGTAGGGCTGTTTGCTGTAAATACAGAAAAAAAACATGGTTGATCATTTCTAACTGGGAGTAAAGACAATAAATTAGTATTTTCACTGTGATAAATCGTACAGGATGTCCGGTCTTTGCCGGGAGAGGGGGGAAAAAAACAGTGATGCGGCGCCAACAGGAGCCGATGTGACATGTTTTTCTTAGTTTTTTCCTCGGCTGTCAGGAGCTCGGGTGTCCGTGTGTGGATGATGCCTGGATGATGCAGGAGGCTGTGATGGGCACATGGCTGAATAGCAGCAGAAGCCTGTGAGCTCGAAGAAAAAACAACATGCCACCTCGAATCAGCCTCCGGAAGCCTCGGCGCCACCCCGGCCTCCTCTCGCTCTTCCTCGCCGTGAATCTTCTTCTTCTACTGTCTCGCTCGGTGTTTTTGTCCCTTTTCCGGTTCATTTACAGGCTCGACCCCCCACCCCCGCCCTCCTCCAGCAGGTCAGTGGGGTCGACCTCAGGTTTAAACAGCAGACAGAGCAGCACTGCAGCTTCGCTTGTACAGATTTAGAAAGGATTTTTAGACCACTGTGATCCCGTTTTCTGCCTCTTGCTTTGAGGTTCCAGGTCTTCTTGTCATCCTGCAGTGATAATTTAGCTTTTACTATCTGTTACCTTGCATATACAGCTCATTTACAAAGTAGTTACGACCTAAAAATGTTTCTGGTGATCGAATTATCAGTGTTGTAAAGATCTAGAGATGTCCTGAACCAATGCCAGGTATTGAGTTTGATCAATATCATCTCTTTAGTAAGCCTGAATCTTTGTTTACATGTTCTGTGCCACATATATTAGAATGATAAAGTTTAGGTTGCACGGGGATGCATGATTTGAACATGGTGACTGCTGGCCAGAGGACATTAAGCGTCACAGAAGTCTTTGTCATGGTGCCCATTGCTAGCTAAACTCCACACCTCAAGACGCACAAGTCTCATCTAGTTTTTTGGGGTGACAGTGTATAAAGTAGGAACAAAAGTTTATATGTGTGTGTGTATATAAAATAGTTTGTATGTTAGTTATTGTCATAATTACAAAAAAATCTGTAATTTTATTGTTTACTTTATTTACATTTTTCTTCATTACCTGGCAAGTTTTGCCCCGAATCGTTATGTGGAACCTTTTCTTTTATATCTGTGCCCCTACGTTCATGTTTTATTGTGACACCCCCCTCTTTATGTAGCGTTCCCACGTCCTTACCCCTTCCCTTTTGTCTCCAATCTCTGTGGGAGAGGTAAGCCGCTATACAGACAGAGGAAAATGTCTGTTTTAGCCTTTGCTACCTGCATTTTTGAGTTTGTTGGCTAGCTTAACCTGCTGTTATGTTGTTATGATTTGTTAAAAAATACGTCTGTGTCATTTGATTTGTGTAGGGTGCGATCCGTGAACTGACCGGATGGCTTCTTTTGTTATTTTTCTGTTCTGTCAGATTAAACTGCCAAAGTGACCCACATATAGTTCTTCCTTTAACACAACACAGAGCCAGACACGATCGCTACACGGAGACCATGTGTATAAATGGCAGTCCTAAATTTCCAAAGGCTCCGATAACTCCGAATTTTCTATGATGGAATGATTGAAACATGTGGGTCTATGTCGCAGATAGACAATCATGCATTTTGTTTCTCTCATAGATTTATTAAAGGTCTACTGGACATATGACGAAATCTGCCAGGTCAAAATATACATAAAGAATGCTAATATTTGGGTAAAGTCTAATGTCTTTACCGTCTCTCTTTACTCTTTTCATGTGTGTTTGTGCTCATTGTCTTGTTGAAACATCCAAGTGCATCCAAGATCCAACTGTCTGGCTGATTTTAGGTTTTCCTGAAGAACGTGGAGGTAATCTTCCTTCATTCTTCCATTTACTTGATGATGCTGCTGCCACCTCCATGCTTGATGGTAGGTCTGGTGTTGTTGGGGTTGAAGGCCTCACCTTCTCTCCTCCAGTCTTTGTTCCATCTGACCTCAGAACGTTCCTCCAGAAGGCCTTTTCTTTGTCCATGTGATCAGTGGAGCTTTAAGGTTAAGAACTTCCTTCTTCATGGAGCCTCTCAGCTCATGTTGATGTCCAACCCTGTGGACACTGACAGCTGTGTTCCAGCAGCTTCTGGTTCATCCAGACCTGCTTCCTGCTGGTTCCTGGTTGACCCTTGACCAGGGGTGGGCATTCTTGGTCCTCGAGGGCCCCTATCCAGCATGTTTTAGATGCGTCCCTCTTCCAACACACCTGATTAAATGATCAGGATCGTTAACAGGCTTCTGCAGAGCTTGATGATGAGCTGATCATTTGAATCAGGTGTGCTGGAAGAGGGAAGCATCTAAAACATGCCGGATAGGGGCCCTCGAGCATAGACATACATACGTAGACGCCGCATTGACTGTGGAGGGACGTGCCTAAAGCTCCGCCATCTTGGTACAGGGCTAGCAGAGGCGGGAGTGAATGTAAGTCTATGGAGGTAAGAGGTACTCCACAATCTTAAAGTAGAATTATTCACTGAATTTTCAACCAATTTCCAAATGGTTTGGTTTGTTAAAAACGTCACACATGTAGCTTTGACACAGGATGCTTGGATGCTTTTGTTCTATTTATGTCTGCCTGTCCGTCCTCCATGTCTGACGTTTGTAACAAACAATATATGTTGACAACTGATGGATTTATGATCACTTTTATAGTGTTTATAGTGACGTAATGCACTGTAGGGGCGAGTGGCACTGTACCAAGATGGCCGCCGCGTAGGCACGTCAGCTCCAATCGGCAGCAGCAGTCAACGCGGCGTCTGCGTAATATGTCTATGGGCAGCAACACAACTGAATGTATATTTTTGACCCAGCAAATTTCCATAAGACCTGTAACAATCAGAAACACTTTATGGAAGTTGCTTAAACTTTGGAGGATGCGGGCATCGATCCCGCTACCTCTCGCATGCTAAGCGAGCTCTACCATTTGAGCTAATCCCCCGGTTGTTCTGTCGTTGAAGGTAAAGAGTTGTAAGAGTCCTTGGACACTCCAGAGTGCTATGATATAAACTGGTCTTTACGAGTGAATGTAAAATTTTGTTCACGACTGTATCTAGGACTGAAGAACCCTCTTAGATGAAGAAAAGTCTCTGAGGGTTCTTAGAGAAGCAGGAACAGAGTTTTTCAGTGTTTTCTGTTCTGGTAAAAATGTGAGAAGATGCACAAACATGGCTGCTGTTAAAGCCCTTCACAGACCCACATTTTGAACCAATTAGCTGCTAATTGAGTTACTCGTTGTGACACGTTGGCACTGATCTCTGCAGTGTCGCCGGTTCTTCGGAGATAGCGTGACTCCCCGAACTCGAAGCTGCTGCTGATGTGCACACAAACCTCTGGAGGGTGTTGGTCTGAATCCATCATCTCCGAGCTGTTACTGTTCTTATGGGCCGATCACAGAGCCGCGACTCTCCGTGTCGAGGAAAGACGATCCACTCGGGGGACCCTCTCAGCCGCCCTCCCTCTCAAACTAAACTTCCGTCCCGTGGCGTCTCCTGATGAGTCAACCTGTGGTGTGGTGGTTTTTCAGACCGAGGGCCTCGACGCTGCTCTGGTGAGGCCTCGCTGCTCTCTCACGACAGGCCGAGCGCCACACTGCCAAGATCGCGGCTTGTTTTTCCATCTGGTTTAAAAATCTTAATCCCTCTCGTCTGAGCCGCTCCAGTCTTTAATTAGAAGCAGAGATGCAGCTCGAAACACACCTCGACGCTGTGGAAACGCTGCTCGTCGCCAGTTTGTCATCAGACGCACGGACCAGCACGTCTGTCCGCCTTCACCTCACGTATATGAAGATGCATCTGAGTTATTGAGCCTCTTTTGAGCCTCCAGGATGAATCTCGCACTTCTCGAGTTACTGCAAACCACTGCAGTGTAAAGTCACTTCAAGTAAAGTCCTGCACCTCTATGGAAACAGCAAAACCATGACTAGAAGTAGAGACAGCTCAGATGTGTCTACTGTGCAGAATGACACAGTTAGAATGACGGGAACCATCAACAGTTGCATTTCTTTGATTATTTATTTTACAAACATTGAAAAAAAAAGTCAATAAATCTAATTTTTTTGGTCCACATACTTTAGATATTTATCTGTCTCTGTGTTTAGAGCCTCTGCAATCTTTTCCTCTCTACTCTGCTCATCATCTCTATAAAGATGTTCCTCCATGCTGGATGTATCTCCAACTACTGTCTCCTCTGTTCACTGTTTCTGAGCCATGCTGCATTTATTTATTGATCCAGTAGGTTTGATTTCTCCCTCAGTCTCTCTTGTCGTCTCACTTTTGTGTCTTTTTTGTCATTTTTTGCCTGAGTTGTGTTGTTTTATGTCTCGTTTTTGTTGCTTTGTTTGTCGTTTTTGTCATTTTGCATCTTATTTTTGTTGTTTTGTGTCTTATTCGTGTAATTTAGTGTCTCTTTGTGGTCGTTTTCTCTCCACATTCTATCAATATTTAACTATCTCCTTGTTTCCAGCCTCTCCAATCTTTTCCTCTCTGCTCATCATCTCTATAAAGATGTTCCTCCATGCTGGATGTATCTCCAACTACTGTCTCCTCTGTTCACTGTTTCTGAGTCATGCTGCATTTATTTATTGATCCAGTAGGTTTGATTTTCCTCTCAGTCTCTCTTGTAGACGACCTTTTGTCTAGTTTGTGTCTCACTTCTGTTCCTTTGTCCTGTTTTTTGCCTTTTTGTGTCACTTTCTTGTCCAGTTTATGTGATTTGGTGTCTTATTTGGATTGTTTTAGGTCCATTTTAGAACATTTTTGTCTTGTTTTTAGCTGTTTTGTGTCCCATTTGTGGTGGTTTTGTCTCCACATTCTATAGATATTTAACTATTTCCATGTTTCCATCCTCTCCAGTCTTCTCCTCTCTACTCTGCTCATCATCTCTATAAAGATGTTCCACCATGCTGGATGTATCTCCAACTACTGTCTCCTCTGTTCACTGTTTCTGAGTCATGCCACATCTAGTTTAATGTGGTATTTTTGCATTTTTTTGCTGTTTTTTTGTCTCTGTGGTCATTTTGTGTCTTGTTTTTGACATTTTCCATTTCACTTTTCTCATTTTGAGGCTCATTTTTATCATTTTGTGTCTCACTCCTGTTGGTTTGAGTCTCGTTTTTGTCCTTTTCTGTGTCGTTTTGTGTCTCGTTTTTAACTATTTCCATGTTTACAACCTCTACAAACAGTTTTCCTCTGTTCTGCATATAAACCCTACGAAGATGTTTCACCATGCTGGATGTATCTCCAACTACTGTCTCCTCTGTTCTCTGTTTCTGAGCCATGCTGCATTTATTCTATTGATCCAGTAGGTTTGATTTTCCTCTCTTGTCGTCTCTTTTTGTCATTTTGTGTCACATTTGTGTGTCTTTGTCTTCTTGTTTGGCATTCTGTGTCTTGTTTTTTTTCTCTTTGTCTTGTCTTTTTGCCTTTTTGTGTCAATTATTTGTCCAGTTTATGTAATTTGGTGTCTTATTTGGGTTGATTTTTGTCTTTTTTTGGAAGTTTTTGTCTTTTATTGTGTCATTTAGTGTCCCTTTGTGGTGGTTTTATCTCCACATGCTATCGATATTTAACTATCTCCATTTTTCCGGCCTCTTCAGACTTGTTCTCTCTTTAATCATCATCTCTATAAAGATGTTCCACCATGCTGGATGTAACTCCAACTACTGTCTCCTCTGTTCACTGTTTCTGAGCCATGCCGCATTTATTTATTGATCCAGTAGGTTGGATTTTCCTCTCAGTCTCTCTTGTCGTCTCAGTTTTGTGCCTTTTCTGTCATTTTGTCTCGTTTGTGTTGTTTTATTTCTTCTTTTCGTTGTTTTGCATCTTATTTTTGTCATTTTGTGTCTATTTTCCTCTCGGTCTCTCTCTGAAAACTCCCTGAATTTTTGTCACGAGACTGTCGGTCACAGACGAGTCAATCATGGCTTCTCAGTTGCGCCGAGTAGCTCAGAATTTTTTGTTTTTTACAGAATCTGTTGAGAGCAAACTGTTTATTTTCAGTGAATTTAAAAATGAGGCATAGAATAAATCAGCGTTGATGAAACATGACAACTCAGGGGTTCTTTGGGGTTCAGAGGGTTCAACTAACTGCTCATTTTCTTGCCTCACATGTTTTCAGAAACACATTTCCATGAATTATGTTTGCAATATCCGAGAGAAAGTTTCTAAAAAAAAATGTTAAAACTCAGGAGCAGGAATCCCATAAATGAAGCGTCCGTCCAGGAGTCTGTTTCATGGATGGAGAACATTCATCAGTCATTGATGTGAATATTTTCAACAGCTCTTGTAAACAGTCTGTAATTAAAACCCTTCAAATAAATATGTAATTTAACAAAGAATGTCAAATATCATGGCCGAGCCCGCAGATGGTAAACAATATGGAATTTATTGCTCAGTGATGGAAACCAAAAGCCGCTCTGTGCTCCAGTCGTCTTTCAGTTTATTCATTTTACTGCAAAATAAAGTTTAGTTTGGTGATAAAATGTGAACAGAAGAGCGTGCCGTGGTTCCTACATATTTGTGCGTTTATTTGGTTTGCTTGAAGCTGATCGTGTTCAGTTTGAGCTGCTCCGTTTTTTCTGTTGTGCCTCAGAGTTTGAGAAAAAAACATTATTAATCCGAGCGATTGGAAACAGACACCAGGAGGAGTCGTGTTGTTTTCCTGGCACCGACTTCTGATCGTTCTCGATTTAATTATCAGCTTAGATTCGATTAACGTGACTCCAAACAACCGTTCCAGTATCTAACGTTGCACCGGAATGTTCCTCTGAGCTCATTGTTCTGAGCAGCTCGCATGATGCTTGATGAGATGCACAAAACTGGTTCGGCCTCGTTTGGTGTGAAAAAAAGAATCTCGAACTGAGTTTTTTCTCAATATTTCTCTCGTTTTTTGTTGGTAAAGTCTGGAAATGTTCAGCTAACACTAACATTCCTGCTCAGTGCACATGATGCTAAAGATTTCTCAGTAATAAGGACAGTATAATAATGAAGAATCACTTTTGGAGGATTACTACTTGACAGTCGTGTTCCAGGACACCTGAGGAGGAGCACTGTTGAGTTGAGCGGCCATTTTTGTAGTCTTTCTTTGGCTGCCTGTGGGAGGAGCCTAGATCGGCCCGTTGCTAGGGAACATCCTCAAAAGCTTTTCCTACTGAGTTCATGGTGACTCTTTAACATCTGTCCAGGAACTACAGATGTAAAATATCCTCTTGATCAGCTCAGTAGTAAGCATTTGCAGCAATGCTTAATTGCCGTGCGTGGTCTCTAATCATCCATCCATCATCTAGACACCGTTTAATCCTCTGTAGGGTCGCGGGGGGCTGGAGTCTATCCCAGCTGACTGAGGCGAAGGCAGGAGACACCCTGGACAGGTCTCCAGTCTATCACAGGGCTACACATAGAGACAGACAACCAAGCACACTCTCATTCACACCTACGGACAATTTAGAATAATCAGTTAACCTCAGCATGTTTTTGGACTGTGGGAGGAAGCTGGAGAACCTGGTGAGAACATGCAAACTCCACACAGAAAGATCCCAGGCGTCCTAACCGGGACGTGAACCGGGGATCTTCTAGCTGTGAGGCGACGCTAATTAGTTACCAATAATATCAATATGTCAATCAGTGCGCTGTCATGACACATGATGACTGTCCTAATGCATAATTGTGTTTATTTTGATGCTGTCAGCCCATACATACATATATATTAGGGGTGTAACGGTACAAAAATCATGTTTCAGTAAGTACCTCGGTATGGAAGTCACGGTTCGGTTCGGTTCAGCACAGCACCCTCTGGAGTTGACAGACGTGCTGGTGCGTCAAGATAGCATGACGTATCAGTAAGACGTAGCCTCGGTCTCCTGAGTCTCCGTTCCAACTTGTGTCCAAAGTGTGGATTTCTAACTATCTACCAGTCTTTGAATTGTGTTGATCGGCCAAGTAAAACCAAAGTTATGACGGATAATAAACACCATACTTTCTCCACGTTTGGAGCTCCTTACAGCTTTGGTCTGGTCCACTTGTTTTACTCCTTTTTCAGACTTTACCAGGAAACCCAAGTGATCCCAGACGGGTGGTTTTAACCACGGCGGAGCGTCTTCCAGCTGTTAGCATTAGCATCCCATTAGCATTAGCCATACGTCACAGAAGCACCGGCAGGAGAAGAAACGGTCCGACTGGAAACTCCTACTTGTTTTTAGTTCCTTAATACTGTTCAACTGTGAGACGGAGAAGGTCGAGGTTCACAATTAAAACAATTCTGTACATTGGACATTCTTAATAGTCTTAAAATGTTCATACCGCGACACACCTCTGTACCGAACAGTTCAGTGTATTGTCACACCCCTACTATAAATATTTCATATTTTTAAATAATTCACTTTACTTTCTGGAAATGTGTTTTCACTTTGAAATGAAAGAGTCTTTTTTCTACATTTATTTTATCAAAATAGAAAAATTTAATTGACCGTGAGTCAATGTTGGAAAAACAAAAACAAAAATAAAAACTTTTGATCAGCTTTGTAATTCTACAGACAACCACAGCAGCAACCGCACTGGTAATAAAACTATATTAATATTAATAAAACTATTATTCATAACAGTTCTTCTATCAATGTAATGCAATGCTTTATAAAAAATTAAAAATAAAAAAATAAAATGAAACCTGGCAGATAAAATGAGGAAATAACGTCTGACTCTTCCGATGCACTAAAACGAAGCAAACACAAAAAGATACCAAGCAAAGAAAATCCTAAATGAATAAAAATGGTCAGAAAAAAATGTAGAACATCAGCCTCTGTTAAAAAACTTTATCAGTTTATTTTAGAAATGTTTGCAGATGAAAGAAAAGCTGGATTTTAACTATTTAACCGTAACTGTAATGACTGGAGATTAATTAACCTTAACCAAGCACCAGTCCACAGCTCAGTTAATCAGATTATAATGTGTTATTTATGCAGCTGGATGGTATGAATGTGGTAGAAAACCCTCAGACAACATCTGCATCACATTAAATGACAACACATTAGAAAGCTGTCAAGACATTTCCCTGAAGTCCAAAAGAAGAACGTCCGTGTGACATCTGATTGATTTAAGGTGATGGACGGAGCTTTTCAGAGTTCCAGCCGTCTTCCTCTCCTTTCACTGGATCCTTTCACCCGGGTCTCCTCGGTTCTGGAGATCGCGGCCCCTCGGTCCCCCCGAACAAAAGCCAGTTTTCTTTTCCTATTAGAGTGAGATGAGCCGCCGGCCGAGGGCTGGACGCTTCCGACCGTTTGCGTCGTTTTCGGGGGAGGAAGAAGGAGAACGTGGGGCCCCCTCCTTTGGCGCTTTAATTGTGATTTGGCCTAATTGAGCTGTGAGCCGACAAGTTCAAAACAAGTCACTGAGCATCCCCGCCCCCCCAGTCACACTCTCACCTCTCCCCCCTTGTTGGGTGTGTTTACATTGTTGTGGATCGGGAGCAGGACAGTATACAGGACAACAATGATGCTGTTTATTTAAGGGAAATGTTGCCCCAAATAACGCAGATGAGGGGCCTGGAGGGGGTCCGGGCTGGTGATGTGAACGGGACAAAGAGTCACGCTAGGCTGGAGGTAAATGTGTCAGACCCCCCCCCCCCCTGCTCCGTACAGTTTGGATTCAGTTTGCTTTCAATGATCCCGGATAGACCCTGTCCTGATCAGGAAGCAGCGATACACAAGTTGTTTTTATAACTAAGACCAAACCTTGTTTACATGCAGCGATCGGCCACAACATGGCAGGTGAAGTGAATAACATTGATCATATTGGTACTATGTGGTGTTCTGATGAAAAACCTTGGATTTTAACATCCGTGTTGATCAGACTTAGGCTACGTTCAGACTGCAGGCTAAAGTGACCCAGATCTGATTTTTTTGCCCCCCCTATGCAACTGTTGTGGATCAGGAGGCCACAACTTGTAGTTCTTCGGTCCAGTTCAAATTCTCTTATTTGTATGAGTGCTCAAAAATAGCAGAGGCTCACTAGTAGAGGCAGAGAAGAGTCCAAGGAGTCAGTCTTCAGATTCAAAGAAATAGTATTTATTCTGCAAAAATACAGGTTAAACACACTGAGAGGTAAACTCTGACAATCACTCCTGCTGTTCTGACTTTATACTGTGTGGTGCTGGAGGGTTTCCACGCCCCCCAGCCCATCCTTCTTTTAAGATACATACTGGGTAAATTTCCACTGTTACATCACCTTGTTTTGATTCTAATAGTATCTGGAAGGTCCAGTACTTTATTAAAAATAACTATGGATGGGCAGTGATACCAGGAGGAGATACTCCCTCCTCCTCCTCCTAGCCTCACTCCCCAACCCAATCAAAACACTTTATTCTCGTTGATCTCGTACATCAGGGCATCCTTGACCATTACACCACAGCAAACAGTTTCTCGTGCGATCTACATCATGATAGACTGTTGCTTATGTGAGCAAAACAGGTGCACTCAGCCTTTGATACCATTGCTGGGAGTGTTTGGATCTTTTTAATTAAAAAATACTATCTGTTACTTTCTCTTTCTAAAAATACCTTCTGTTTCTGAACATCAGCCACTACACAACCTGTATCTGATCTTTTCATGAAAGTCTGAACAACACAGATCAGATTTTTTCAAATGCGACCCAGGACACTTGGATATGTGGTCCTAAATCCGATACGTATCTGATCTGTTGCCATGCGGCTTCTGTCTGAACGGCCAGGTCGCATTTATCCCACCTACATGTCACTGATACACGACAAACGTCAACACAACACGACAAAAACAACAACCATGGGGGACGATAATGTGGAGTCCAGTCAGTGGAGGTTTCAGAGTCCATTAACATTTGGGGGGGCAGCTCTATTCAGGACTAACTCCAGGGGTCTTATCAGAACCGGGCGGTTTTTGAAAACATGTCCAAAGAAATGGCCGAGCGTGGAGATAAACGGTCCTGGATCCAACGCCAAAGAAAAGTAAAGAGCCTCCGAGCCAAATATAAGGAGGCTAAAGACTCAAACGTGTTGCTGGTCCACTTTAGGAAGAGCTGGACCACATTTTGGGAGACAAGCCCAGCGTTCAGCCGGTAGAACTGCTGGATGGCAGCTTGGCCGTGTGACATCGTCGTGTCCTCTTCTGCTCTGGGACACTTTTGGGTCGCATGAAGTTCACACAGGAGATCAGATACAAGCCGCATTTAACTGGAAATGTGAACAAACTCGCAAAAACATCCGGATTGAGCCTTAAGCCCTGCTGTCTGGACGTAGCCTTAGACACCCAAATAAACATTCAAACACACTCCCTCATGCTGATGGAAATCCCAAATGTCACTGAAGGAAAATGCACCCCACCACATGGAAACAACATCAACCAATCAGGAACATGTTGAGGAACATGACAATGGTCCAACATGTTGATCTGACCTCCAAACTTCCTACAGCCCATTGTGATCAAGAATCAACAGGATGCAGTGGAACAAGTTTGATTGACAGAGACCCCACTGGACAAGCCAGAGTACCCAAAGGATCCAGTGGCAACATCCTGGTTCCAGACCCCATAGGACCCCCTGAGAGGTCCTTTTGGTTCCAATGGTTCAGAGCATTTTGGAGCACATAAGGGGACCAACACAATATGAGGCAGCTGGTCATAATGTTATGTCTGATCAGTGTAAGTGTTGTAACGGTGGAGAGCAGTTTGTGGTTGGATGCTAGGGATGCTGCTTTTGAAAAACCTTCCTAATCACTAGTTAACAGCCCCACTCATCATAAATTAAATCAGCTGTGAGGCGTACACAACTGTCACAGTTCATTCCAGTTCTTCTTAAACATATTACCGCTGGTCGGAGGTCATTAACCACCATGGAAGTCTTTGTCATGGTGCCCATTGCTAGCTAAACCACCGCTATGCTCTGCTAGCCAACATGAGCTGATCGTAGTCTCTAAAATGCATTTCAGAAACCTGGATCAGCTCTAATCGTGGTTTGGACAAGTATTCCAGGAGAAACCAGGACTGTTACCTGGAAGCATCGACTTCTGACTGCTTAGGGCTCCTGTTGTTGTTGTAAACAGCTGGTCGAAGGATACCCGACTCACAGGAAGTGTTTCTCTTTGCGCTGCTCTTTATTTTGGAGCTCCGTCGGGTGTTTCTGAACAGCTGTTTTTACTGGACACAGCAGCTGGTTGCAGACTTGGACTGGAGCTCTGGGATCATTCCAGTGGGCGGTCGTAGCTCAGGATACCTGGAGAATTCAGAACTCCTCACTGTGTGGGACGAAGAGGAGCAGCTACTTCTATAACAGCTCTGTTGGTGATGAAGTGTGAAGGTGGAGGTCGACTTTGTGCGGCTCCTCCTTGTTTATTTACCTTGGGAACATGTTATGGTGTGGATCGTCTGGACTTTATGTTGCATGTGAACGTCCAGAGAGAGGGACGTCTGCAGACTTGGATAGAGAATGAAATGTGTGTTTACCCTTAAGGACAAGTGGACACAGGAAGTACAACGTAAAATAGAACGATGTCAGTGTTTCCTGTGGACATTTTAAACCATTTCATCGTGACTTTGCATCTTTTTGTCGTCATTTGTTGTGTTTTTGTGGTTATTTTGCACCTTTTTGTCATTATTATGCATCTTTTTGTGGTTATTTTGCATCTTTTGTGGTTATTTTGCATCTTTTTGTGGTTATTTTGCACCTTTTTGTCATTATTATGCATCTTTTAGTGGTGAATTTGGATCTTTTTGTGGTCATTTTATGTGTTTTGTGGTTATTTTGCACCTTTTTGTGGTGATTTTGCATCTTTTTGTAGTCATTTTGTGTGTTTTTGTGGTTATTTTACACATTTTTGTCATTATTATGCATCTTTTTGTGGTGATTTTGCATCTTTTGGGGTTATTTTGCACCTTTTTGTCATTATTATGCATCTGTTGTGGTTATTTTGCTTTTTTTTGGTGATTTTGCACCCTTTTGGAGTCATTATGCATCTTTTTTGTGGTGAATTTGCATCTTTTGTGGTTATTTTGCACCTTTTTGTGATGATTTTGCACCCTTTTGTAGTTATTTTGCACCTTTTTGTCATTATTATGCATCTTTTTGTGGTTATTTTACACATTTTTGTCATTATTATGCATCTTTTTTGTGGTGAATTTGCATCTTTTGTGGTTATTTTGCACTTTTTTGTAATGATTTTGCACCCTTTTGTAGTTATTTTGCATCTTTTTGTGGTCCTTTTGTGTGTTTTTGTGGTTATTTTGCACCTTTTTGTCATTATTATGCATCTTTTTGTGATGATTTTGCATCCTTTTGTAGTCATTTTGCATCTTTTTGTCGTCCTTTTGTGTGTTTTTCTGGTTGTTTTGCTTATTTTTTAAGGAAATTTGGTGTCTTCTGAGGTGATTTTGCATCATCTTGTACTTTATACTGAATTTATAAGATCAGATTAGAAGCTGTGATTTCATGTCCTTTTGTGGTCACTTTGTACATTTCATGTTCATTTTTGCATTATTTTTTGAAAGTATTTTGCACCTTTTTGTGGTGATTTTGTGTGTTTTTGTTGTCATTTTGCACTTTTTTGTTGTCATTTTGCACCTTCTTGTGGTGGTTTTCCAACCTTTTATGGTCCTTTTGCCTGTTTTTTTCTGGTTGTTTTGCATGTTTTTTAAAGAAATTTCATGCCTTTTTGTGCTGATTTAGCGTCACCTCGTACTTCATACTGAAATAATGAGAACAGACTGGAAGCAGATCAGATTTCTGAAAATACATCAACTGGATATTTAATGTCTTTCTGTGGTCACTGTGGACTGTTTGCTGTTGGTGCTGCATCATTTTTTGGTTATTTGGCACCTTTTTGTGGTGAATTTGCATCTTTTTGTAGTCATTTTGTGTGTTTTTAAGTTGAATTTGCATCTTTTTCTGGTTATTTTGCACCTTTTTGTCATTATTATGCATCTTTTTGTGGGGATTTTGCACCTTTTTGTGGGGATTTTGCACCTTTTTGTGATTATTATGCATCTTTTTGTGGTGATTTTGTGTGTTTTTCTGGTTGTTTTGCTTACTTTTTAAGGAAGTTTGGTGCATTTTAAGGTGATTTTGCATCATCTTGTAGTCTTTTTGTGTGTTTTGTGGTTATTTTGCACCTTTTTGTGGTGAATTTGTGTGTTTTTGAGGTGATTATGCATCTCTTTGTGGTTATTTTGCACCTTTTTGTCATTATTATGCATCTTTTTGTGGTGAATTTGTACCTTTTTGTGGTGATTATGCATCTTTTTGTGGTTATTTTGCACCTTTTTGTGATTATTTTGCATCGTTTTGTGGTGATTTTGTGTGTTTTTATGGTTGTTTTGCTTATTTTTTAAGGAAATTTGGTGTCTTCTGAGGTGATTTTGCATCATCTTGTACTTTATACTGAAATTATAAGATCAGATTAGAAGCTGTGATTTCATGTCCTTTTGTGGTCACTTTGTACATTTCATGTTCATTTTTGCATTATTTTTTGAAAGTATTTTGCACCTTTTTGTGGTGATTTTGTGTGTTTTTGTTGTCATTTTGCACTTTTTTGTTGTCATTTTGCACCTTCTTGTGGTGGTTTTCCAACCTTTTATGGTCCTTTTGCCTGTTTTTTTCTGGTTGTTTTGCATGTTTTTTAAAGAAATTTCATGCCTTTTTGTGCTGATTTAGCGTCACCTCGTACTTCATACTGAAATAATGAGAACAGACTGGAAGCAGATCAGATTTCTGAAAATACATCAACTGGATATTTAATGTCTTTCTGTGGTCACTGTGGACTGTTTGCTGTTGGTGCTGCATCATTTTTTGGTTATTTGGCACCTTTTTGTGGTGAATTTGCATCTTTTTGTAGTCATTTTGTGTGTTTTTAAGTTGAATTTGCATCTTTTTCTGGTTATTTTGCACCTTTTTGTCATTATTATGCATCTTTTTGTGGGGATTTTGCACCTTTTTGTGGGGATTTTGCACCTTTTTGTGATTATTATGCATCTTTTTGTGGTGATTTTGTGTGTTTTTCTGGTTGTTTTGCTTACTTTTTAAGGAAGTTTGGTGCATTTTAAGGTGATTTTGCATCATCTTGTAGTCTTTTTTGTGTGTTTTGTGGTTATTTTGCACCTTTTTGTGGTGAATTTGTGTGTTTTTGAGGTGATTATGCATCTCTTTGTGGTTATTTTGCACCTTTTTGTCATTATTATGCATCTTTTTGTGGTGAATTTGTACCTTTTTGTGGTGATTATGCATCTTTTTGTGGTTATTTTGCACCTTTTTGTGATTATTTTGCATCGTTTTGTGGTGATTTTGTGTGTTTTTATGGTTGTTTTGCTTATTTTTTAAGGAAATTTGGTGTCTTCTGAGGTGATTTTGCATCATCTTGTACTTTATACTGAAATTATAAGATCAGATTAGAAGCTGTGATTTCATGTCCTTATGTGGTCACTTTGTACATTTCATGTTCATTTTTGCATTATTTTTCGTAATTATTTTGCACCTTTTTGTGATGAATTTACGTCTCTTGTCGTCATTTTATGTGTTTTTGAGGTTGTTTTGCATATTTTTAATGAAAATTTGGTGTCTTTTGTGATGATTTTGCATCATCTCGTACTTTATATCCAAATCATAGGAACAGATTGGACGATTTCTACCATTTTTGAAAACAGAACTACCTAAACTGGTGACTTCATGTCTTTTTACACCTTCTGTGGTCATTTTGAACCCATTCATTGTCACTTTCTGTGTATTTTGTGGTGATTTTGCATCTTTTTGTGGTCTTTTTGTCTGTTTCTGTGGTGGTTTTACTCGTTTTTAGACCAGAGTATCAAACTTCATCAATACTCCAGCTGCTAACGTGGCTAAATCTGGGCATAAATTCATCTCCACAGCTTCACCTTGAACACACCGAGCAGCTCATGGGGAAATCACAGTGTTATATTGAGACAACAGAAGTATTACAAACCCTTTTTACAGGAGCATCACATCACACAACAGCACATGCAGAGCAAACAGCAGAGCGACAACAGGCAGCAGAATACACAACACCAAAGCATGATGGGAAGCCAGAGACTGTAAATGTGTTTGTGGAGCAGAAGCAGCGAGTCGTCGTGGCAACAAGGCTGCAGGGCGGAGGGCTGGTCCAGGCTAGAGGTTCCTCTCCAGAATGACAGTCTTTAGGTCCGCGGGGCAGCTGACGGTGAAAACGCTGTGGGAGGAGCTCCGCCTCTCCACCAGCGTGGCCACGGCCTCGCCCAGGTCCAGGTGGTTCAGGTAGCCGGGCGCCAGGCGGTCCGGAGTGCCCACACCTGTGTCGATCTTCACCTGGAGGGAGGGAGGAAGAGGAGGAGGTGAAGAACGTGGCGGATGGGAGGCGTCAGGTGTTCATTCATTCATTCATTCATTCCTGCTCCTCCTGTTGGGACGTTTTGCACCTTTCTGGAGGTATTTTTTCTGTTTTTATGGAGGTTTAGTGTCTCTTTGTGGCCGTTTTGCTCCAATTCATGGTCACTTTGTACGTAACCTGTGGTGATTTCACCTGTTTGTTGTCATTTTGTGTGTTTTTGTGGTCATTTTGCACCTTTTCATGGTGATTTTGCACCTTTTTGTTATGATTTTGCATCTTTTGGTCGTCCTTTAGTCTGTTTTTGTGGTGATTTTGTGTCTTTGTGGTGATTTTGTGTGATTTTGTGTTTTTGTAGTGATTTTACATCTTTTTGTCTTGATTTTGCATCTGTCTGTTTCCATTTTGCACCTTTTTCTGGTGATTTTACATCTTTATGTTGTCATTTTGTGTGTTTTGCGGTGATTTTATGTGTGTTTGTGGTGATTTTGCATCTTTTTTTTGTCATTTTGTGTGTTTTTGTGGTGATTTTGTTTCTTTCTGTGGCTGTTTTGCATCATTTTGTGGTGATTTTGTGTGTTTTTGTGGTGACTTTATATCTTATTTTTGCCTATTTTGCATCTTTTTGTCTTGATTTTGCATCTGTCTGTTGCCATTTTGCACCTTTTTCTGGTGATTTTGCATCTTTTTTTGTCATTTTGTGTGTTTTTGTGGTGATTTTGTTTCTTTCTGTGGCTGTTTTGCATCATTTTGTGGTGATATTGTTTCTTTTTGTGGTGACTTTATATCTTTTTTGCTGATTTTGCATCTTTTTGTCATCATTTTGTGTGTTTTTTTGGTCATTTTGCATCTTTTTGTGGTGAATTTGTCTGTTTTTGTTGTGATTTTGTATCTTTCTGTGGTTGTTTTACATCATTTTGTAGTGTTTTTGTGGTGACTTTATATCTTTTTTTGCTGATTTTACATCTTTTTGTTGTGATTTTGTGTATTTTTGTGGTGATTTTGTATCTTTTGTGGTGATTTTATATCTTTTTTTGCTGATTTTACATTTTACATTACCTTTTGTTGTCACTTTGTGTGTTTTGTGGTGATTTTGCATCTTTCTGTGGTTGTTCTGCATCGTTTTGTCTGTTTTTGTATTGAATTTGCTTTTTTTTGGTTGTCATTTTGTGTATTTTTGTGGTCATTTTTCATCTTTTTGTCAACATTTTGTGTGTTTTGTGGTCATTTTGTCTGTTTTTGTAGTGATTTTGCATTTTTTCTTGTCATTTTGTGTGTTTTTCTGGTCATTTTTGCACCTTTTTTCTGGTGGTTTCTCACATTTTTATGGAAATTTAGTGTCTTTTTGAGGTACTTTTGCATCACCTCATGCTTCATACTGAAATCATCATCATCATCATCGATTTCTGAAAATTCATCAGCTGGTGATTTCATGTCCTTCTGTGGTCACTTTGGACCGTTTTGTGTTGATTTTGCATCATTTTTGTGATGATTTTCTAACCTTTTTTCGTCATTTTGCACCTGTTGATGATCACTTGGTATGTATTTTTGGTCATTTTGCATCTTTATGTTGGCCTTTTATGTGTTTTTCTGGTGGTTTTGCACGTTTTTATGGACATTTAGCGTCTTTTTGAGGTAATCTTGCATCATCTTGTGTTTTAATACGAATAAAAACATCATTATAAGGCTAAAATCTATTTCTGCTAACAGATCCCTGTAAATCAAACACACTGGAGCTTGGATTTTTGTCGAGTCGTGTCTGCGGACTTCCTGCTGAGTCATGCGTCGGCTCCTCACCTGGTTGAGTTTGCAGGGAAGCTCGGGGTATTCCTCTCGGAGGACCTGGCAGAAGGCCAGAGAGCTGGCGGCTCCCACCGTCAGGAAGCCGGTTCCTGGCATCAGCAGCTTCTCTCCAGCTCCTCCTGCAGAACCAAACACGACACAAACACACAAACTGACTTTATTTACTCTGCAGGGAGGAACAGCTTCACATCGCTACACACAGGAGGACGAACAGCAGCACTGTGAGGCTGCTGCTGTGTTTCATGTGAGAAAAAATGACTTTAATGGGCTGATTTCATCGATTAAAGCCACAGCATGTGTCTTTGTGTGTCTTTGCAGTTGTTTAGCACCTATTTGTTAATTTTGCATCTCTTTTTTGAACATTTTTATCACATTTGTGTTCATTTTGCATCTCTTGTTCATCAGTTTGCAGCCTTTTCTGCTCCATTTGTGTCTTTGTGGTCATTTTGTGTCCCTTTACTGTTGTTTTGTCTCTGTTTGCATTGGTTGTGCATCTCTTCTGGTTGTTTTGCATCTCTTTTTTATTAGTTTAAGTCTCCTTCTGGTTGTTTTGCATCTCTTTTTTATTAGTTTAAGTCTCCTTCTGGTTGTTTTGCATCACTTTTTTATTAGTTTAAGTCTCCTTCTGTTGTTTTGCATCACTTTTTTATTAGTTTAAGTCTCCTTCTGGTTGTTTTGTATCACTTTTTTATTAGTTTAAGTCTCCTTCTGGTTGTTTTGCATCTCTTTTTAGTAGTTTAAGTCTCCTTCTGGTTGTTTTGCATCACTTTTTTATTAGTTTAAGTCTCCTTCTGGTTGTTTTGCATCACTTTTTAGTAGTTTAAGTCTCCTTCTGGTTGTTTTGCATCACTTTTTAGTAGTTTAAGTCTCCTTCTGGTTGTTTTGCATCACTTTTTTATTAGTTTAAGTCTCCTTCTGGTTGTTTTGCATCTCTTTTTTATTAGTTTAAGCCTCCTTCTGGTTGTTTTGCATCACTTTTTTATTAGTTTAAGCCTCCTTCTGTTGTTTTGCATCACTTTTTTATTAGTTTAAGTCTCCTTCTGTTGTTTTGCATCACTTTTTTTATCAGTTTAAGTCTCCTTCTGGTTATTTTGCATCACTTTTTTATTAGTTTAAGTCTCCTTCTGGTTGTTTTGCCACACTTTTTTATTAGTTTAAGTCTCCTTCTGGTTGTTTTGCATCACTTTTTTATTAGTTTAAGTCTCCTTCTGGTTGTTTTGCATCACTTTTTTATTAGTTTAAGTCTCCCTGTGGTTGTTTTGCATCACTTGTTTTGCATCATTTTGTTCACATTTGTGTTCATTTTGCATGTCTTGTTCGTTGGTTTGCATCTTTTTCTGCTCCGTTTGTGTCTTTGTGGTCATTTTGTGTCCCTTTACTGTTGTTTTGTCTCTGTTTGCATTGCATTGTGCGTCTCCTTGTGTTCATTTTTGCATCTTTTTTTCTCACTTTTGATCTCTTTCTGCTCATTCTGTGTGTCTTTGTGGTTGTAGTCAATATGTAATGTTGTTTTCTCTGTTTACTTTGGGTTTTTTTCACCTTTTTGTGTTGATTTTGCATCTTTTTTAGATCTGTTTAATGTCTTTCTGATGATTTTGTGCGTCTTTCCATTCGATTAGCATCCATTTTTTGTTCATTTTGCATCTCTTGTCATTGGTTTGCGTCTCTTTCTGGCTGTTTTATGCGTCTGTGTGGTCCCTAAACGTGTCTTTGCGTTGGTTTTACACTTGTTTGGGTTCATTTTGCCTCCTTTTTAGCTGATTCTTCCTCTCTGTCGCAGCTATTTCGGATCTTTGTTGTCCTTTTGCATCCCTTTACTGTTGTTTCGTCTCTGTTTGCATTGGTTGTTCACCTCTTTGTGTTCGTTTCCTCTCTCTTTCACTCAGTTTTGATCTCTTTCATGTTATTTTGTGCATTTTTGTGGTCATTTACTGTCTATTTGCATTGACTTTGCCTCTCTTTTTTATTAGCTTGAGTCATTTTGCATCTAGTAGTTGTCCTTCAGTGCATCTTAGAGGTGCTCTTGTCTCTATTTGCAGCGTATTTGTTGACTTTGCAGGACTTTTTGATCAGTTTGCATCTCCGTCAGGTTGTTTTTAGGTCTTTGTGGTCCGTTGCGTTGGTTTTGCATCAGTCTGTGTTCATTTTGCATCTGTTTGCTCTGTCTGTGTGGTCAGTTTGCATTTGTTTCTGCTCTTCCTGTGACTCTTTGTAGCTGTTTGAAGCTGTTTAAATCAGGGCTCTCTGACTCTTCAGGCTCCTTGGATGTCTTTTTTTTAACAGTTTGAGTGAGTTTGTGGTTGTTTCGTGTCTTTTTTCATCCATTTCTGGTCATTTTATGCGCGTTTATGTTCATTTTGCACGTCTCGTTCATCGGTTTGCATCCTTTTCTGCTCTGTTTGTGTCTTTGTGGTCATTTTGTGTCCCTTTACGGTTGTTTTGTCTCTGTTTGCATTGGTTGTGCGTCTCCTTGTGTTCATTTTTGCATCTTTTTTACTCACTTTTGATCTCTTTCTGCTCATTCTGTGTGTCTTTGTGGTTGTTAGGAATGAATAACTGAAGCTCCCACCTGTGATGAAGGTGTAGGTGCAGTTGGAGTCGTCCCTCACTAAGGGGAAAAAGGCCTTCCACGACACAAACGTGCTGAAAAGTAGCGTCTCGATCACCTGCACGGGAGAAGAGATGGAAATAAACGCGTTAAACGTAAACACGGTTCAGTTCTAATCAGCCGTGTCGGTGCAGCAGCGGCGTGTGTTCTGACCCAGTGCAGGTCTTTGAGGGTCTGGGTATGGGGGGGTCCACCCTGCCACCAGCTGAAGCCCAGAGACGAAACCACGTCAGTCACCTTCCCCACCTGCTTCAGCAGCTGCTGCTTCACCTGCTCGGCTTCGTCCTCCAACCCTGAAACCAGGACGCAGAGACTCACCAAAGGAAGGTAAAGCTGCACATCTGGACTCACTTCATGACTGCAGTTGGACTGAGATGGTTTTGAAAGCATGATGTGGAAGAATGTCGACTGAAGCTGCTGTCTGTTGCCAGAATAATAAGGATCAAGCTAGATAATAAAACCAAGACCACAGAACTATCATATTTCAATGGAAGCTGCTGGATATTCAACTGTGGAGCCTCAAAAATGGAGTTCTGATTGTTTCTGAAGCCCAGTGAAGCTTGAAGGCCGATCGACTGGTTGAAGTTTCCTCCACAAACATGTTTAGTGCAATAAATCCAACTAATCTTTAGGTTGTTGGCACAGAAAGATGTTTTTCAAAGTTTGCTCATTTGTTATTTTGGACCCAAAACGAAGTACCTGGGAATTTTTGCTTTGTCACCCTTGAAAAAACACATATTACCTGAGAAGCCATTTTACTGGCTCCATATCTCCAGAAATAAAACTCCCACAGCTGTGATAACTTTGAGAATATGGAAAAAAAACGGTTTCCAATAGATCTGAATGGTTGAATGGATCCAGAAGAGGACACATCTTTGATTATTGGTTCGTGAAAATGGAAGAAAGTGCAGAATTTTCCAATCAGTGTTGGTGTTGTGGCCCCTGAATGTTCCTGTAAGTGTATAAATATATGGATGGATCCATATTTGCTACTAAAATACAGTCTTTGGTCCGTATTTCACCAACTGTCGAGGCTCTAACATCAGTAGAACTTGATGAATGGAAAGTATTACAAGACAAGGTTCCAGTATTTGGTATTTTGACTTTAAACTGGTCAAAATGTCTAGAAACTAGTACAAAATGACAAAATATTGGTCCAAAATAAGATACAGTGACTTGATACCTGCCCAGAATGACCCAAAATGACAAGAATTAGTAGTAATTAGTCCTTGAAAATGGAAAAAAGTGCAACATTTTCCAACAAAGGTGGTTTTGTGGCCTCGGAAAGTCTATATATGTGGATGTATCCATATTCCTTACTAAAAATACAGTCTTCGGTCGACATTTTACCAAAGATTACTTGCATGAAATTACTTAAAATTTATCAAAAAAGACTCAAATTTTGTTTAAAATAAAATAAAGATCTTCCAAAATGACTCAAAACTGTCTGAAATGACAATAATGAATAATTACTGGCCCTAACTCTACAAAAAATACAGACTTTGGTCGACATTTCACCAAAGATTTCTTGAATCATGGCTGAAATTGCTTAAAACTTAACCAAAAAGACTCCATAATACACGATAAAGATGGTCCGAAAGGAGTCAAAATGTCCATAATTCATAATTATTAGTCCTTAAAAATGAAAAAAAAGTGCAAGATTTTCCAACAAAGGTGGTGCTGTGCCTCCAGAAAGTTCCTGTCAGTGTTGATACATGGATGTTTCCATAGTTCCTACTAAAAATACAGACTTTAATCAACATTTCACCAAAGATTACTTGAATTTTGGCGGAAATTACCTGAAACACATCCAAACATTTGTTCAAAATACGATAAAGATGGTCTGAAATTAAGATAATTAATAATTATTGACTCTTGAAGATGGAAAAAAGTGCAAAATTATAAATCAAGGCTGGTATTATGTCCCATAAAGTTCCTGTAAGTGTATATAAATGGATGGATCCATATTTCCTACTATAAATACAGTCCTTGGTCCACATTCCACCAACTGTTGAGGATCTAACATCAGTAGAACTTGATGAATGGAAAGTTTGACAAGACAAGGTTCCAGTTTTTTGCTATTCTGACTAAATGTTGATGTGGATTCATTGGGAGGAGACATAAACTGGTGTTCATAGGGGTCCATGTGTTGGTTTATACATGTGTGGAGTTAAAAGCTGCTTCCATGTGGTCTTCATGTGGAAACTTGCACTTGTTAAAATTGAATAAATGTCCTCTGCTGGATCCATTCAGTCGTTTAGATCTACTGACTGCTCTGTCTGTGTTCTCTCTAAGTTTCTCAGCCCTGGGAGTTTTATTCCTGGAGATACTGAACCTTTAAAATGATTTTTAAGACAACACACAGGATGGACGGTGCGACTCGACTCACCCACGTTCCCCACGATGGTAACGAGGTTGTCCTTTGTGTTCGGAGAGACGAAGGACCGGAGCCTCTCCAGCCGGCTGCCGTCTCTGGAGATCACGGCCACTCGGAAACCTTCACACACATCACAGGCTGCCGTTAATCTCCGGTTCAGACACAGAAAGCAGCACCTTCAATGCAGACGCGGCAGAAATAATCGGCCTCTCGTGATAAAGATCATTTCAACGCTGCCCCGGTCTGGTTATTGAGGTCATCAGAGGGCAGCAGCAGATGGCAACGTTAAAACAACAGAAGCTGTCAGCATGGAAACAGTAAACAGCAGCAATGAACTGATCTCAGCTTCGTGACCAAAACACTGGATGAAGATAGAACCAAAGACTGAAACTATACCCAGCTGTAGACGGTAATCTAGTCGATGCTGATGATGGGAAGGCTGGTGAGAGTTTGTTGATCGAAACACCAACAGGAAAACCCAGAAAATGATTTTAAAAAAAACAACAAGGCTAGAAAAAGGATTTTTTTAAAAAGTATCCTGCTCACATTGTTATAAAAATAAATAAATTCATGAAAAAATCACTAGAATGTGGCAGTGAGGGCACCAGAAAAAGGATGATAAAAAAAATGGTGGAATATTATAATTTTCAAAAGCTGTAAAAAAAAAACAAAAAAAAACACAAATTTAAAAAAATAAAAATAAAAAAACACATAAAATAGTGATTTTTGTGATTTTAAAATCAAATATTGTAAAATAAATAAATAAAATTAATTATCATTTGTCAAAACAAAAATACAGATTTTTATGTGGACAGTATTTACAGTTTCCGAGTGTTATTTATTTTATTTTTGGATTTTTTTTTACAGTCAACATGGTAATTAATCCTTCTTTTTTACTATAACTATTACCATTTTACTAGATAGCTGTAATTTAACAAAACAGAGATCATCTTTAGAATAAGTTAAAGCATTATTTACAATTTTTCAGTCCTTAATATACATATTTTTTCTTTCAAATAGCAACAAATATCCGTAAAGTAAAATTAAAAAAAAAAAATCAAATACAGTACAACGCTATGATTTTACAGTATATCAGTGAATTTTGATGTGGACATTATTTACAGTTTTTCCTGTTTTTTTGTTGAGTTTTTATTTGTTTGTTTTACACTCATTTTTCACAGTAATACTTAAATAAATTGTTGAAATTTTACAATTAATTTTATTTTTTATATAAAACATTTATTTTTTACAGTGCATATCGGAAAAGAGGCATATTTTTTATGAGTCCATAATGTACAATTGGAAAATTTGCATGTTTTTTTACACATATTTTTATGTACTTACTTTGTGATTCATCTTAAAAAATGTACAATTTGTGCAAAAGCCGACATTTAAACTGAACCTCTGTGACCCGTCAAACACCTTCAGAACGACACGTTTAGTTTTGGTAACTGATCGATAACAGCTGATGTGAACGGTTTCATTTCGTTTGAGGAGCTGGATTCGTTGAGTTTCTCCCTCTAATATAATATTGTTCAGGTCCTGAGGTGACTCATGTTGTGAGCTGGTGCTGCATAGACTAGACTGAAGGCATGGATTTGGATTTCAGGGGTAAAACAGGAGAGAATAATTAGAACACCAACATTTACAGGAAATAAAAGCACGAAAGTACAGCAAAGATATAAGATGGAGAGAAGCTGGGAGCCTCACTGCATTAGTTCCTATTATATGTTGAATTTCGTGTTTCCCTTTACAGAAATTAAGACGTTTCCACCTCATATTGATGCAGAAAAGTTGGTGCGTCAAAATCCACCTGACCCTGCGCTTCGTGCGTCTCCACGGATGTTTAAACGAAACTTACGTCCATGAGTGAACTGAGAAACCAAATGAGCACAAATCCAACCAAACAATGTTCAGAGACGAGGCTAAAGACGTGGCTACAGGTCAGAGACAGGTCTGGAGATAAGGTTCATTAAATAGGAGGTTGATTTTACGCGCAGCCACAAACTCTTTCTGATCTGGCGGATCGTTTGGCGCAGTGCCCACACAAATATTTCACCGGAGTTTTACGCAGCTGCAGTTTCGGATAATCAGGCACCAGGAAATAAAAACCAGGAAATGTAAAGTATGCAGGCAGACTTCAGTAACTCAGAAAACGTCCAGATTGCGGGTAATCATGATGGAATTCCTTGTGCGTAAAATCCACCAGACGGACCCCGTGCGTAAAAGTGCGCACACAGTATCCAGACTAGTTTGGAGAAAGTTCTCCACCTTCCCCTGATTCAGACTGAGTGTTTGTCCTCTCAGCAGCAGCAGAGAGGCTCTTCCCGGTGTCTCTCGGTGTTTCCCGGTGTCTTACCTTTATCCAGCAGCGCCTTAACGATCCCAGAGCCCACCGTCCCCGCTCCTCCCAGCACCAACACGACCCTGTCCGAGTTCGACATGCCGACCGCAGCTGCACAGACCTGCCGGAGGATGAAGGCGGAGGAGGAGGAGCAGCAGGACGCCGAGAGGCCGCTGATTTGTGCGGAGCATCTTGGCCGAACCGGGAGGCTTTAAAGTGAACTCACGGGGCGCAGTTCCGCCCTTCTGCCGGTGTCACTGAAGCCCCGCCCACCGGCTGACGTCAGAGGCTCAGCAGCGTGTGTGTTTGTACACTGTAAAAAAATTAAAAACAGTTATTTCACAGATTCCCCCTGTTTTGTTGAATTACAGATAATAAGTAAAATCACAGAAAAAATATTGAAAATTATAACATCCACCTCAAACATCTTTTCAAATTGTAAAAATGGTTCATTGTGTGACCATAAATATAAATTATTTTTATCAACAATTCTATCATTATATTTATTAGCAAATATGTAAAAGAAATTTACAGATATTTGCATTATTTAAAATAAATATTATTTACAAAAAAGTTTTTAAAATGGCAAATACATTTTAGCTTTTAATTTTGTTCTGTTAAATTACAGATAATATTGATTAAAATCACTGACAAAAGTATCAACACATTACCATTAAAAAAACACACACTATATAATATGAGATGAGATATAAGATCCCTCCTGGGACTTCTGGCTCTACCTTGGGGTCTCCACATAGTTGCCCAGAAACCCCCAAATGGAAGCGCCTTGGAAGAAGCCTCCTGATCAGATGTTGAACCACCTCAACGGGCTGCATTCGAGGTGAAGGAGCGACTCTGAGAGGGTGTGAATAAATAAACTGTTAACTTTAAAGGGTCCCATTTAATCTGTATTCATCACACATTTATTTTTATTTAACTACCAGTACTGCTTGTAATCTGTTACCTTCATGTTACTGAGTAAATATAGTGTTTTCTTACAGTGCTCAGTGTTCTTTTATTTCTTTTTTAAAAACGTGTACCAAGGTAAGACTATTACTTTATCCTTATTTGTGTTTATTTACGTTTAAATATATGTATTTGTGTGTCTTTTTAATTGCTGTGTTAACTTTAAATTATCTCATGTGAGCCTTGATAGACAGCTAAAGTGATTAAATATAAGCAAGGTGGTTAAATTCAAAGTAAGTCTTCTTCTTGAGGTCATTGAAATGATCAATTATTATCAATATGGACTGATATTTTATATTATATTATATTATATCAGTGTCCTCCGAAAGACAGGCAGGTGAGTCGGACCATGCAGAGGTGAGGATGTGCAGCAGGTGAAATGCCGCCATCTTGCGGATCAAACTCTTCACAGCATATTAGTGATTTTATTGATTATTTTGGAGCACATTTTCTACTTTCTGTCCATTTCCACTGTTTTCTTGATTTCCGACTGTTTTCTATCCAGTATTCTGATTTTCAAGTCACCTTTCTCAGTCTAACTCCGCCCCTGCGGCCCGTCCTGACGCGGCCACCGAGCGCTCCCCTCCGGAGCTGGAAACCCCGTGCCACGTGACAATGTTTACTTTATCCCGGACAATCGAGCCGCGCGGAGCCGCCTCTGCGACCGGACATGCTTGACTCGGTTCACCGGTGAACACCTGAACCGGCAGCAGGCACAGGTGAGTCCGGTGTGCGTCCGGTTCGTCCGCCGAGGCTCGAATCTGGACCGGAACCAGACTGTCCAACCTGTAGCTAGCTGCGAGCTAACGTTAGCTTAGCCCCGACACCAGCCCTCTCTCTTTGACTGAGCTTTCATTCGGATTTCTTTCAATTTTAGGATATTTAACGTGTCAGGAAAGTATAATTTCCTGTAAATCTCAAACGACAGCAGTTTTTAAATCAACATCGTCACGGCTTTAATTCGGCTTGTGTCTTAAACAACACAAAGCTCTCCTTCGTGTGCTGATTTGGACTTTTCCGAGGTTACTTCCTGGGTATTTCCCGCAGGTTTCGCTCCGTGGTGGGAAATCAATCTGGACAGTTTCTAAAAGTTGACACTGTTGGTGGATTGTTTGCTAGCCGAACTGAAGAACAGCCTCGACAGTCGTGAAAACGTCTCCAGTGACACATCTCGACTAATTCGTTTAAGTAAGAAAAGCGAGAGAAGCTTAAATTAGCGCATATTTACGACTGGTTTGGCGAGTACAATGTCTGCGTTACAAAAAAGACAAGTTAAGCTAGCCAAACCAGCTAACGGTAGTGAAATACGCTAAGCTAATGCTAATAACAGACTGATTATCAGAGGATTGATATGAATGGCTTTTTCTTGACTGACATTTGTGAAGTTAGAAGTTGTTGGCAGACATTTAAAAACTATTTGCTTACAACGAAAGTCCCCTTTTAAAACTACTTTAACGTCGACGTTTCACTTTCGGTTATAAATAAACGCTTGAAACTAACACAGCTGGTGCAGTTTGAAATATGTAAAGAGGCTAAACGTTGTTATAGTTAATATTTTACTGGTGGCTCTTCACACAGATTTTGCTGCAGCTATCTGGGAAATCTCTTTATTATTATAATTCGCAGAAATGAGTTTATTTTTGTATTTTTTATCGAACCAGCTCTGTCAATGTTTACTAAACTGGTAATAAACAGAACAGAGAACATGGAGAACCCATAGTGGATGATGCACATGCTGGCAAAACTATCAGAAACTACAAAAAATAGGAACATAAATGTTAATAAACTAATTTAAAAGAAATGGAGCAGATGAATAGTGAGCAAAAGTGAGAGTTTTAATCAGAAGTAGCTGATTTTTGATGGTTTATGCTTCCTGCTTTGGTCCTGGTGAAGTAAATCTATGTAGCTGCATCCAGTCAACAGTCTTTGTTGCACTAAAATGTGTGGAAAACATCATGAAGTCTGGTGCAGAAGCAGTTCAGCACATTAAATAAGGCAGTTTCTGGGCGTTTTTTTTGCTCCTGGCATGTTTTTCCTCACTGTGGGCTCATGTGTTTAATGCAATATAGAGTCCAGCACCTTTATGGAAACAGAACAACCATGAAGAAGGAGAGAGAATGAAGAAATGTGTAGAATGATGCAGTTAAATGCCTTGAATCGTACGAAGTAGGTTAAATTCTTTGATTCATTTGGTAAAAACTGCAATCAACAACATTTTTCCAAGTCCTCACATGTGTTGCTAATTGTGGGAAAGCATGGCGGCTCTATATCCTACAGATATTTAATTACTTATATTTTTATTTTGTTTACATCCCTGAGTTTTTGCCACAGTGGATTGTGGTTTCTCAGTTGTGCAGAGGAGCGCAGAATTTTTTGTTTTTTACAGAATCGGTAGATTTTTAAACGAGACGTGTAGAATGATGTGGTTTTGTCAAAGTCAAGTCAAAGTCAAAGTCGTTTATTGTCGATACTGCAATATGTACAGGACATAAAGAGCATTGAAATTGCCGTACTCTTCAAACCCTCGGTGTGGACAGTAAACATCAGGTAAAATAGACATTACGTATATAAAATTCAACAGAACAAGCCAAAAGAGCATTAAAAAAAATAAAATAAAATAAAATAAAATAAATGAAAAATTAAATTAAATTAAAAAAAAAAAAAATAAAATAATAATAATAAAATACAATTAAATAAGTACACTGTGAGAAACTCTGGTGCAAAATAGAGACTCTGGTGCAAAAATGATAAAATATAATGATTTTAAAACTCAGATGTGGTTATTTTTTTACCAACAGAGCTCCACATGATCAGCTCGAGGACTGAAGAAGATTTAAAAAATCTGTGTTTTTACAGCATCCAGCTCTGATAAAATTTGCCTCTTGCCCAGAACTCCCTTGAAAAAGAGGTTTTTAATCTCAGTGGGACTTTACTGGTTAAATAAAGGTTAAGTAAAATAATTAAAAATGTCATTTTGCAACAAAATGAACAAGATAAATAGATTATAAAACCCTTTAAACTCACTGGCAGAGGTTTAATAGATTGTATTCTAATGTGGTATTGTTGTTTTTATCATGTTTTATTGTTTTCATTGTGTTATATGTTGTATATTGTAGAGTTGTAGTGGAACTGTGACACCACTGCCCTAGACAAATTCATTACAACAGTAAAATAAAGCGTACATAATAATATATCTTATTATAGGAACCTGGGTGTTACTGTTAACATTTAAGTCGACTACAGAATCTCATCTTTCTTTCCAGTTAAGAGAAAAAAGATTAATTTAATTGGATTTACAAACTAACTGTACATGAATTACCAGAGGAGTTTGATCCGTCGTCTCTTTCTCCTCTCTGCTCGTTTGTTTTTCCGTTTCGTCTCCCTCTCCTGCTGCGTGGACGATTGGCAGAGATGAGCGTCTCCCGGCAGAGAGCCAGAGATCTGGTGAGCTCCTACGACCTCAGCCTGGAGCAGCAGATCGTGGGTCGAGGCTGCAGCCTGGCGGTCAGAGACGAGGAGCTGTGGAGGCGGGTGGAGGAGCTGCTGAAGGATGGAGACGCTCAGGAGGTCCACTGCCTGGGTCTGGATCCCCTCAGGGTGATGGAGGAGTCCCTGAAGGCAGCAGCAGCAGCAGCAGCCGGCGGCGGGAGGAGGGTCCGATCCAGAGGGGGGCTGAGAGGCCTGGCTAAAGCCTTCGAGGTGCTGGAACAAGCCGCCCTGAACCTGTACCTGGGTCCCTGGAGGGAGGAGTACCGAGTTATCAAGGTGGGACCGGCAGAGGTTTATCTATTAAAACTGTCGAGTTAAAGTGGGAATAAATACGTAAAAGCCGGCTTATTGTTTAATCCATGAATAAAACTCCCAGAGAAGATGAAGAGGTTCAGTCTGTGTATCGAAGTGCGACGTGGACACGGTGGATGATTGTCCCACAGCTGTTAGCAACACTGGAACACAGCTGGGACTAAAACACACAGGAGGAGTTGAATTTATTTGATTATTTGTTTTATTAAAAAATTAAAAAACATGTCCAGCATTTTTTCCAAGTGTCCACAAGTGTTGGCAAAACTGGAAAAACAAACAAAAATCGATTTTCTTTATTTGTTTTAATAAAAAAAAAATTTAAAAAATGGAAACAAACATTTTGAAATAGCAAATTATTAAAAATGTTTTTGCCCAGTTTTTGGAAAAAATGATGACTTAGGGGGGAAAAGGTGTTTTTTTGAAAGATTTAAAAACCTGGAATCAGCACATATAGTTTAGTGTATTATTATTATTTACTATTATATGTAGTTTATGATAGTTTTTCAACTGCTTGCATGTTTTTCTAGTACTGGAAAGAAACTGTGGATCTGCATTTACAGTCGTCCCTCACCATATCACGGTCTCACTGTATCGTGGATTTTTAAATTGTATATAAATCCGTAGCGTACAGCAGATGAGTCGACCCACGTATGGAAAACTCAGCTACTTCCTCTTGAGCTGGTCGGTCTCTGATTGATCGGCGGTGATGGAAGCCAGCCAGAACCAGACCGTCAGAGAACCGGTGACAGTCTGTAGGATTACCGTAACATCATCATCAGTTTCCCGGTAGGTAGGCAGCCGGACGTCCTCGGTGTCGGTGTGTTTAAAATACGGCAGAGTTTTTCCCAAGTGGATCGCTGCGTCTCTAGTTCCATTATCAGACACGGCTGTAGAAGCTCCTCTAGATGGAAGGTTTAAGAGTGGAGGAAGTGTTTATAAGAGTGTGGGGAGGGTTTATAAAGCCTTAATATATAGGTAAATAATATAATAAATATAAGGTCGGAACTTGGTGGACTTCGTCTATCGCGGAGGGTAGAACAGGGGTCACTGTATTTTCTTTTCGTACTCATCTTCTCTCTGCTCTGTGGAAACACTGCCTGCAGTTCACCTGAAAAGTCCCCGAGTTTTTTTGTCGCATCAGTGTCAGTTTCAGCCGAGTGAATGGGGACTTCTCAGTTGCCTTTAGGAGTGCAGAATTTTCTGGTTTTTACAGAATCTCTTCAGCACAAACTGAATTTTTAAATGAGACGTGTTGAATAATTTCATTTTTTAAGAAATGTCATTGACTGTTACTGTAAAAACAAAATCAAATAGGGTGTTAAACTTCTCTCCAGAATTTTTATTTATTTATTTTACTTTTTTTTGTGTGTAAGGCAAAAATTTAAACGGACTGTCGCCAACTAAAGACTTTAATAAGCTCAGATGCATTTCCAGGGGCCTCCTGCTTCACCATCTCTGACTGGCTTGGAAAATACAAACTATACCATGTTTTCCCAACAAACCTCTCTCCATAAAACTAACGTCCGCCCTTCCCCGTTGCAGATGTACTCCGGCCTGTTCACCCACCACATCACTCCGGTGCTGTCGATGCCTCAGATCGAGGATCTGTTCGGCCTGCTGGGCTACCAGCTCGGCCCGATTCGGCCCGAGCAGCTTCGCCTCCATTCCAGGATCAGCGCCGCCTCCCTGGACGACCTCCTCCGCCTGTCCTGTGCCTTCTTCGTGGCTCGGTGCGAGTGTCGCCTCCTGCTGGCCGCTCTGGGGAAACGCGACGGCGACGCCCAGTGGGAGCTGAGCTTAGTGAGGGAGAGGCAGCGAGGAAGCAGCCTGCAGGTACGTCGGCCTGGAAGTAGATTATACTGTCAGCTGGTACCGGCTAGTTGGTTGATCTAAAGCAGTGGTTCTCAACTGGTGGGTCGGGACCCAAAAGTGGGTCGCGAAGCCATTTTTAGAGGGTCGCAGAAGCATGCCCCCTCCTCAAAAAACTACCGGGATAAAGTCTTGTATTTTGAAGGACGTGTTTCTTATGACACAGTTTGCTTTCAGTAGCAGGATATTTAGTGGTGGTGACACCAGTAGTTGCCCACTATTAACCTCTAGATCTGTCTCTGCCAGCTTACTGGAGAAATTTATGCTAAAATGTGCCAAAAATGAACCAAAATGTGCTCAGAATCTGTCAAAATGGGCCAAAATAGACCCAAAACTTGGCAAAAGCGTCCAAATATACCAAAATGAGCAAAAAATAAGCCCAAATTTTGTGAAGTTGTATCAAAGTGCGTTGAGACTCCACCCAAATAAACCTTAATTTGTTAACAGGAACAGCAAACTTCAACAATTTGGGTCGCGACTGTTAATAATAGAGACATAGTGGGTCCTGAGGCTGGACCAGTTGAGAACCACTGATCTAAAGGATTAATTTTCCTCCCAAATAAAAGCACAATGATCATTTAAGTCAAGTTCATTCTGTGCTGACAAACTGTTTATCCTTGTATACTGCAACAGAAATGTTTATATATTAAGACTTTAGAGGTAAACTGGAAATTTTTATTTATATTTTTAAAAAGAGGGCTTTTAATTTAGGTTAGTGGTCCAAGTTTCTATTAAACCCACTTAAGTCTGTATATTTAACAGTCATAGGGGCCGATATTCTGCATTTTTCTGATTATCTGTATCATTGATACACTGATAAAGTTAATTAAATGCTACTATTGGCTCTGAAGCAGCAGCAGAAGTGCCTGTGTGGCTCTAGCTGATTGTTTACATAGAGAGACAGACGAGCACATTTGTAGGCTGCAGCAGCTCTGATAAATTAGCAGAGCTGTTTGAAAGGCAGAAGATGTTGCTGAGGTTGTCCTGGTTACACTGAAAATGCCAGAATAATTCACTTGCTGGCGTCAGAGCAGCTGGAACTTATTCTGCAGACTGTGCTCCGCTAATGCTATCACTACCAGATCTGCTGTGCCGCTTATCCTGCAGCAAACGCTATCTGGAACATCTTTCTAAAGTCAGGTGAGCTTTAATATTCTGCTCTAACTGACATATGACGCATCACCTGCAAAAACCGAACAAGAAGCACGGCCTTCTCCACAAATCAGAGCTTTAGCTGCTTTCACGGCGGCTAAGGCTACGCTAACGGCTAGCGGCTAAGTTAGGAGGCAGCCACACATTTCACTGAGGCCGTGTCTGGATAACAATAATTAATAATGCTTTGAGATCTAGTGGACAATAAAAGTGGCAGAACAGTGAAAGATTAACAAAACAGAGAAACAGGAGACGCACCGTTATTGATCCTAATCAATTGATCTTACAATAAACAGAGAAGAGCGTTGTAGTGTCATGTGATGCTCTGACATCATCCCTTTTAGTGCTACTGTCCATATTCAGGTGTAGTAATCCTTATTAATGAAGTAATCTAGTTATGAATGGCAGGTTCTCTGCTATCACATGCTGTAAATGTACATATCAGCTTTTGGTCCTTTTTGATTTTCCAATAATCGTTATTGGCCCAGATAAAACTCTATCAGTCGACCCCCGCAGCAGCAGCTTTTCTAGGATTAAATATCCTCTCTGTATTCATGGAGACCCTGCAGCAGAGACGTTTTTTTCTGTGGGTTCTCTCTGTGTTTGTGCCTGAAAAGGAATTGAGAGGACTGAACATGATGCCTGTTTCCCTGCAGGTCGCCCTGGAAAACACCCAGAGGTCACTGGAGGAGGAGCAGCCGTTGGACGGAGACGTGGATCTGTACGGAGACGAGCAGGTGAACGGTGGCGGGCAGCAGCAGATGGTCGCTGCTGACGACGATGGTCCTCACTCTGTAATGTGGACGACCCAAAGCAGCGCTGCGTCGCCACCAGCCGCTAAAACACACACCAACGGAGTGACATCGTCGCCGATCGATCCCAGCACCAGCCGGAGGCAGAGCAGGAGGCCATGTGGGGAGTCCAGGTCTCAGCTGGGGGAAGCCGAAAACCTCTGCAGCTGTCTGCAGTCTAATCATCTGTGTCTTAAACACTGCGCTGAATGCAACGCCCTGCACGATATCACCTGTGTCTACCTTGAAATTTGCACTATGAGCAGCCACAATGTGACGTTCAGCATCGCTGACGAGGTGAAGGAATCACGAGCAGCATCGCCTCAGAGAATTTCACCCACGGCGATGTCCTCCTTAACGCTGCACGATGACCCCAAACCAACAAGCCCCGCCCTCCAGCCAATCAGCTTCCACGACTGCTGCGACCTCTCCAAGCTGAACCCTGAGGTCTTGTGTCGCAGCTGCAGCGTCTTCCACTCCAGCTCCTGCAAAGAAAAAGACTTCTGCCAGACCAGCCACGACGTCCAGCCGCTGGGAGTTTGTTCCTGCGGGAGGTACTGCTCCAGGAAGCCTCTGGTTCTCTGCAGATACTGTGGAAACGAATACTGCAACCCCTGCTGGTACAGAAACCCTGTCACCTGCAGCTGCGGCCAAACGTTCGACCAGTCGTCTTCTGTGTGATCTGAAGAGTTTTGCACTAAAGAGGCACATTTAGCAGAAGCCCAGTGCCTTAAACCTGCATACTGGAAACATCTTTTTTAAATCAAACGCTGCCTTGATGGAAACTAAACGTGCACCAGTTTCTACGTGGAGACTCTCCTCATTCTGCCACCAGTTATTCTCTAAGTGTCCATATTTAACACTGTCAGCATTTCATCCAGGTGTGTGTCGCTGTTACACTTTGTGCCTCTGGGTCACTTCACTCCAAGTTGATGTGAAGCACAACAAAGTCTGTTTTCGTCTGTTCACTTCCTGCATCAGACTGCAGTATAAAGGGTCAATACGCCACCAGTGAGTGTTAAACGTGTGTTTTATGAAGCATGAGCTGCTTTAGTTCGGCTGCAGTGGAGTTACAGGTGGACGACTACATGCAAAACCAGTCATATTTAATATTTTATTGCTTCATAACAGAAAATAAACATCGCCCATTTACTAGAACATTTCACAAGTTTGCGTTATTATAATTTCTGGGCTGAGCAGGCGGTTTTATTTTTATTATTTTTTTACTGTAATGGGCTGCAGCATATTTTTGGTTAATCCTTCAACAGTAGAGCTCCAACAGTTGCTCATCTGATCGACTATTCTGATAACTGACTAATTGGTTTGTGAAAAGAAGTGCTGCTTAACCACACATGTCAACTGTTCAAATAACTGCCAACTGTTTTTGGCGTTTGATTAATCAGTTTTAGTAATTTGTTAAGAAAAAACAGTCAAACTTCTCTGATTTGAGCTTCTTAAATGTAAATATTTGCTGCTTTCTTTTACTCTTCTGACAGTAAACTAGAACATCTTTGGATAAAACAAGACGTTTTTCGCCTTTCTCTGACATTTTATGAACTAAAGAAACCATTTAATCAAGAAAATAATCATCTGATTCATCAACAGTGTAAAAATCTTAAGTTGCAGCTCTACTCAGCAATAAACATAACATTTAGGGTGTTTTTCATTAATGCAGGTTATTTTCCTGCTCACTTATTGCTTGTATCCATATATGAGCTGTTTTATACCCAAAATCTATTATTTTTTGTCTTCTTTAGTTGATATTGAGGGAGAGGAACCCTGGTCACACGTGTCAGGATAAGTCTAGTCACCAGGTCAGTGTGAAATATTGGAAAAGCACCAAGAACAGGTGGGAATAAGACACTGCTGCAGGCCTGGTTTTAACCCTCTGAACCATAGACATACATACGTAGACGCCGCATTGACTGTGGAGGGACGTGCCTAAAGCTCCGCCATCTTGGTACAGGGCTAGCAGAGGGGGGAGTGAATGTAAGTCTATGGAGGTAAGAGGTACTCCACAATCTTAAAGTAGAATTATTCACTGAATTTTCGACTGATTTCCAAACGGTTTGGTTTGTTAAAAACGTCACACATTTAGCTTTGACACAGGATGCTTGGATGCTTTTGTTCTATTTATGTCTGCCTGTCCGTCCTCCATGTCTGATGTTTGTAAAAAACAATATATGTTGACAACTGATCGATTTATGATCACTTTTATAATACAGACATGTCATTCCCAGTCACTGTAGGGGCGAGTGGCACTGTACCAAGATGGCCGCCGCGTAGGCACGTCGGCTCCAATCGGCAGCGGCAGTCAACGTGGCGTCTACGTATATATGTCTATACTCTGAACCCCCAAAACCTTTTTGCTTTTACAAAGGTGGCAAAAAAAAATCATGCATTAGCCAGAAATTGTAAAGAATCACAGGATTTATAACTTTACGATGGTCCTTGAAGGCATCACAAGCAGTCCCACTGGAAAATGACCCAAATCTAAGCATTAAATATAGATTTTTACATATTATTTTTTATTTGGGGGTTTCCCATTTTTATTGTTAGACAGGGAGACAGAGTGAAAGAGGGTATAGAGGAGACTGATATGCAGCAAAGGGTCATGAGCTGGACTCAAACTCACAACCGCTGCTGGACCACGTGGTAACGGCTTAACTCAGCGAGCTATATGGCGGCCCGTATATTATATATTATTATTCCTACACTGTGGGATTAATAATTAGCTGACAGTGAGAAAGGGTTCATCAGACTCAGAGAACAGCAGCAGTTTGGTAGGAGAATCAAAATAGCTGCAGAGAAGGTTCACAAGTCTCACTGGGAGCGATGATTTTTAAAAGAAGTTCTGCAAAATTAAAGAGGTTTTTTTGGCCATGTCATTTTTAATCAATACTGGAATAATTTAGACGACATCCTTGTATAAACATGTTTCAACCACTGTTGTTTTCCTGGATCACGTCTGCTGGTGTCCCCAACACGTCCTGACGTCACGCGATGGCAGCAGACGAGGGGAGCGACGCTTCATTTTGTAATCATCAAATACACATCTGAGATCCAAGGAAGCTGAATAGTTTCACTCTGTCGGCCTACAGAGGTTTCCTGCGGTCACAGAGCCATGGATGTTCGGTTCACGATGATCCTGAGCTTATTCCAAACAGAACCACAGAGTTGAACAAAACAGCAGCTTGAACCAGCACATCATCGGCTTTACAGTTTGCGGTTCATTCGTTGTGCGCCTGCCAGTTGATGTTGACGAAGGTCTTGCTGTCCATGCGGTCGATGTAAAGGACGCCGTCCAGATGATCCATCTCATGTTGGAGGATCCGAGCCGACCAGCCGCTGGCCTGCCACGACGCAGGTTCGCCTTTTTCATTCAGGCCTGCAGGACGAGGAGCAAAGAGACGAGAGAAAAGCTCAGCTGCATTGGATTAGATGCAGTGCAGTGAAAAATGTCTGGTGGAGGAGCTTTAAGAGATGTATGGATGTGCAAACAGAACGAGCATTTGCCTTTTAATGCAGCTGATTAGGAAAATGGAACATGCTTGAGTATCCAGAGCGCCTCCTGAAGAAAATTCTTTGCATCTTAAAATATAATTTCCTGCATTCTGAATATTTCTGCACCAGATTGTTTCTTTACAGTAGAAACGTCTTTATTTATGTCAAGGAAAACGCAGAATTCAGGCACAAAGAGTAAACACTGCCAACATACGTACCCGACACCTCCACAGACAGATACCGAGGAACCGTGGCAGAGAATCCAGAGATGCTCTCACAGGCCTCCTGAAACAGCACCGTCCGACCGTCCAGCACCCTCAGCTGTGGGTTCACGAACACCCTGAGGGGCTGCGCTGAGAGACCTCGGGCCTCCCTGGCAGACGGGGAAACATCCTCCAGCATCCTCTCCGGATACTCCAGGGCCAGGATGCGGAGCGGCACCCCGATCTGAGGAGCGCTCAGCCCGACACACTCCAGCCTCCGCATCACCTTCACCATGGTGCTGATGACCTTCTGGACCTCTGGGCCCGTTACAGCTGCAGGATCCACAGCAGCCGCCTGGGAGCGAAGAACCGGGTCGCCCACCTGGCAGACGTGGCTGTACGGAGGACCGGGAGGGGAGATGATCTTACGTTTCACATACTGGAGGTACGATCTCACTTTGACGTTGCTGGAGAGGCAGCGTTCACAGGCTGAGATGTGAGGAGGACGAGTGGAAGCTGCTGGTGTTCGGCTCACGGATTGGAAAGCAGAGGGAGGAGGTTTGGATGAGCAGAGTCTGAACCCCGACCAGGAGAGTCGGAGCAGAGAAGCAGAGGATTTAGAGCTCATGGTGGAGCTGCAGGGGGGACGAAGCTGCCAGAAATCACACAAACCATCAACATTTAGTTAAATTAGGAGGTTTTTTAACTATTTATTCATGAGACCAATTTTTGTTGAACCATCTCTATGTCTGAAATTTTATAGCAGAAAACACAGATATCTATGAAGATGTTTGTGAAATTTTATCTTCATATGTCAAATACTTTACAAGATTATGTTTTTTTAAAAATTGCCCACCGACCCAAACACTGTTTTTTTTACATTTTTAGAGACCAAACAAATAAACAGTTAATCCAGAAAACAACCACTAGTTGCAACCCTATTATCCAGCTGAATCTGCAAAATAATTAGTAACTAAAGTTAGCATATAAATGTAATAAAAAGTACAATAATTCATTCCAAATATTATGTTAAATGGTGGTCACAAACCAAAAAGACTGGGAACCTCTAAGTTATGTTTTTTTAGCAATGCATTTAATTTTATAAATATTTTGTGTATTTTTTTTAACTAACGGTAAATAAAATACACGGAACCTCTAAGTTATGTTTTTTTTTTTTAGCAATGCATTTAATTTTATAAATATTTTGTGTATTTTTTTTAACTAACGGTAAATAAAATATATTGTTGCCATGATTTTTAAAAATAATTTTCTAAATGGAATTATTTTTTATAAATGTTACTTTATTTAACTAAACATGGTCACAGCTTTTGTGACAATTATTATATCCCCTATGCCATTTAAAAATTATGATAAATACATGTTTGAAGCAGTTTATATATTCAGCTTCCATCTGAGCAGTTAATATTTTGATGGTGTCTCACGTAATGATCCATCAGATGTTTTAAATCCATGAAATAGCACACAGAAGCTTTTAAAAAATCCAAATATCTGCTGGGAAAAATCGCAATTAGATATTTTACATGGATGATTAAGCTGTACACACGAGAGAAAATATACTTTTTTTTAATCAATTATTCATAACTGTGAGAACAAACAAGCTAAAATGAATTTTAGAGAAATAAACAGGTGATTCTAGTTAGCAAAATAGCCTTGCTAGCCTCAATTATTAGCATATATTAGCTTCAAACTGGGGTCACAGAGATTATCATTGTTTATTTTAAAATGAACTTCAAACGATGTTATCTCAGGGATTCATTTAAACAATATTAAAGCTGAATGAAAATATTATATTCTCCCAGTGAATAAACAATAAATAATAAAAGTCCATATAAAATATAAAACTCATTTCCCAAGTTGCACCTGTGTTTATCAAAACAAAGATGGCGGCCGCCGGCTGTCTGAATCGGGTCGTAACTTGGGAAACGGGTCTAAAATCTTCTTTGTCATTAAATTGGCGGAATTATTTTAATCCATGTGATTAGAAAAGTCCTAAAGGATTCGAGATACATCTGTGGTAAGTGTTTTAAATGGAGGATTCCATCTTTTTAATCACTGGATAACTTAGCAGTTAGCTCTGTGTTTGAACTTATGCTAATAGCTGAGAGGCACAAGCTAATCTAGCCTTATTAACATTGCAGCACTTTATTTTGTTTATGTCGCCACTTAAATCACACTTATATAACTTTAAATCTGTTCTTTGCTGTTCCCGCCGCCCAGTTTGACTGTTTAGCATTAACTCCGCCCGCTTGGGAAGCCACGGAGTTCGAAATAGGCGCTCCCATTCAACAGCTACCACAAGCTACGATGCTAAGCAGCTAGCATGTTGCTGCCGTTATAGTTAAAGTTAGCTGATTGTGCTAAAAGCTATGTGTGTCATTAGATTAATAAAACATGTGGCACATATCCGTTACCTTATAGTGACGTGTGCGCTCCCGTGACACCTGAAAATAGACTCATATTCAGGGAGGAGAGGTCGGAGAGGAGACGAGCACGGAGCTACAGTCACTTCCGGATTAAACCGCTGAGCTGCGTCAACTTCATAATAAAAGTCTACAGCATCTTTATGGTCTTTATGGGCAGTCGTTATATTGGAGATGCATGATGCTGGGGAAAAATGGCAGGATATTTAGTTTAACTGCAAAACAGCAATTTATAAGTTGAATAACTATATTCAGAAAGATTGAATTATTCGAGACAAACTGGGGTGATTTTATAGGGGAGTGTATCTCTGTAGAAAAAAAATCAAACACACTACTAAATGTATATACATATATATGAAAACACAAACACATTCACTAAATTAAACATTCTAATAACACACTTACAGGCCTCATGTGTCCACAGCACAGACGTTTATTTATTTATTTGTGTTTTATTATGTAGAGACAATTACAGCGTACATATATGAACTGAAATTAGGTTTTTAATCAACAAAAATTTAAATAAATAAAAACAAGGTCTGGTCAAAAGTATTTTGGGCTTATTCCATTTATTTTTCTTTCATTGCTGTTTTGTTTTAGGTGTGTCTGTATTTATCATATGTGCCTCAGCAACACTGAAAATGAGAGTTGTCCTTTTATGTGTTCTCTGATGTTTTAAATATATTGAATAAATTAATATGTTTTACTCCACACATATGCATTACCAAAACTTTAAAAGTAACAATTATTTTAAATAGACCTAAATTATTTACTATGCGCCGCTTCTTTAAAGACTTTTATTTTGACAGCAGCTGCTCAGCATGAACAGGAAGTAATTTGCAGCGTTTTCAAACACTGAAACGGTTTCAGATCTGAGGGCTGTTCAGCGCTTCTGGTGCTCAACTTGCCGGTACACGTCCGGCAGGTCGGTGGGTTATAAGGAGACCCGGCGGGCTGATCGGCGGAGCTTCTCCCTCCGCAGAGAGACGCCGATCCGCCGATGGACGCAGAGCTGCCGGGTGGAAGCTGCAGGAAGTTCCCGGTGTGGATCATAGAACATGTCTGGGCTCACAGGATGATGGATATACAAGAAGGTTAGTTCAGGGTTTATTTTTTTAATGAATGTTTTTGATTTGCAGTTCATAAAATAATTTAACTAATATTTTTTTGCGTTCTGTGGAGATCTAGGTGTATATTTATATTTATATATTTAATTTTATTGTGAATTTATTCTCTGATTTCACTTCAGCAACACCTCTATGCAAAAAACTTTCCAGTTTTATTCCTGTGTGTATTCTGAAGGGTTTTTTTACAGAAGGGTTTATTCATATTACATTCACAGCCTAATTTATAGAACATTTAATTCCCAAATATATGCTGAAAATTGATTTTATTTTCTAATATCAAAAATCCCCTCTTTAAAAACAATTGATGCTGACATGTCAATTAAATGAAACAATAAATTTCTGAGCTGCTTTTATTCAGCTTTTAGATTTTTGATACAGAAGTTAATGCAAATTATTTAAAGAAATGAAAAGACCTAATTTTGTGCATTTAAACTGAAATTTTCAGAAAATTTCAAATACAAAAACTCAATTATCTTGGTGTAAATAATCAATCTCTATTAGCTAGATACGTATTTGTTAAGTTAGTAAGTAAATCTAATCCATGCAAAGTTTTGTTTTATAGGGAATTTTTCTAACCAATGAGTTTGTTCTGACTGTAAATGACATAAACAAGTAAAAAACAGTAAAACATTGTGTTAAATATGTTAGTGATGAATTTGAATAAACCAAAAATTTATATTTATTTTTGTCGTTACAGAATAACAAAAGGCAGTTATGCAGCTGTTGAAATCAGCATCACTGATTAAAACATTACAAAAAATATGCTAATAAAGCGATTGCACTGTAATAAAAAAAAAAACGGCTTTTGTAATGACCACAGTTGAGGTTGTGTGTATGTAGTGCAAAGTATCAGTGAAAAGATGCTATGAATTTACAATATTTATGTGTTGTTGTTGTTTATACACTTTCACGCAAAATCTCATGTCTAAAATCATTCCTGAAATTGTCAAAAATAGACAAAATGCAGCTTTTATCACATTCTAAATGGTCATTTCTACCATGGTCTTGAGTGTTCTAGTATGTTATAAACTGAGAACAGCTGATAAAGTGTTTTTCTACTCGGTTACTAGTCATGAATAAAACCAAAGAGCTTAATGAACTGCTGTTAGGATCCAGACCTGCAGTGTCTTCCATTGAATTTCACTCTAAAGTCTAACAGTTTAGCTGCAAGTTATTCATACCCATGTCAAACAAGTCAGCGACACGTTCATGTTGTCTCTTCTCAGTAGTCGACCCGTCCAGCTGGCCAGATGTGGACTCTCAGCCTCTGAGCCTGGAGGACTCGTGGCGGCTGCGAGTCGCTTCGGCCCGAGTCTATTCCATCGTGAAGAGCAGAGACGTGCAGCACTTTGAGACAGCGATGGGCTTCCTGGAAGCTACGTACAGACTTCTGCCCAGACTGGTGGCCGCCATCAAACACATGAAGATCATGTTTGGCCTCAAGACCATGGTACGGAAATAAGAGGTGTTTGTTGATTTAATAAACACTTAAACTGATGTAAAAGTCCTCTAATCTTCTTCCTGTGTCCCTGCAGGTTGTTATGTGGATGCTGAAGCAGCGCCAAGGGATGATTGAAACTGTGTCTAAAATCGTCCAGTTCTTCCCAAACAAGCTGCCCCAGTACCAGGACCAGTGTGTAAGTGTCCAACACCAGAAGTGTGTGCATATTTTTAGAAAAATATGTAGCGATAGGACGCTTTAGGACGCTAATATGGAGCTCTGCATCCATGATTTGTTTACAAAAGTGTCCGTCTCTGCACGTCCAGATTAAAACTTACCTTTTGAGGGGGCGCCCTGATAGCCTAGTGGCTATGTCGCGTGGCCCAAGTGCAGAGGCGTAGCAGCTGTCCCGGGTTCGACTCCGACCTCGGGCGTTTACCGCATGTCCTTCCCTACTCTCTCCCATTTCCGATTCTATCCACTGTCCTATCTAATAAAAGCACAAAAGGCCAAAAATAAATCTTTAAAAAAAAAAAAAATTACCTTTTGAACGATGTACTACGGAGCAAGATTAATGTGTTGTCCTCTAGGTTGAGCCTGAAGTCAGGATTTTCTGGTTTTAAGCAGTTAGATCACCAAGGTAACTGATGCTGCACAGCTAGGTCACCAAGGTAACTGATGCTGCACAGCTAGGTCACCATGGTAACTGATGCTGCACAGCTGGATCACCATGGTAACTGATGCTGCACAGCTAGGTCACCAAGGTAACTGATGCTGCACAGCTAGGTCACCAAGGTAACTGATGCTGCACAGCTAGGTCACCATGGTAACTGATGCTGCACAGCTGGATCACCATGGTAACTGATGCTGCACAGCTAGGTCACCAAGGTAACTGATGCTGCACAGCTAGGTCACCATGGTAACTGATGCTGCACAGCTGGATCACCATGGTAACTGATGCTGCACAGCTAGGTCACCAAGGTAACTGATGCTGCCCAGCTAGGTCACCGTGCTAACCAATGCTGCACAGCTGGATCACCATGGTAACTGATGCTGCACAGCTAGATCACCGTGGTAACCAATGCTGCACAGCTGGATCACCATGGTAACTGATGCTGCACAGCTGGGTCACCAGGGTTACTGATGCTGCACAGCTAGATCACCATGGTAACCAATGCTGCACAGCTGGATCACCATGGTAACTGATGCTGCAGAGCTAGGTCACCAGGGTTACTGATGCTGTACAGCCAGATCACCATGTTTACTGATGCTGCACAGCCAGACCACCCTGGCAACTGATGCTGCACAGCTAGATCACCATGGTAACTAATGCTGCACAGCCAGATCACCCTGGCAACTGATGCTGCACAGCTAGATCACCATGGTAACTAATGCTGCACAGCTAAGTCACCATGGTAACTATTGATGCACAGCTAGGTCACCATGGTAACTGATGCTGCACAGCCAGATCACCATGGTAACTGATGCTGCCCAGCTAGGTCACCATGGTAACTAATGTTGCACAGCTAGATCACTATTTTTTCTTGATATAAAGGCTAGAATAATAAAATCTGCAAGTTTTCTCACATATATGAATGGTGGCTGATCTGTATAACTGAGACTTGTCTGGTAAAGAGCAAGATACCGTATGTGTGGCTGGTCTTAAAATGACCAAGAGCTCAAATGTAGTTAAATTATCCTGCAAATAGCCTCATAGGGTTCTTTGTAGAGCCAGCAGTGATCCTCTGTTTCCTTTTCTTCATACACAGAGTCAACGTGAAATGTTCCTGATGAGGAAGAACCACGTGGACTTCAAGGGTTTCGCACAAACACTCGCTATGGACAAGGACAGACTGGAGGATTATATCAAGGTTAGTTTTCTCCACATCACCTCCACCTGGTTTATAACTGTGCGAATAGCTATTTAAAGTGTTGCGTGTCCGTGTAATACTCTGACATCTCCTCAATACGTGTGATAAAACAGCATCATCAAACATCAGTACGTTTACCTTGAAGTGGACCTGATAGTAAACTGAAAATGACAAGTGAAGAAGTGACCATGAAGGAAACGTTACGCTGTGATTATAAGTCAGATGGGTCAGTCGGTGTCAATTCAGTTTTTCTTGTAGTGTTTTTAATTTTAATTCCAGCTTTTACCTACAAGTCCTTTTCCGTCCAGCAGGGTGTGCCACAGATCCACAATTAACAATACATCCTTGATATCCCTCACAGATGTAGAGCTGCCCAAAAATACAAAAGTATTAACATCAAAATGCACTCAAAGCACCTAAAAGTACTGATGATGCAGTGTGGTATATTTCATTTTTGTTAATTATATATTGTGTTATTAAACCAAACATGCACAGAAACTCATCAAATAAATGCAGTGGAGTAAAATTTACTGCACTTCCCTCTGAAATGTGGTTAAATAGAAGCATAGAGCAGCAAAAAAAGGAAATACTCGAGCAAATTTTTGAATTATGTGTTCTTTACTGAAGCACTACACTTAGGTAGTGACTGAAAAGAAGTCATTAATGCTGCCCTGCTTTTATTCTGTTCATCTGTTGTGTGTTTTCTGTGTTTCAGAACCAGATGGAGGGTCAGTATGGCGAACGCTACGCCCAGAAAGTAGAGGACCGACTGCTGCTTTATCTGCAGCAGCTGGAGGCGGTTTTACCCGGAGACACTTACATCGATAAGGTGAGTCAGAGTTCGCTTAGATCGTCATGATTAATTAGGTCAACACTGAGATCAGGATTAGTCATTTACATCTAAAGACAAAGTGTTTTTATTTAAATAAACATGTCAGATAAACTTCATGTTGTGCTTCAAAATAAAACTAGTAATTCAGAGCCACAACACACATGACATCTACCACTCTTTTATAAAAATTCCTAGAACTTAAACTGTGACTGTGTAAAAACCGTACCAGATATCAGAACACGGATTTAGAGGAAACACATTTAAAGCCTTGTGACCCGTTTAGACTTTGAATAAAGTTTCTACTGTAACATCTCCCAGAGCTACAGGGTTCCGAAGATGTTGTTTGCCCAACTGCCCATTCATTTCACTGGGGATTTAAACGCAGAATTTGTCAAAAATACAAATAGGACTTCAAAATGAAGCTTACTAGAAAAGCACTCAGAGAGCTCATACCTCCTCCAAGGAGCTTCAGTCCACCCCCAACACAATCTCCCAATTCACATATTTTCTATGGAATGTTACAGATATAAATGTAATTACAGACAGTTCAAATGTCCTACCGACAATGCGGCCTTCACCCCATCCGACCTAATGAACAGGCGCGGCCTCTAGCGCGGCAGCTCCTAACAGCCTCCCAGCTTCTTAGACAACCGGAGATAAGAATGCCGGCCCAACCGTGCGTATATCGCTCAGGAAGGAAAGAGAACTCCGTCACTGTTGCTGTTTGTTGCGTGGAAAACACGCAACAAAACAGGATGAGCAGCACCAGAGCTGTAACAGTGCAGACAGCAGCAACCACTCACAAGTGTTCATTAAAGTAACGGACTGCTGTCGGAACGATTTTATTATCAGCAGTGATGCTGCCCCCCCAGCAAAGAACAGCATTAAACAGGACACTGGCTAGGATACCCTGATAAAAGACAATAAGGAGCCTCCTACTAATGTCAAAGGATCCCTGTTTTCTTAGGAAGAACAGCCTAGACTGAGGCTTCTTAAAAACAGCCTGTGTCTGTTTCCAGTTAGGTTTGTGGTTAAGTTTTGGTGAACACCGAGTACTTGTATGACATCTGTTCACCATTGATGGTCACAGGGCAGGCCTCCTCTGTCTTCCTTCTAAAATCAGTGACTGGCTCTTTGGTCTTCCCAACATTCCGTTTTAAGTAATTGTCGTCACACCAGCGGGCAAATGTACCAATCCCAGCTCTGTAGGCCGAGTCCTTGACGTGATGGATAAAACCCACCAGGGCGGTGTCGTCAGAGAACTTCTGGGTGTGGAAAGACGTTCCAGCACGTCTAAAATCAGACGTCTGTAAAGTAAATAGAAACGGTGATAGAACTGTATCCTGTGGAGTTCCAGTTCATGTTAAGATAGTGCCAGAGGGGTCGCCGTATAGCTCGCTGAGTTAAGGCGTCACCACATGGGGGCAGGTCGCCAGCAGCGGTCGTGAGTTCGAGTCCAACTCACATCCCTGTGCTGCATGTCTCTCTCCTCTCTACCCCCTTTCACTCTGTCTATCAATAAAACTTCAAAAATCTCCCCCCTAAAAATATAATATTTAAAAAAAATAGTGCCATAGTGTTTGTTCTGGAGTCTGGAGTCTAGAATTAGCAGCAGTTTAACCGAATGCATTCGTCAACTTGTGACTCAGATACTGAAGAAACAAAGTCCTGTGACCGAGGAGGAGAAGCTGCTTCTGGAGGTGATAAACTCCGACTCCGTGACCATCGCGACGACTCTGAGGAAACTGCTGCACTGTGGTAAGAAGCAGCTGCACACACACAACAGACTGGTTAAATTTAATACCTTTTACTGGAATCAGCAAGTGTCTGCATGTGTTAGCAATACTGGAAAAAATGATAGTTGTACATGCAAAATGATTATTTACACTTTTAATGTGTTTCCATGCTTGTCTCCTGTCTGCTCTGTGGAAACACTGCCTGCAGTTCAACCTGAAAACTCTCTGAATTTTTACCATGTAACCGTTGGTCACAGCTGAGTCAGTCATGGCTTCACAGTCGCGTAGAGGAGTGCAGAATTTTTTGTTTTTCACAGAATCTGCTCAATGCAGTTCATTTTTTGCAAATTTTTCAAAGATGAATTGAAGAGCACAGATTTTTTTTTTTTTACAGAACCTGGTTTATTTTGGGTGAATTTTGAAATGAGACATGAAAAATTGGGTGATTTTGATGAAATATCACAATTTTAAGCTTAAATTTGTTACACTTACCGAACAGAGCCTCACGTCACACAATTTGTCAAAGGACTGTCAGAAAGTTGAATGTCTGACAATTCTTTGTAAATTTAGCAGTTTCTAGCTGATAAATGTGGCATTCTGGTGGGTTTTGTTGTCTGTTTTCATACAGGTAACATGTCTTTCAAGACTGTCAGTTAATTTTAAGGGTTAAAACGGTTAAAAGCCAGTTAAAACTCTGAAAAAGTTCCTCACTGGTAACAGCAAAAAGATATATTCAACCCAAAGGTTAATAACCAAAAAACAAACGCACACCTCCGACTGTGATTCTGTGCTGCCACTTAACCAAGTGGAATAAAGTAAATTCGATGAAATGTCATAATTTTAAGTTTAGATTTATTTTATTTTCCCAACAGAAATGCTGCAAGTCACATACGATTTGTTCAAAAACCATTGGAAAGCTTCTGCCTCTAAAAAATATTCCATAACATGACTTTCAAACTTGCAGACAGGTTTTGAGGGTTCAGAAAGTAAAATTTTATCCATGATCTCACCATTTAGACCAGTGATTCTCAACTGGTCCAGCCTCAAGACCCACTATGTCTCTATTATTAATGGTCGCAACCCAAATTTTTGAAGTTTGCTGTTCCTGTTAACAAATTAAGGTTTATTTGGGTGTAGCCTCAACGGATTTTGATACAATTTAGGAAAATTTTGGCCTATTTTTTTGCTAATTTTGGGAAATTTGGACGCTTTTGCCAAGTTTGGGGCATATTTTGGCCAATTTTGACAAATTCTGAGCACATTTTTGTATATTTTTGGGACGTTTTAGTATAAATTTCTCCAATAAGCTGACAGAGACAAATCTAGAGGTTAATAGTGGGCAACTACTGGTGTCACCACCACTAAATATCCTGCTACTGAAAGCAAACTGTGTCATAAGAATCAAGTCCTTTAAAATAAAAGACTTTTTACCACTAGTTGAGGGGGGGGCATGCTTCTGCGACCCTCTAAAAATGGCTTCATGACCCACTTTTGGGTCCCGACCCACCAGTTGAGAGCCACTGATTTAGACCAAGGTTTTGGAGGCGTCCCTTGTCTTTGCATCTGTGATACATTCACTCATTCACATGATGCCTTCCTCTTCATTTAGATGTCGCTTCCTGCCGTCCAGCTGCTCAGTCGTCGGATCATGGACAAAAAGGAGTGGAGATCTCTAAAATCTCAGAGTCTGCTCCGAAGGCTCATCTCGAATCTGGAGAAGGCAAAACTCCCCAACTCGGGGCTGGATTAGACGTTAGCCCTCTGCTGTTGGAGAATTCTTCAGATGCCGTAGGGGAACCAGGAGAGGATGCGGAGGTGGTCAAGTTAGGGAGCGGTGACAAGGAAAGCGACAGTAATATAAGCAGTAAATGTGTTCAGGGAGGTGCCTCGTCCTCCCCGCAGTTCTGCTCCAGACACCAGCGCTGGGTGAAGAGCATCCTACGAGAATGTCCGGACGAATGCTCCGAAGAGCTGCAGCTTCAGGCCAACATCTCCTCATCTCCACCGCTGTTCCCATCGTCCTCGTCCACCTCCTCATCTCAGGATCTAACCCCGTCCGACCTTGTCTCCTGTCCTCCCAATCGACCTCCTTCACAGACGGCAGCTCAGACATCCGAACCATCGAACCCCGAAGAGAAACCGAGCTCTGGATCAACAAGCTCTGAAACGGAGCCTCAGCCTTTGTTGTCCAGAACCCCTCTACAGTTGCCAGTGGTCCAACTAGTGGACATCTACTCCGTTAGAGGAAGCTACGGCATCTTTAAACCCCATCCAACATCTCCAGATCGCTTCATCATTTGCAAACCGGCAGCTTCTTCTTCTAGTCCTCAGATACCAACTCCAGTAGCATCTCCTGCACCTGAGGATGTACCTACCTCCACCGATTATCCACCAACTCGACATAGTTTTTCCAAACTGTCTCCAAAGTTCGGACAGGAAACCACCGGACATTTGCCGACTTTCACAAAGAAACC